>JACCHX010000004.1:23385000-23985000 GCA_018907135.1 Kradibia gibbosae | reverse complement strand
ACAAATCATACGCACAAAATCAGTGATTATATTTAAATATTTTTAAAAATCTTTATACTTAATCAAAAACATGAATTATAAAAATATTACTTACATGAAATCGAAAGTAATACATCCTTTGTATTACATGTCAATCTTTAAGGAAATGGAATATTCAGTTATTATTTGGTCAAATTTGGTAAAATTATGATTGACTGATAATCGATTGTTTTAGTAAACACAAAATTTTTCTATTATTTTTGTATGTGTAGTATAAAATAAGCAAAAATCAAAAACTGGTATATTTTATGATATAATATTATTCAGTATTCTTTAGTAAGAACCATGGTATCAATCTTCAGGTGGATCCCAAATTAATTTGTGGACGTATTCTTCTAATCAGAGTGTTATCCAGAATAGACATTACTAACAATTCTAGATTCATATCGCCAACGATATTAATTAAAGTGTTATATTAATTAAAATATACTTCGTTGCATTTATAGTATACACGCAACGATATTGTGCGACATATCTTACATTCTATTCAATTCACGAACATTGGACTTTTAAAAAATGACGCATTTGCCATAAATAAATAATCATAAATCTGCCAAATTCATGTAACGTTAAAAAATGATCATTAAATCATTAAACATAAAAAAATACTTACATATGCTTAAAACTTTACACCGTCTATTCGTCATTTATACAGAATCCGGCATTAAATTTAAAAAATAAATTAGTCATACTAAATTTTTTTTTTCAATTTTAATTATAGATATATAAAATGTATCTTACAAATTATTGTCAATTGTATTTATATATGAATAAAAATATTTTACGTCCGAGTAGCTGATCGAAATCCAAAGTATCAAAAAATCTTAACATATTATCTACGTTCAGAAGTATTGTCTTTAATTTACTACAAGTGTTCAGCCATTTTAAGAAAATTGATAAAAAAACTTATTCTGAAAATATTATTTGATAATTAATATTTATTACTGATTTTTAAGTATTGGTAATAATGTTTCTAATAATTGTAGTTGTTTATTATATTGAATACAAATTATTAAATACATTATTTTATTATGTCAGAATGTACTGATTAACCATGCATTGTTATATATTTAATTGAAAGAAAGATTATATAAAATGTTTATTCATTACAGTACCATTTTTAGTTTTAAATTCTATCTTAATAAATACTTTTCAACTGTACTCGTTATTCCTTTATTTTAATCGCCTTTTCTTAGCTTATTAAAGACTTTGTAATAGTTAATAAAGACAGCTATAAATAATTTTTATTCATTCTAATAGCTATAGTTCACGATGATGGTTAAGTGGTAAGCAATTAATAATATATTCAATATCTGATAGTTTATTTTTTCCAGTTAACTAAGTATAATTCTTAAAAGCAGATTTTTATCAAGTCCGTGAGAACAATGAAACGCCGTTTAAATCAGTACTAAATAAATCTTTATTTAATTTAAATAAAATTGTAGAGTGTATTACATGTAATTAATTGTTACTCTTCAATTTGATGTTTTTTAGCACGTAAAACTTAAAAAGGATGATTTTTTTATTATTTATGATTCAATTAAAAAAAATTATTTTTAATCAACAGTGGAAAAAAAGATTATAAAAAACAAACTAAGTTGAATGCTTAACTTAATAAGTTAGCCCGTGTATTATGAAATCTTACATTTATTTTTTAATTTTATAATATACAAACGTATTTATATGATTTTATGAGGTGATATTATATCATAGATTAAAACTACATATTTTTTTGAAAAATCAAATTCTGTACATTACTATAAAATGACGTTAGTTATCTAAAAAAAAAAAAATTAAATGCAATTAAAATTCAAATGATTAAATTTTTCAATAATTTACATTACAATTTACATGTAGAATATTTATGTATTGCAAACGAAAGGGTTACAAATATTTTTTCCTGTAATTTATAAATAATTATTTTAAGTTTATTTACATACTTATACTAATATTATAAAAGATGATAAAATTGTATTGCAGTAAACTTTATTTACAGTAATTGGAATACTCATTATAATTAATATAACTGTGGAGGCTTCGAACTTTAAGTTGTTTTTAAATTGACATTAACATTTGCAAGTCATTTTTATATTAAATGTCTTTTAAATTATATGTTTTTATACTTATAGTTGAATTTACATTTTTTTTTAACTGATGCATAAAAAAATGAGTTGTTGTAATGAAATGTATCAATTGGCCTTTTGTGGCAAGGAAAAATCGCAACGGGAATTACGAAATAAAAAAAAAATTATGAAATTCCAGTAAATCATTTTATATTTAGTTCATATATTATAAAATCTTTTTAATATTATTATCTATTATAATTTAATGATATTAGTCTCCAAAAAAATGTTAATCTGTAATCATGTAAAGTAATATTACAAATAAAAGTTGTATCAATATTTCTTCGTAATTATTAATAAAATATTTGAATACTAATTATTTTTCTTCAAAAAGAATTATAAATTACATTATATTTAGGTTAAATAATAATTATTCAATAAACTTTTATAGATATTTATTAATATGATGTACAGAGTATTATATAGAAAAAATTTTACTAATATAATTATTTTGTGAGAAGCGAACTTTATGTATATAAACAATATTCAATAAGAATCGATTCGAGGCGTTTTTTAACGTTTAAAATAATACAAGAAGTTAATGATGCTCGACTTTAATTACTTCAATTAAAAAGCATCTTTTAATTACTACAATTGAAATGAAATGCTCTTATTTCTTCTTTTTGGGCTTAATTCCAAGCTTTTTCTCACTTACATCTTCTTCTGTTTGCATTTCGCGAGTTTCAAAACGCATAGGAAGCCGTCGTTCAGGCCCTTTGGGTGTACGCATTTCCAACTGTAAGTCAGATTTCTCTCCAGCGTCGACAAGTCCCTTTTTACCGATCCTGAGAATAAAGATGTCATGCTCTGAGTTAAGCAAGTCCTCTGCGTTTGCTGCTTCGCTCTCAGATACTACGGTAACACAAGCCTGTCTTCCATTCTCACTCGAGTCGTTGATAGCGTCCGTTAGTCCTGAAACCTAGTGCACGTTCTACAGATTTATATGAGCATGTTTTTTCTTCTTATTATAACACTAAAATTTTAAATATTTTAATCTTTTCTCTCTTCGATAAGTTCAAAGTTTATTTTTAACTATTCAAACTTACTGAAACTACGATTTAACCTCAAACCTGAATTATTTTAGTTTGTTTTTGCACTGGTCAATTATGGAATTACGATTTTCCCTTACAGCATATTTCTGTTATTGCATTGCATTCTCTATCAAAGTTGTCAAATTTGTCCCCAAGTATATTACACCTCGCTTCTTAAAGAACAAAAGGCTTGCAATATTACAAATTTTTTTATAATATGTTTTTTAATATACGTTTACTTTTTAACAATATATAAAAAAATTTTCCAAAAAAGAAAAAAAATTATAAAATGAAAATAATAAATAATAACAAATAGTAACGATAAATAATGATAAATTGTAAAGATAATTATAATTCTTTATTTAGTATGAAATAGTTGAAATGTTCAATGAATTAGCTATTCCACAAAATTTTGCCTACAAAAAACATTCTTTTTCAACGATCATATATTTAATAAAATAACTCAGATAAATTTAAATTCACTTCACACTACAGTATAAATAGGCATGTATAAAGACCTTGAGAATAACAGCCTTGCCGCAGGGCTCCTTAGGACCTCGACTTGTCTGTATTGTTTTCCCACATTGATTGGTATCGATATGACTTAACGGTTTGCTACAATTATTTTTAGGGTCGTTTCGACTCATTAGATTGTTGCATTTATTTACTGATTTTGATGGATCGGGAGATACCCTAGCTCCCAATTCCACGCGACACGGCGAGCATGGTAGTTTAGGCGGCTTACACACGAAGCAGTCCTTCTTCCCATTGGAGGAAGTCCTACTTGCTTTGAGGACATCTAGATCGCAACTTGTGCGATCAAGTATTCGACACTTATAGTTTAGTGGTTTTGTATACTGGTTTTGATCATTGGCCTTGACGATAAAGCTTTCATTAGATGCATTGTCGATATATGGCGATTGAAGTTCTGTGACGATTGTTTGCCCACAGCCAGAAATGCGGGCTAGAATGCAAATGCTACCAGAGATCGTGTCTCCGAATACTAAAGGAACCTCACCCTGAAATGTCTTAGATGGACTCTGACAACGAATAGAATAGAAAATATTATAGTAAGGTTCACAAATATTAATCAATACTCCATATACAATTTTGTTAAAAAACAAATTTTAAAATGAATTGGATTATTTATAAATATTAAAAATTATAATTAAATATGGTGGTTATAAATACTTATTTTTATGTAATTAAACAATAAAAAATGGCTTTCGTATTATTTAAAAATATGTAAGCATCAAATTTACGGATATGTAATGAATAACAAAAAATTGAATTTGGTACTTTGACAAACGATTACTTATAAAATGATTAATTTTTATTTTTTTAAATATCTAGATTAAGGCAAATTTAATATTTTTGAGTAAAAGGTTCATTTGCATAATGCAACTTTATATTAGAAGTTTTATTAACATTTATCTATCGTCAAAAAGTAATAATGAAAATCGCTAACCGATTGATCAACCGCAGCGTAGCGAGAGCTATCGATTATTTCTTTACGCAGTGCTGCAAAATGTATACTCATATCAATTTCTGCGTATCCTACAAGAACGTCTGGTTTTATGTCTTGCGGCATTCTCTTGAAAACGGTTAAATCAACTCTAAATTCTGTACACATATTTGCAATAGAATTTTGATCAAGGCCAAAAAGAACAGATCTGCCGGAGTAGAAAGGCTCGATATTGGCCGCAATTCCGGGTTGAGGTACGAACATTGGATCTACAGGCGTCAATTGCAGATTGTCGTCCTACTCAGTTTAAAAAATATTATAATTTTTAATGCAAGTGAATTTATTACGTAATGTGCATTACATCTATTACGTGCTATAAAGTAACATTTAATAATTGAATTACAAAGCTATAAAAAGTGTGGTTTTTAAGAGACAATGTGTAGATTTCTATATTTCTTCAAAAATTATAACTTAAATAATTAATGCGCACATTAAAAAAATGTTTATGAGTATAAATTGTTGTCTAACCCAATTGAAATCGAGAAATTGAAAAGCAACTGCAGTTGGTACGAAAAACATTTCGTTAAGTTTGGCTAAGCGTTGACTTCGTATTTGGCAAACATAAAATTCCAAAAGAAAGAAACACTGCTCTTTACAAGCTTCTTCACAGCGAGTTGGATCGTATTTTTCCATGTTTCCGTCACTATCCTCTTTAAAATTATAGCCAGAAAATATTTATTACTTTTTATTAGCAATATTTTTTATATAAAATTTTCTGTTACCTTTTTTATTGCTAAATTTAGTTTACTTTTTATGAAGATGCATCGTAATGATACTAAAATTTTGAACACTTATTATATTGTATAACCTTGTAATTCTTATTACACAAAAGTATAGAATAATTGAAGTCGTTTAAATAAATGACTTTCGAATAAGTTCAAATTGATATTTTGACACTTACAATTATTGTGTACGATTAGAATTCAAAATTTTATTTTATTCTAAAGTCAGTAATTTTATGTATACAAAGTAATAAGTAAATTTTGAAGTTACACGTTATAAAATGTCGCGTAGTATTAAACAAGAACTATTTTTATTAGAATTTTTGGTTGATAAAGTAAATATACCATCAGTAAAAGCTATGAACAATGATATGATGTTGGTGAAAACATGCATCGAATTTAAGGTTGATTATATTCTATTATAAACCAACGAATTAAAATATTAGCATTAAAAATACTAACTTTTTTAAATTATATGCATAGTACAGAACATATATATTTATATGTATACATATAGATATATTTGGTGAAATATTGGACGTAAAAAAAATTATAATGTTATTAGTATTGCAGTAAAATATAATTGAATATCAACGAATTTACGTTTTCTTTTAGAAATATAAATACATAATAAAGAATGATTTTCAAGATGATTCAAAGTAATACTAATAAATAATTATATATTAGGCCGAAACACGAAAAATTATTATATATATATATATATATATATATATTAACTATTTTGATATGTAATAACTAAGCAATGAAACGAAATTGAAAATTTTTAAATGATCATTAAATTCCTAGGCTTTGATTTATACCATTTGAGAACATTAATCATTATAATTATCATTTACATAAAAATATTAATTTACTTAATATAAATTAGTTATATAGAAGATTAAAAG
Source organism: Kradibia gibbosae (assembly GCA_018907135.1). Taxonomy (NCBI): domain Eukaryota; kingdom Metazoa; phylum Arthropoda; class Insecta; order Hymenoptera; family Agaonidae; genus Kradibia; species Kradibia gibbosae. Next base: position 23,978,652 of record JACCHX010000004.1, on the reverse strand, counting down.
TAGATTAAAATTGATTGAAAAGTGAATTAAAATTAATGATGCACTAGTTATATGCGAATTAATTGTTATAACAACAAAAAGTTTGTAACTACATTGATAATTACTATTATGTTTTTTAGATTCTAAATTTACCTCCTGTAGACATTTGCCAAGATGTTACAGATAGTAACTGTACTTGCTTCGGAGACGATGGTCAGATATTCCGCAAGGGAAAATCTTGTCTGTTTGCCTTACCTTGCAACATATTGAAAAAGCCTGTGAGCTCGTTTCCAGTAGTAATGTCGGTCTATAAGAAATTGCCCCCAAGTGTTCTACCAGATGTCATGACCATTGGTACTAATCACATTGAACTCCGTGACATCATGAATTGTCTTCTCACAGAATCGATTAGCGAATCAGGGGACCCTTGCAGAACGCTTAAGAACAATTTCCGAATAACAACGGCAACTGGGCAATGTGTTGGCGAGATCGGCCTTTATTTACGCTTCACAAGGCTGGGTCGTAAAGTCGTTACACAGTTTCAGAATCCCCATAATAACAAAATTTACTTATTCTCAGGAGTGAAAAATAGTCCGATTTTTCAATGTAGAAAAATCCCTCCAGAACTACTTCAGGACAACATTATACTGCACTGCAAGTGTGAAAAATCGAAATGTGAAATCCAAAATCCAGCATCACGAAATTGTTGCACCGAAGGAGCATCGTTAAATAATAGCTATGATAATTGCAATTCCTTATTACCCAAAAAATTAAAAAAGTCGATTGGATCGACCAAGCCTTGTTGTCTAGCATCCAACAAAATCTCTAATAGTGAGATATTGTTTTTGAAAAATTTAATTTTCTATCTTCTTGTTTTTTATTTTTAAATATGTATCAAATTTATAATCTGGTAAACTGATGAAGATTTTAATTTTTATATTGTATTTGTACAATTTTAAGTAGCTTTTTTTAATAAATTTCTTTAATTTAACAGTCAATGAATCTACTTCCTGCCAACAAGAATCAGAACAGACAAAAAAATGTGGATGTGTAGTTACAGATAAGTTTTCTTGCAAGCATTGATTTTCATAAGAAGGTTGTAAAAATAATAAATTAATTTTAGCGAAACTCATGTTTTTATTTTTATACGTAAATGAATAAATGAATAGATATTTTTACACGTTACAAAATTTAACGTTAAAAATAAAGTAATTTTTAAGTAATAGGAAAGGAAAATATTATACATAAAAAACCTATGATAAAATAATTTTTAAGGTATATAAAATTTAAACTTTGAATACAAATAATTAGTACTAAAAGTCATTTTTAACAAATGTAAAAGATAAATTACAAATTACTACAAAGTTCTGCCTGATATCTACGCTCTTATCTATATCATAAATAAATAACCTAGTAATTATAAAAAGCTATTTTTTTTGTTTTTTTTAGAATATATGACACGTTTCATAACCTAGTACAGTTTTTTAAAGCTATTTTGTCTTGGAAATGTGTAACAAAAAATTCGAAAGTTCCAAAGGAAAAAATATAGAAAAAAATAAAAAAAAATCTAACAAAGATGGGGAAAAAGAATCAAAAAACGAAAGCATTAAAAAAAACCTTAATAACGATAATAAAAAGATAGAATACAATAAAAAAAACATACAAACAGATGTATTGGATGAATCTAAAAAGATAAAGAAGCAAAAAGAAGATTGCCAAAAAGCAAGGAACAAAAAATTGAAGAATGATGAATGTATAAAACATTATGAAGCATGCTGTACTCCTAATAAATTCTTAAAAAAAACAAGATTAAAATCTAATATCTGGATTCAAATAAAGCACGAGAAGAATACACAACACATTAATATGGCCTTCATGTGACATTTTTTAATTTTCTCTTAGTTTATTTATTTCACTTTAAAAAATGTTACTCTACTGTAACTAATATTGATGCATTCCAAATCAGTACATTACTTTATGAAAATTTTATTATAAAATTATGTTTACTTTTTAGGAATATTCCAATTCCAAAATCAAAATATCAACCTTATCCAAGATTTAAAAACCCGAATAAATAGAAAAATAGTAAGAACATCAACTAAAATTGTTAAATATAATTTAAATTAACTCAATTACTTTATAGATTTATTCTATATATAAAATTTGAAATAAAAATTTTATGTACAAAAGAAAATACTACAGTTTGTTTACACGATACAATATGTAATAAATATTCTCAACAACAAACAAAAATATTATATGAAAAAGATATTTTTTGATAATATAACATATAATTTCACTATTAAACAAAATCTAATCAAAACTATTGGCATTATTAAAAAATTTTTGGTAGTTTCTTTTTATTTAATACTACTCCATTATCAATGTTATTTTTTATGAGAATTTTATTAATTTTTATTAAAATATAATGTGTATACATAATAAAGTTATGCATTAAATTTTTTATGTAAGGTTTTTTCTTATATTTTCGAAATAATTTTTGTTTAGTATTGATATTATTTACAAAGTTGTTTGTTATGCAATTTTACCTTTATTATACAATAAAATATAAAGATTATTAAATCTGTATGCTCTAAGATCTCAGATGAGGGCATTTATAGTTTAGTCGAAAGAGATTTTTTCTAAGGCTTTTACTAATTTAGTCAAATTTATACATATGATTTATTAATTCTTTAAAATCAGTCTAATTCTCTCGAGCTCTCTTCAAAATTGAGAAGCCGCTGATTTTAAACACAATTTATAATTTAGCTTTTCCGAGTTGAAAGTGGGATATTTTTTTCTATTTATTGGGATTTCCGTATTCCAGTATGTGTGAGCAAATAATGCAATGATTATCACCTTTTAGGGTTGTTTGATGGGGGGCATTGCATATTACGCCGCCGCGACGATAGTGACTTTTACTACAATGTTTTGGCCCAATCGACTGGTGCGCACGTCACTATTACTATCGATTGGAGGATGCGGTGCATGGGTTCACTATCATGAACGTTTCGTCTCAACAGCAGAAGAAATTAAAGTCAACGACCACACAGTTGAACCCAACAAAACAACTAGCAAGAAACAGCGGCTGCCTTGAGTTCAGTGACGACGAAGAATGGAGCAGTCTTATTGAGCGTGTAATTCTATCTTACTTACTTGTCTATTTCGCTTTTTCTGTGGCTTTTCCTACTCAAGGATGCGCTACAAGTACGCGAAGAACAATATTTTCCCTTGTCCGAAATGAAAATACCGTGAATTTGTACTCATGATCTTTTTTAACCAAATCTATTTAGACGACTTTTCCAAATACGTTTGTTTTATCAAAATGTTCTATCAATTCACCGGAATTGTACTATTATATTGCCCCCACTCTTCCACCCTCTATTTAGTCCTATTATACTTCATACGCGATTTTTTGTCCAACATCATATTTGTTTATAATGTTCTCCGTTGAATGACTTAGATGAAATTATAACATTCTGGACTTTTTTCCTCTTATATTTATAACAAAAAAAATAGTTTTTAACAATTTCAATTATCCAATTATTGTATGATTATGCATATAGGTTATATATGTGTAATTCAAATTTATATATAACATAAACGACATAATAATTGATATCTGATATTTTTCATTTATATTTAACTAATAATATAGCTCATATTTGGTTTACTTAACTTGAAAGTATTTTTCGTCTCATATTATAATAGAAAAGGAAGATTTATATCAAACTTGGAAACAAAATAAGAATTGTACCTTCACCTGATATTTCAGGCTGTTCTCGAGAAGACGAAATCTGATCGATTAACGCGAGCAGGCAAGGATCGACGACAACGCACAATAATCATCGAAAAGAATAATGGCACGTATGGGTTCACTTTACAGGTAAAGTAAATTAATTCTGTGTTCGCTGATCATTCATCTAATCTCATATGATCTTTTTTCATATTATATAAAAGATTTTATAACGAAATAATGGTTTATAAATTAATATATAAATTGAATGTAGAGTAGCGTTTTAAAATCCGAAACATTGCTTTGTTAAAAAGAATTTTGGTTAATTTTTTTACCAAAATATATATAAATTATTTAAAATACATTTTTTACTGTGTAGTTGGCTAAGTAATTAATAAATAAATCCTGATCATAACATGGTTGAAACAGTGTTTGAATTTTCAAAATAATAAGTCTAGTAATTGAATATCGATTATAAACAAACATTTTTTATAAAGAAATATTTTTTTTAGAGTTATGGAATACATTATAAACGAGAACAAGAGATTGAGATGGTTACATACGTTGATTTTGTGGAATATGACGGGCCGGCCTTTAAAGCTGGTATGAGAGAAGGTGACGTAATAGTTTCAATAAATGGCCAAGAAATGGACAGGGCTGATCACAAGACCCTCGTAAATTTCATCAAAAACTGTGATTCCAGAATGCGTATGATTGTATCTTTCGAGGATTGCGTTAGAAAGGTACATGGAACTAGCTTTCAATTCGATATTGTATATTTGGGTGATTGATACTTAAGCTTCAATAATTAATAAATAATTGGACGCGATTTGACAAGAGACATAGGATAGACTTCGATTGGGTATTATTATGGTGTTATATTTAATTATTTGAATTCGATTAATGTATATGTAAATGAATAGAGATAAAAATTTAAAAAACGCTTTGCCTACAGTATAATATGACTAATTTTAATCAACAGTAATAATTAGGATACAAAGCAGCTGAATAATGAAATCGATGATAAATAAGATGGTTGTGCCCAAATAAAAGTCAGAGAAAGTTCAGTACTTTAAAGATAATGTTTACCGCAGCCTCATATAAAATCGTGCTTAGGTGGAGTTACATATGCGCTATATCGAGCTACAGCGGTTTCTACAAAATCAACTAAACGAGCTCGAGCGATTGTGCGAACGCGAGAGATCGATTTTAATGGGCCGCTGGAAGACGCATTCGCTACCGGCCCGCAAGCGCAACCCAAACAGTCAGAGGAACGCCAAGGATTTTAAACTGGAACCTACCTCAGCAACACGCCTTAGCTTTGAAACCACACATTCCTGCTTTCGATCAGCCTCCTCTACTGAACACCTACAACTCTATAGTGTGGTGAGCCTAAGTAATAAAAAATCACCCTACAAAGGGATTGCAATGTCCAAGCCTTCCTATTTTATTTACTCTTATCTTTCAGAGGAATTTTACTTAAACCGGTTAAAGTATATTATATTGATTCATTCATTGATCTATATTTTATCTGTCTCAAATTCGCCTTCGATTTAAGTATCGTGCAATCATATATATACGTCACACGCGAATGCAAGTATACATTTTATGTATATGAAAAAGCGCAAAAAAGTATATAAATACGTCAGTTATTTAGATAATGTCATATTAAAAACGAGTATTTAAAAGTTCCTTAACGCTTTTTTCAATATGACTAATTAATTATCCACAAAAGCTAAATAATGTTTAAATGATATAGAACTCCGATGGACGTTCTTTCTTGATTCCTGGTAGCACCGCATGTCTTGTGGCCATCAAACCACCCCGTTCTGTCAATGATCGTCATTACTTTCTTTCCAATATTTCTATTGAAACAACTACCAATCCAGTAGTTTCATCCTTAAGTCACAGTTACCATCAAGCTAATGGCCTGAACGATGGTACAATTTCAAAAAACAAGGAAAGACACAATAACAATAAATCAAATAAACTGTTCCAGGTAAATACTTAAAATATTTATCCATACTTGTTTAAAATTATCTTATGCTTCGTGGAGATTACCTTTAAACAGTGAAAGTTTTTTCACTCTAGCTATTGATATTTAAAAACTATACTTTTATTGTTGGACAAAAGAAAAAATGACATTATGGAACCTATTCACGTTATACAATTATTTAAAATCGTTATCAATTAAAATATTTAATATTTAATTATATAATTATGATTTTTGCAATATAATTATCTTTAGACATAACATTAAAATCAAACCTGTCTTATAAAACATGTAAAATATGAAAAACTGATAAAAAATTATTTCAGTTTTTGGATATATATGTTATTTCAAGAGTTTGCTCTTGAAAGAATTGAGCAATCTCTAAATTCTAATGCTTCTAATATATACAGATTGTTTATAAAAGGAAATTTTTCTTTTGAGTAGTGCAATTCTTTTCTGACCATAAAATCTCGCCTGTTTTGGTATAAATTGATAATAATACTGTTAGAACTACTCAATCATTATACGTTTCATTCCTCAATAAATCAAACAGACAATCTAAGTTTATAATAAAATAAAGTCACTTATTTTTAATTTAATTTTATTTATGATTAGACACAGTGACCTTACGTAAACAGCATGATTTCCATATTTTTGTATAAGAGCAGCAGAGGAAATCTCAGAGGGTCAAAGTATGTACCCTAACACACGAAATATTTGCATAACGTGTAAATCGAGCATAAATCAGCAAAATCAAATAAAACTCCAATCTCAGGGTAATGAAGCAAATTTAAATGCATATGACCTAGCCAGTTCTTCCTGTGACCTAAATTGTGTACCCGATAGAAGGCATAGAGAGAAGTATCAAAGGTCTAGAGCCAAGTTTCCAAACGTACGAATATCAGACTTTGGTAACCATTTTGAGCTTTATTTAATTTACCACACATAATGTGCTCTGTGTTCATAATACAACCCAATTCATCTTTTGAATTAAAAAAGATATAATTCAATATAAAAAAAGTTAACAAACAAAATATAAAAAAAATATAAGGAAAACTGAAGGACTTGACGGATAGAAAGCTCAGAATATTTGATGCTAATTAGTTGTAATTTAGTAATATTAGTAGTAATTAGGAGTGCTGATAAAATTACTTACTACATTTGATTAATCACCCAAACTCTAGCATCACTATTTGAAACAGCAGCAAAAGTCACAAGCACAGTCAATGAAAGAACAATGGGAGGCCCAGCAACAAAACCAGCGTGAACATTCCACCAGTAAACATAATTGCTCCTGCTCCTCAGGCCTGAGTCTCCATTCAACAATGAGCACCGAATTTTCAACTGGGACTGGGAATTTTGTCTCATATTCAACGTCCTTGAGCACCGACACTCTCTATTGGGATCCAAATGTCCAGCAATCCAAATGGCAGCGTCCGCCCCCATGTCTACAATACGCTAAACCCAAATCCTGGGATAACCTCACAACTAAAGTCAACGGTGGGTATGGTTTTGGATATGGTTATTTCAACATTGTTAAGACGATCCAAAATGTGTAATGGTCGGCCAAGTCTGGTATATTCATTGCCGTATTTATTTCATATCAAATGATCTAACATATTTTGGAAAAATATACACGTGATGCAATAAGATTCTAATTTTATCCTTTTAAAATAACTATTAACGCAATAGATATCAACCAATTACATATTACATATATAAATGAGCATGGAAACCAATGCATCTTCTATGAAAAAGAAAAGAAAAATCTTGTATAATGAAATTAAATAAAAATGATGAAAGATTGGAAACCGGAACTCCATTTTTATTTTAATTAAGATAATTTTTACTTTGCTAATTTTTAATTTTAAGATTATTTTATGGGTAATTTTATCATTGATATTATTTACCATATTCGTGTGTATTGAATTTAAACATCTTAAAAATACGATCCATTTAAATATGTTACGGAACATGATGGCAGGTCACATAAAAAAATCCATAAAATACCTTTAAAGCAACCTTCAGGAAACTTCTGCACACATCGGGTTCAAGCCAAAACTCCGACTGATGGATATCTTTCATAGCAGCAGCAATGGTATCAACGACGAACATCAAATAAACAGCTTCACTGAAATAAACACCAATTCCAACCAATTAAGTTCACGGAGAGTCTTCTAATAAATTCGTCTTATAGCAATAATTTTGACATGCTGATCTGCGAATGTCTTGACGACCCCAATTCCAATTCCCGCTTTATTGTCTCTCAACTGGAAAAGTATCAGCAAAACGACAGCATGTGTAGATGGGAAGGTCAAGGTTTCCAGCAACTTATTCAACATCGAAGATCGAGTCACTGAAGCACCAACAAGTGGTGGGCTAATAATTTAGATGTCACGAGACTATGAGTAGGATACTCAAATGTAACAATTTTACACCTATTAATATTATGTATTATATCGACATTTTAATAAATTACTCTAAATTTATTTATTATAAATTTAACTTCGATTGGCGGTTCCTCAGATGTTCTTGATTACATTCGTCGCGTAAAAATAAATGCTTGTGTTGCCGAGCCCATAAATCTGAACTAAAGTTCCAGAAATGGGATTCGGTATATGGTTTACATATAAATTTAATCGATCCTTTAACTACTAAAACAGGTTGTATAGTAGTTAAATTATTTATTTTCTTTCACCTTGTAAATATTTCTTTACCTATAGAATTTATAGATAATTGCAGATTATTCATTAATGGTTATATTTAATATAAAATACTTTACATAAAAGTCTATGATCTGTCTTAAAGCAAATTTTAAGCTTTGCATTATATGTAATTAGAGCAAATGTATTATTACAACATTAGAATTTTACATTATTTCGTTCTTGTACAAATTTCGTTGTGGCATTTAAATATATAGAAGTAAATTAAAACCTTTAGAAAAGACTTATATTTCATATGAAGAGTAAACAATGTAGTTTGGATTCATGATTAAGAATTTCTAATGTTTTGTAAAGATTTGTTTTTATTTGAAATAATATTGCTACATTGTAACCTGTTTATATTTATTTGTATTTATCAAAACTTGACAAATATCATATGTATTTTTAGAATTTTATTTATTAAAAAAAATGATTGCTTCATTTATGTGTTTTTATTTAATAGACACTTATTAATTACGCAATACAATAGACAGCAAATAAAATTTCCAAATAAAATCTCAATCATTAGATTAAGATCATTTTCCATCACACAATAAAAAAACTGTTAAATTCTTATTTTTAAATATTAGCCACGAAATTATTCCTATGTTGTTTTTGTATGATTATCGTATTATTTTCTTGCGACTCTTATTAGTAATGGTGATATAAGGAAAAACCTTCATTATTAAAATAATTGTCAAAAGTTCACAACTCGTATTTTATGTTATACAAAATAAATTTATTATATTTGAACAACTAAAATAGAGCAACATAGTAGCGTAGTTTAGAGAAGAATTTGAATAAATAAATAAATATAAATAAGAAGCTTGATTAACTATATTTGAGCCTAATTTTATATTAGTGTAATTTTTATTATTAATGAAAATTTCAATAAAATGCTTACAAATAAATTCTATTTATTTAAATCAAGCATATGTTAAATTTTAAACGGTTCTTTATAATGCATTTAGTATTTATATGTAGTACTTAACCACAATATTCCGGTTACTGGTAAAAGACTTCAAATGAAAATTGCGTGCAGTGTCAGCTTTTCTTTTAAGTCGATGTAGCATTGTTATCGACTGAGAGCGATTTTTCTACTTAGTCACATTGTTCAACCGTATATATACAAAGTTAATCCATTTTTGTAGTTAAATTATTATCTTCTCGAAAGAAAACTACCTTTGATTTTCGTTTTATAAGGTACTGTAAAAATTATAATTACTTCATAAATTCGTGAGTAGGTCATAGTGAAATTTATTTTAGATTTAATGTAATTATTTTTTTTAAACAAGGAGAAGTTATTATTAGAAAAATATATTTATACTTTAATATATTTAAAAAATTGTAGTTATACTTTTAATAGTTATAGATAAATCTATTACTCATTTTTAAAATACAATTTTACTTGGCCTTAAAAAGTAGTTATGTCATTTTTTTCTCTAAATTTATGATTACAACACAAAATTTATAAAAAAAAATGCACATTGTGAATCATAAATAATTTGTGTGTATACATTTTTCAGACCTATACTGTTTTTTTCTTTATTGAAGTTGGACCAAGAGGTTATATACTATGCATAGTTATATTTCTATATTAATTTGAAAATATTTTTACTACAATATTATATAATTTTTGTGTTTTTGATTGAATATACAATATGTATAAAAATATTTCCAATTAAAACTCTTTAAAATTACTTCAGCTCAAAAATGACAATTTTGCTTTAAATATTAAATGATATTCAGAACATTAGTCATTAAAATACATATTCATAATTTTTATGATCTATTGGTCGCTATTTAATTATTTGTTACAGATAAATAAAATAAAATAAGTTTAATATATATAATAAATGGAACTATGTTGAAGCAGCTATTTTCATTATTTATTAATGTAAGTATTCACATTATATTTTATAGTATTACTTACAATCCTATAATTACACAGCTATTTATGTATATAATTTTAATGACCTACTTTAATTTATCAGCAAGAATTAAAGAATTTTATTACAATTAAATAAAAAAATTAAAATTCAAGATCAAGTTTATATCAATGAGAGGAAAACTTAAATACTTAGATTATAATTATGGCAGCAATGGTTCATCATTATGATCCACCAAGTTCTGCAAGCTCTGAAAGCAATGATTGTGATCAATGTTTAGATGATCGGATAAATTTTTATTCGGATGAAGTATTGGAAGATTGTCGACCAGATATTAGTACCCCAACTCCAACTTCTCCAAGACCACCATCTACAGGATCTCAAAAATCCCCACATTCACGTAGACAGCGTACAACTAGTTCTTCTCAATCTAATAAAAAGACTGCAGCTGAGTCTATACTTCAGGGTAAAACCAGAACTATATATACAGCAGGTAGACCACCTTGGTATAATTCTGCTGGACAACAAGTTGAACCTTTTGTAATCGGAATATGTGGTGGAAGTGCTTCAGGAAAAACTACTGTAGCAACTAAAATTATAGAATCTCTTGATGTACCTTGGGTAACTTTACTCAGCATGGATTCTTTTTACAAAGTATTAAATGAATTTCAGCATGATTTAGCAGCATGTAACGAATACAATTTTGATCATCCTGATGCTTTTGATTTTGATTTATTGAAACTTACTTTACAACGACTCAAAGAAGGACGAAAAGTTGAAGTACCTATTTACAATTTTGTCACTCATAGTAGAGAGATTAGAACAAAAACAATGTATGGTGCAAATGTAATTATTTTTGAAGGAATATTAACATTTTATGATCCAGAAGTTTTAAAAATGTGTGATATGAAAGTCTTTGTTGATACTGATGCAGATGTACGTTTGGCACGTCGCTTGAAAAGGGACATATCTCAAAGAGGCAGAGATTTAGAGGGAGTATTAAAACAATACAGTACTATGGTGAAACCTTCCTTTTATTATTACATTGCACCATCAATGGTTCATGCAGATATTATTGTTCCTCGAGGAGGTGATAATGAAGTAGCTATTGAGTTAATAGTACAACATGTTCATGCTCAACTTCAATTAAGAGGTTTTAAATTAAGAGAAAAGCTTGCTCATTCATATATAGGTCAGCCACTTCCTAATTCACTGTACTTACTACCTGATACACTTCAAATTAAGGGCTTACATACATTTGTAAGAAACAAAAATATACACAGGGATGAATTTATATTTTATTCAAAACGTTTAATACGTTTAGTTATAGAGTATGCATTATCATTATTACCATTCAAAGAAATTACTGTTGAAACACCACAAGGGGTGTTATACAATGGAAAAAGAAGTGCTGTAGACAAAATATGTGGTGTATCAATTTTAAGAGCTGGTGAAACTATGGAACAAGCTGTAAGAGATGTTTGTAAAGATATAAGAATTGGTAAAATTTTAATTCAAACAAATGAACAAACGGGTGAGCCAGAATTATATTATCTTCGTTTACCAAAGGATATTAAAGACTATAGAGTAATTTTAATGGATGCAACAGTGGCAACAGGTGCAGCAGCTATGATGGCCATAAGAGTACTTCTCGATCATGATGTAACAGAAGACAATATAATGCTTGTATCCTTGCTTATGGCAGAATCAGGTGTACATTCAATAGCTTACGCTTTTCCTAATGTAAAAATAGTAACTTCTGCATTAGATCCCGAAATAAATGAAAAGTTTTATGTATTGCCAGGAATAGGTAACTTCGGTGATAGGTATTTTGGAACTGAACCATCATCGATAACTTATTAGCTTACTAAAATCTGATGACAATGCAAATATTTAAAATTATTGTGAATTATATTCATTTACAAGAATAAATCATAATCATTTTACCTGAAATAATTCATTCATGATACGGCAAAACAAGATATTAAAGTTATTAAACATAAATTAATAACCTGATTTATTATAATTATTTTTTAAAAAATCATTACTTACATTCTTATACTTAAAAACAAACATATTAAAAAATATATCCAATAAAAGACATGGTTTTTTAATATTAAAATGAAAGTTTCTACATTTATTCTAATGCAATTATATCGATTAAATATTTGCAGGTGTAACATTTTAATTTTTATTTCTAGTAAATTAAAAACATAAATAAAATAAGATGCAGTAAAAAAGGTTTGCTATTTGTGATAATTTTAATTAATTTCTAAATCCTTGTATACGTGATGCTAGAAGGCAGATTATGGATTACTCGTATTGCAGCCTAAAAACGGTAATATCTATGTATAACAATCTTATTCTATAGCTATGTATATCATAATAAATTTTATTATTAAAACAAGAAATTGGAAATAAATCAATCGGTCTAATTTTACAAAACCATAGTTTATTAGTTAAAAAAAGCGCCAATCCTCATATACTATAATTACTATATATCTAACTGTACACTAATGCAATTTTTAATACTTGTATGGTAGCTTCTTGTCCCTAGTTATTTCTCCTATACTTATTTTAAGCTTTCCTAATCGTCCCAAAATTTTGAATACAGCGGCTTAATTAAATTTGTTAGTAATCATAATAAAATATTTGATTTCTAGTCCAAGTTTAATTCGTATGGAAACAAATTTTAATATAACAAAAAAAATATTAAACGCACTCATTAATATAAATACAAATTATGATAACTAAAAAAATTTCCCAAAACAAATAATAAAACAAAAATTTTCCCAATAAAATGATGTTCGTGTGTAATTTTGTTTTGCATTTCTTGATAAATAAAATCATAATAAAATTGAAAGCAAAATAAAAAACCAATCATTTATCTGATCGTTAAAATCTCATTTAGATATATTTGATGCAATGATACGATAAATTTTATTTTGATTGTAAGCAATAACTTAAACTTATTTGCTTGTTAGAAACTAACAAAATTATTTAATTAACCAATATTACCGTTTTTAATCTATTTATTAATACTCTCTCGGGTTTAAATTTTTAAAGACTGCGAAAATAAAAACCGTTGAGCTTAAAGGCGCTAATCCAAAATTATGATTTATCGCATCATTGACTAAAAGAACGGACTTGTCTTGATTCTAAATTAGTCAACCAACGATATGAATGAGACTGAGATTTCTGGGTTTTTGCAGTAATGGTTATGCGAACTAGGGACCTTACATTTCATCGATACTTTTGTAATTTCGATGTAGATGGAGCAACAAAAAAACTTTTTTTTTACTATAGTTATTTCTTGCACTTTTGCTACCACTGATATGATGATATATCGAAGGAAACAAGCCAATAAACTAGGTCTTCATTGCGCACTATTAAAAATTGTCTCATTTTGTATCGTTCTCAAACAATATTTGTCTTTATTTTCGTACGAATTACAAAACAAAAATAATGTTTACATTGTGAACATCAATATTCATAGTATTTTCAAGGTTATAAATAGTATAAGATATTAAAATATGCATTCGAGAAGGAAACGTAATGTAAATTATATAAAACCATTAGAGCCTGTATTTTTATCAAGATTAAAACAGCAAACAGGCTACATAGAGGATTCTAATATTGATACAAAGGTAAAATTATTGTAAATAGATTTAATGGTAAAATAGGCAAATTGCCTTTTATTTTGTGATAGTCAGTACTGAAAGATTTAATTTTTTTTAAATTACTTTTAAAAAGAAAGAAAAACTTGCATTAGTTATGGATGAAGAGTTTGAAGATCGTGAGGATGAAAAGCCTACTGTTGTTAAACAGCATGATGATTTGAGTGAGATAAAATTAAAAGTAAAAAAACAAGGTATATTTTTGAATACTAAAATAAAAGTACTAAAATAAAAGCATATATTGTTTCTAATTTATTATTACTTATATTTTAACTGATGTTTCAGATAAGGCAGATTTAAATCAAAAAGTAATATTTAAGAAGAAGAAAGATAATAGCTTAAATTTATTGCAATCAGTAGAATCTAGGCAAGTTAAAAAGATAAAAAAAGAAAAAAAAATCAAAACTGTATTGTCATTTAATATTGAAGATGAAGAATAATTCAAATGTTGATAAGACATAAAATGAAAATACTGTTATTAACATATATGAAATATTTGAAAAATCTCATTTTGTTTTATAATTTAACAAGTCATTAATTTATTATTCTTTAAAAAACTTCTTTACAAATTTAATAATAATAACTACTGTACTTAAATAAGATTTATTAAAAATTTGTTAATAAATTTGAGAATAAACTGTATTTTCAAATTTACGAGACAAGTTTTTTTCAATGAAGATTATATTTATGTGGAAAAAACTAATTTTTCTGGTATATATCAATATTAACAAATAATTTTAAAAGGATGGTTTTGTTTTTCAAATTTTGACATTTAATAATAGGCAAATGAAAAACTAAAAAACTTTATCAATCTTATTAACACAGATTATCAACAAAAGGATAATAAATACAATTTATAGTGATTAAATTTTGATTGTATGAAAGATACTACTAATTCTTGTAATTATAAATAGCAATATTTTATTAAAAACCATAAATAAGTAGCAGTAAATTATAAATTAAGTGACTAATTTATAATGTATACTATGTCTATTCGATGAGTTTACTTTAATTTTACTATTCACTGTAACTGCTTATGGGTAAAGAACTTGTTAGGTTAAAAAACTGACAACCTAAGGCATAATTAATATGGTATTTTGTGTAGCTTGTTATATAGTTTTTATGTGTAAGTACATTTCTACTGTATGGTAATTTTATTTTCAAAACCTTATATTGGTTTAAATTATATATAAAATTACTAGCCAGCAGTCTGTACTAAAATTTTATGAGGTTTTGCACTCAACATAAGTATGGAAACATTAAAATAAGAGGATTGTGAGGCCTGCGTATGTCTTTCCCTTACGCCCCTTAACCATTTGGTTAGTTAGTCATTAGTTGGTCGTGCATTGTGATATACGAAGGACGTAGACTATATGTTACATGATACCACGGTTGGTCATTCAACGATTAACAACCGCTTATACTGGCTTACAGAATACGAGCCTGAGAGGGGTGGGAAGCTATTAAGTACCAGAAAAAATAAAAGGAAGGCGTATCCATGATCACGTGATCTTGGAACAGCCATATTGAAATCGATTCACTTGATTGTGATGAGAAAAAGAGTTTAGAAACTGAGAACAAATAAATTTAGAAAAAAGTACATTTATCTGGCATCCGAAGCTTCCCGTTCTTAAAACTACTGTTCTCAACGACCTAGCCATAAAATAAAGTCTTTTTTAAATATGAACATGTAAAATTACTAACAAGGCATTAAAGGCATTTAGAACGAGTATACGTTATGAGAGAACAGCGTATACCGATTCAAATAACGCGCTTCGAACAATCCCTCTTTGTTGAGTTACCTTAAACACGCGCGACTCTTATTTATTTTCGTGAGTTTTCCTATTCTCTCGCTCTCCGGTACCTACATTTGTCCATAATCCCTCCATTCGTTAAAAAATATACAGCATCAGACAGACACGAGAACGTGATTATCGTACTGATTTAATCTGGACGCGTTAAAGTAATATACACACTTACGTGCAAGCACACATTTTGCAGTACTGTACAGTGTACACGTCCGATACTAACGCGTAAATTGCGCGCGCGCACTTCATGTATTGAGTACCCGCGCGTACAACACGCACGGACGAGCTGTCGGTGTATCTGTAATCTGTATCATCGACACTTGGCTCACGAGTCGCCGGGGCGGGACGGGAGGGCGAATTGTACACGCACTTAATTTCGAAGGTGGTACACACGCTTATCGCTTCAAGCACAAAATACTCATCTTTGTGGTAGTGTGTGACAGTGTAGCGTTCCTTCTGGAGGACGACGACGGTGGCGGCGGTGACGACGACGGCTGGACCGTCCTTGCAAACGTCGGTCACCAGAACAGCAAGTAATTCCTTCCAAAGCCTGTTTTGAAGTAAGTGAAATATTTGATTCTAACATATTATCGGTACATCATTTGTTAAGCATTAACGCATTGTTTCCTCGAGAGTGCCCCTTCCCTAGGAACCTCATCTCGACCCCGATTTTCTAGGTTAAGTAAGTGCTGCAAGTTTAGGGGATTCTTATTCTTATGGATTTTAAGGCTGTCACTAATAATAAATCACCTCCAGGAGAAGCTGCTCGGAACAAGATATGGACTTAACACGTCGTCATCGAAAACAACAATGATTACACGCGACCATAAGGGTGTCAGGGCCGTAGGGTGGGAGTAGCGGCCTCGCAATACCCCATGCGCGCGCGTGCTCTTTCTCAATTTTCTAGGTGTCCCGCTGAATCTTGGCCCTTAGCTCCTGTTACCGCCTACAGATTTCGGTAGCCCCTCCGTCATTCTTTTATTCAGAACTTTTTCCTTTTTTCTCCTTCTCTCTTCTTCGATGCCTCGGTGAGCTCGGTTGCTTGCGCGGAGGGCGGCTCCCGTTTTACGATGGCTCATTTGAAGCTAACGTGCCGGTGACTGTGAGTCGTTGCTGCAACGCGAAGCCGATTAAACAAGCACGTGTACAATATATTTTCGCGCGCTCACATTTAAAGTTTTATCTATCGTTGTATCAGGTTCTTCGTAGCTTCTTAAGAAACCTATTTAAGTAACGTACATATACGTGTCCCAGGTGCGCAAGACCGAGAAGCAGATTCCTAAGGTGACGGCCCAACGTGAATTGTACAAGTGAGCTGCTTTTCTCGTTCTGTCGTTCTCGGACGGCCTCCGCTACCTACTATTCTGATATCCAGCTGCATCCAAACTTTCCTCGACATTGGGCACGGATGAATGGGCTAAATAGTGTTATAAGAATTACAAGAGTTTTCTTATTGATTATTCACAACTTCTTATAATGTCGATCGGGAAATTTCAACGGACTTGCGAAAAGCTTGGATACAACACCCCACGCTTGTAGTTAATATTTATACTCCCGTCTTCTTTATATTGCTATACCCGGCATCCTCGTACTCATATGTATTTGTATTTTTTATTTCTTTACACAATCTTGTATATTAATAAAACTAAGTTCCTTCTTCCGCAGTTCAAAATGTAGGATTCAGTAAAACCCTGAACCAAAAGGATAATATATTGTTGTCATGTTACGTATTTTACCAAACACATGTACTTTATTAGATCACGAGGTACAAAAAGTAAAATGGCCGATTCGACGTCATATAGATGCAATAAAAAATTTGTTAATAAAATTCGATAATACAATTTTATAAATTTTTTTTGATACCTTGTTTCGGAGTAAGAAGATTTATTTACATATTTACCTCGCAAACTTCAAACTTATTTTATTTTTTCAACAAGTAGTTTTACTTTTCCCTTTTGTAATATTGAAATTTTCTACAAAAACAAAGAAATTACTTATCAAAAATGGAACGACTAGTATTACGTCAATAATTAACATATTTATGCCTAAATCTCAATAATCAAAGCCCTGCAATTTTATAAACTATTATAACTTTCTCATACATCTCATTCTGGAGAAATTAGAAAAATCAGCGGTTTTTTTTTTAATTTCTTCACTTTTCGAGAAATTATTTTGCAGAAACAGGCAGCTGAATACATTGAAAAAAATTAAAATATCCTAAATAGATCAAAGCTCTAGCTAATCAACTATATGAAAATATAAAGGGAACGTCGTATTAGAAAAAAAGAAGTCAGAAAGTGGAACATCAACATTGGGTGCTTCACACGGCCCTGGAGCGTTCTCTTTTCTCTGCTCCATTCTACCCTGTTGTATATTCTCTTCTCCTTTTACTAATCCTGTTTATATCTCGGCATACATCTTCTACGTAATTTTCTTTTTCATAAACATTTCCGTACTTGATGTAAGTTCTTATACATAAGTGTTTTATTATGTGCGTATGTTTTCACTATTTATGTACTCAAATGAAGACTATATGTTTGTGTACGTGTGTTTTGGCATATTGAAACGTGAACTGCCCTCTGCCGTGTGATTTTCTTTAGTAGTGGAGCCTTCTTAACACAATTACATGTTCGGCATATAAAGAAAGATAAAGAGGGTATGCGAGGGTGGGTTGTAACACTGTGTATTGGTACCATACATTGGTACCATAAAAGCTTCGAAGGAACCAATGTTTTTCGTCTACGTAATTTATACTAGCGTTTAAATTTTAATTGGTAGTAAATACAAAATAAATACATAAAATACGTTCTTGTCAATTTGAAAAAGCTTCCCCTTTTTTATTAAATTATTTTGAAAATTGTAAGACCTTTTTATCCATGCAATTATATAGATCTTTCTCATCGGAATGATGGAATGATCATCGATAGCATATAATCGGATTACGTGCTCTTCGGTTAATAAGACGGATTTCAGAAAATTCAAATTAAGGAAGTTAACAAATTTTAACTTATTAAGAATGGTATCGATTAACGGTATAAATGCATGTTCATACATTTTATTCTATCATATATCATCCTTGCATTTTCACGGTAAGGATTAGATTAATTTAAATTATCTTAAGCGAGCTATGTAACTTTGCTCAAACTTCATCTAATTTTGTTTTCATAAGCAATTTATCTTATGAGTTTAAAATGAAATGTACAATATTTTTACATTAAAATGAGCTAAAGTTTTAATATTTTACAGAATACTCGAAATATTTATCAATATAGCAAGTTTTCTATTTTTAATTTTGAATCAATGAACTGATATTATGTAGATAATAAGCTCCTTAATTGAACGTTTTGTTTAATAATATATAAACTAATTTTACAGGGTATAATTATATTGAAGAAATGAGTTTGTCCACCAATTTAGTTCCGGACAGGATGAAATTAGAAGGGAAAGATATAAGGATTTGTGAGCAGAAAATCTTTCATGTTTACAAAATGTGCGATTTTTAAAATAAAAAAAGAGATCTCCTTCCTAGTTTCTTTTCTCTGATTGAACTTTTTCAACACTTATTAATATTAATGTCTTAATTTTACATTTACTAAAAACAAAAGTGCGATTATCATGAATGTTAATACAAATCAAATATTTTCTTTTCAAACATTTCCTGCCTCCGATTCTATCTCTAAATATACTAAAATTTTATGTATTTTAGTCGAGTTCTATGATTCTTGATATTTGTTTGCGCGCGCTGTAAAGTTTTTAAATGCATCAGCAAACGCAGTATAAAACATGTTACTTAGAAAATGAAAGATTATAATAAGGGTTCCAACAAATGACAGAGAGAGAGAGAGAGAGTACGAGAGATGCTGAGAAGTGAAAATGAGTGTGTCTAGCACGCGCGAGGACGTGTATTTTGTCTATGCGCGCGGGTGTTATAAGATATCAGGCCATTCGTGAGTACGCATGTGTGAGAAACAGCAATAAATTTGAGAAGAGACTATTGTTTGCTTGAAGGGGGAAGGAGACAAATATTGTCTACACATATGTACAATAAATTAATGCTCAGTCTGTACACATGAAAACTTGAACTTTTAATACGCATGTAACGGTGAACAGGAAAGTTAAGGAAATAAGAGGGGCGAAAGTGAGCAAGAGGACCATAGTGGGAGGTGAGATAGAGATAGCGGACGAGCGACATGCGCGCGCGCATATGTATACAACGTACATGTGAATGTACATGAGTGTACGAATGAGTAAAAGAATGTAGAGAAATATATACTACTACTACTGGCTGTACCAGTACTAGTGTCAGTAATCGTGTGCTAGTGCACACGTATGCGTGGTGTCGGAAAGCGCGAAGCAGCAGCAAAAATTCAACAGAGGGTCCGTCACCACTGCCGTATGTGTATCGCGCGTGCAAATATACATGTATAGGATCGTCTGGCGTGATCGACAACTCTCGGAGACAACGCCGAGGTCCGGCTCACAGGTGATAATCACAAGGATTACGATGGCGAAGGCTACGACGCTTCCGTCACCACCTTTGCTCGCGACATGTTTTGACTGCGCCCCAATGTGCGTGTATTCCACAGTATTTTGTGCGGCGTCTCCGTATGTGTGCCCTCACTCGATTCTATCGATTCTGCTAAGTTTTCTCATCAGGACGACAGGAACGGTCAAGATGCCCCGGTTTCAAGAAGCATACGGCTTCAAAATTATTATGTCCATTTTTTCTTCAAACATCCTTCGCTTGACCCCCTCCTCCCATGTTTCAGACAGTGATCGCGTCACTGAGTGCCGCCTTCGACTAACTGAATACGTTGATATAGAACTCTCCATAAAGTATGGAAGTACGTCGTCCACGAGGACGACGCGCTCCGATGTATCTATCTCACTCCACTCTCTCTCTTTATTTCTTTCTCTCTCTCTATCTCTGTTTCTTTTTCTAACCACACATACTTTCGAAATTAGCTGCGCGCGCACCACGTTTGGTTGGTTGGTTGATGGTTGGTTTGTTGGTTGAATGGTTTGTTGGTTTGTTAGTTTGTTGGTTATGGTGTCAGGCAA
Source organism: Kradibia gibbosae (assembly GCA_018907135.1). NCBI lineage: Eukaryota > Metazoa > Arthropoda > Insecta > Hymenoptera > Agaonidae > Kradibia > Kradibia gibbosae. The sequence goes on along the minus strand of JACCHX010000004.1, from coordinate 23,957,807 downwards.
GACTGTTCGGCTGCTAATACTGAATTTGTGGAGCGCCATTTTGAAAAATTCTAGCCTGAACTCGGACGGTGAGTCCCCCCCCTTCGACCCTTGATGCACTCTGTTCATGGCAGATAGACAATACCGTTGCCGCCGTTAGTTAGACACGCGGGTACGATAATCATGCGATTTAATGAGTGTCTTAGTGCTTCGAATTATAGTATAAAATCCCTAGTATTTAATATTTAAAAGTCACTCACAATTGACATGTCTTCATTTGCTTCTTATATTTTTAGGTCTACTGTGACACTGCTGATCCTCATGGAAGGTGGTGTGGAGGAACTTTTGGTCAAGGACCCATCGCATGATGATACTGATTCCATGCATAGAGGTATAAAAAAATGTTTTTTGTAAACTCAATTGTCTTATATTTATAAACTCTTCATCAAAAAGTTGGAAGTATACTTAAAATTTTTGCTCTCAGAATTTATGTCATATTGAATCTTTTCGTTATTACAAACATTTCTATTGAAATTGAAAATTAAATTATTTATAAAAATATTGTGTTCCCTTAATGAATCATTTTTTTCTCAACACATTTTATTCATAAATTTTTGATTATTTAATTATTGGTTTATTAATAATTCCTTTTTGATTCTTAATATATTGATAATATAAAATTTTTTTATTTTACATTATAAATATAAGAATAGAGTACAAATTTTCTTAATTTAAAGCATATAGTATTGTTATTTTACATTATTTTTATAAAGGCAATGTTTTAATTAATAAATTAAATTGTCTGGAATTATTACAATGCAGCACATAATAAAAGTAACAAGTCTTTTAAGTTAATTGAAAACAAAAAATTTTTAACAATTTTTTATTTGATATTCTTTTAATAATTTTGGTATTCTTCTTTTATTCATTTAATATACTATTACAATAAATTATTATGTTAAATTATAAATAAGAAAAGCTTTTGTAAGTACATTATTGAGAAGCTATTTTTGTCAGCCTTTAGTTCCTGAAATTAATTTATTACATATTTGCTTTACATGAGTATCCATGACCATATACATATATGAATATAATTATATTAATTTTTAAAAATAGTTTACACATAGTGATACTGGTAATATGAATTGTTATATAATTTTAATCGGTTTAAAAGGTTGATCCTGATTATTAAGAGCTTGTTTAGATTAAATTTTGTGAAAGAAAAAAATATTGAAAGGAATAGAAACAAGTTTGTTTGATATTAATAAAGGCTTATTTTTCTTAGATCGACTTTCAAACGGAATGAATGGTGGATATAAAACAGAAAATAACGATATCTCAGGCTGTGACAGGCACCAGGACAAAATAGAGCACCTAAATAAGTGTGGTAGTAGTAAAAGCATATTAGAGGAAGAGGAGATTGAAGAGGAGGACGAGGAGGAAGAAGAAGGCATGGAAATCGTTTCAAAGGACTCCAAGATCATCAAAGCAAATCCAAGGTCTTTTAATGACTTAGCCGACAGTTACTCAGCTATTTCCAGAGTCTCCAAAGGCCAAACAAGTGTCGACAAACTTATTGAAAATAGTGCAGTGTCTAATAAAATTGAGAAAGAGTGCGACAAAGACAGTTTCGTCTATGGCTCAATGGACGTTGACGTGCGTAGTAACGCTTCCGACGTTGAATGCCTTGGCGACAACTCTGGCGCAGCGGCGGTGAATGATTACGATTCAGAGAACGACGATGATGACGATGAGGACCACATCCTCAGCGATTCAAAGCTAGCTAGTTCCAGCCACGACGTAGTCAAAAACGCCTTCTCCGGAAACGACGATATTCAACACCTTGACCAACGCGGGGAGATTATCGACAGCAGCCTTGATACCTCGGACGTAAAGATCTGCGAGGAAAATGGCAGTCTGGGGAGTCCTGACATTGAAGAAATTACGGACGGGGGTAAGAGCAATGGCCACAACAGCAGCTTGGACTCATTTAAAGAAACCCCTAAAAAGAAAAATAAAAAAGCCGTAGATCTGAGTAAGATAACGCCGCGTAGAAGCTCTCGAAACATCAATCGAAAGAGCTACATGGAACGAGAATTGGGTAATGAGTCGTTCCTCTTTATTTTTTAAACCCTTCTAACCCTTTAATGCCAACGTACAAAATACTTTGTATATCAGTTAAAGGGCTCAAGGTTGCTAAATTTATTATCTAATAACGTCATTATTATAGGCATCATTTTACTTCATGTTATTTTTCTGTTTATTAAATATATTTATAGTTATAATTACATTATGTTTGTATGAAAAAGCTACTTAAGATTTATGCATTAAATGCATTGAATACAGCATTAAAGGGTTGATAGAATTTAATTTCGCTTTACTGTAATCTTTTTATAAATTCAATTTCGTTGCTGAGAAGAAGAACTCGGGAGTCTTACGAACTTGTAATCACTTAACTATCAATGACTTGCGTGAACGTTATTGATTTGAAAAAGAAAGGATTGCAATTAATATTTACATTACTTAAAATATAGAACACTAAAATTTTTTTTTTACTTCTTTAGAAGAAGATAGCGCAATGATCGTGGATAATAATTCAGACATCGAGGAGATCAAGCTGGAAGACCCGCTAGCCGAAGTGGATATCAAAGACAAAGAAAATTCGAAGCTTAAATCAACTATAAAAAATATAAGTACCAGTAATAATAAGACGACGATTGTCGTTAACGACACTAAGCGTCTTGTAGAAATTGCGGCCGGAAGCAAAAATATGAAGGGCGGAAAGAAGGAACCAACATTAGTCATAATAGATACGAATTCTATCTTGTCGGGAAAAGGTGGCGTGCCTATCAACAGTCCTAAGTCTTCTCAGCACCTATCCTCTCACCTTCATAATCCGGTCTCGAGTTCAAGTTCTTTCTCTGTCATGCCTATTGGTATAGGTCCGCAACAGATCTACGCTAACACTCGAACGACTATCACTCCTGTTCCAATGAAAACGGCTCAAATAAATAATCCCAAGTCTACAACGATAACCCCTATTTTGAATCCTCATCATCATCCGCATCCACAGCATCAACATCAACCTCAACAGCAACAGCACCAGCAGTTACCTCAAATATTACCAACGCTGACAGATGACATGTTTGTCGTGGAAGCTCCATCTTTTATTGTACCTTATGTTTATGAAAAACCACCACTAAAACCGCTTAAAGATTTTGTTGGAAAATTGGGTAAATAAATTTTTTGTATTTACATCTTTTTTATCGAGCCACCACTTTAATATCATTTTACGTCCATTTATCATTAACTGAGAATTTAATAAACAGATAAACTCATGATTTTTATAATTAAGAAGTATCATTTGATTACATGTCAAATCATATATACATAGCTACCCCACACCTTTCAGTATGATAAAATTATTTTTCTTGTAATTGTACTTTCATTTGCATGATCTCTGTTGAAATTTATTACAAGAATAATTTCCTTAGTAATTTTGTAAATTAAAAATAGTGATTACTTAATTAAATATATACAAAATATTAAGTTTGATATTACAGACTCATATTAATGAATTTTAGTATTTAATGTATTCTTTTGAATACATATCTAAACTTAAGTTTATTTCTTTTACTGATTTATCAGAGAAGAGTATTGAAGAATATGAAAAAGAGGAAAAGTTAAGAAGACAAGCCGAAAAGGAAAAGAATAAATTGGATGAAGGTAAAGATGATGAAGATAAAGATAGCGATTACGAGTATAAAAAAGACGATGAAAATACAGAATCATCAGAAAAAATGAATAATCCCGAGGATAAAAATGAGTTCACTATACAAGACGATAAAATTAAGATTCCAAGCTATTTCGAGCTACCACTTGGCAAGTTTTTCATGTCCATTGGAATCGGTCTTGTGCAAGAATATGTGCAAACTGACCTTCTACGTACGCAGAAACGCAAGCAAGGTAAAGGCAGTACATCAGCGGAAACTCAAATGGCTATAAATTCTCTTATAAAAAACCTGGAATTTAGTAAGGAGAATAACGAGCCTTTTCACCTTGAGGTCAAAAAGTGTGAATTCTGTAGTTTTAAGACCGAATCCGCTCTCGCGATGCAGCATCATCTCGAGACTCCACATATGCGTAATTACGTATATAAATGTAACTTCTGTCCAGTAGAGGTACGAAGCCCACACGATATTCTTTTTCACATGGAAGCAGAACATAATACTAGGGGCAGACTCGAACGTGGTCCAGCTTTTCATCAGTGTCCCAATTGCCCGTTTGAAGATAATCAAAAGGGTAAACTTACAAGACATATTCTTGCTTGTACAAAGAAGTTCCGACCTGAAAGAAATTTGGAACCATCGATGGATTGGGAGCCGCCTGCTAAGATACCTAGGCTAAACCGTCCGAGAAATATGGGTGGGACTCAATTGTCCGCAAATGCTCTTGCTATGGCTATGGGTGCCAAGGGGCCACAACCTTTATTGCCGAAACTTCTACCAGCGCCAATAACTGGCAGGGGAAGAGGTAGACCCCCAATGCAGCCGAGATATGCAGACATGAAAGCGATGAGACCTGGTGGCCAGCCTGGAATTCGACAAGGTCAGTAATACTATTTTACAGCTTATTTTAAAAAATTCGGAGTTCTTTGTAAGTAATGCAATATTACTATTTCTCCTATTATGTATTGTTGACTTGAAATAGGTACATGCATTTATTTGTTTTAATAATAATCTATTCAAATGAATTTGCGATTTGTGTTTAATTGTGGAATTTTGTGTTAAACATTTTAAAAAATTTTATTGTATAGCATTCTTATTGAATGTTTTTGTACTTAATTAAAAATTAAATTTATTCTGTGAATAAGAAGTTTGAAAACAAATGAATAATGTATCAATACATTGCATTAAGAGCAATAAAGTTTTATCTTATATTAATTATAATTAGGATTTAAAAATAAATTATTTGACTGAAAATGTGAAGCCTTAAATCCCTTTAATATAAATTATTTATGAATAAAATTTAATCATGAAACATTTTCACAATTATTATATTCTTTTTAATGATAATATTTTTCGAATTTGTTAAAACTAAAAAAAAATTTAAACTTAATTGCATAATTGTGCAAGTCAGAAATCTGTATTCAATTATATTTTATAATTAATAAATTTAGATAAATGTTTGTTTTAATTTAAATATTAAATTTATAATAAGTTGTGAACTTAATAAATAAAACTAATATACGCGTTTGTTTTTTTGTATTCCCACAATGAGAATTAAAAATATATATAACTAAATTATTTTAAATATAAAGTGTAACTTTTGGTATCTTCAGAATAATATTTTCTAACTATATTATTAATGCTTATATTATTAAATAACTTGGTGTAAGTTCTGGATATTAAATATATTTAATGATTGTAACTTTTTTTTTTTAAATTCTTGTATACTTTAAGTTAAGATTTGTTTAACGAAACAAACGTAATTTAATTTCAATGATAAAATTTTCAAAAAAAATTGTTATGACCATAAAGTATGTTTTATTTCAAGTAACAATTTAATCAATAAATATTCCAACTATCTATTAACCAAGAAACATCTATTTTTTAAGGCTAAAAAATTTACCATTATTAATTTTCTTGATTAGACAACGTATCAAGTATGATGTATCGACCAACATCATCAGGGTTATTGGTGCCAACATCATATCAGTTTGGTAGTAATCAAATATTCCAGGTAAAAAATGTTGAAGAACAATTTTTATAAACAATATAATGCAATAAACTTATAATTAAATGTTTTGATATATCTTAAATATATGTAACAATGATTAATTTGATAAATTAATTCAATTGTGTTTAAAAAAGTATTAAAATGATTAGGGCAAATAAGGCTAACAAAGATTTATCTTAAATTATGAATATTCAAAACTTTTGCATGTAATATAGTACAATAATTTATAATTTAGACAATAAATAAATAAAAATAATTATAATGCCATTAAGTACTAGTGAATTAAAACATTTATTCATTTTTAATCTTTTGTACTTTATACATAATGCATATTTATAGTTTAAAATAATGCTTTTATTTAATTGCATAACTATGAAAATTCATTAAATATCTTTTATTTTATGATGAAACTCGTTTTGTATTTCTCCTATATTTTACATTAACCATTGTCTTTAATGATATAAAAAAAGTGCACAAATAATTTTATGGTAAGGCAGTAAATATGTATGATACTTAACAGACTAAATTATGTTTATGGAAGGTGCACAATGAATATTTTTTAATAATGGTTGAATTATTAAAGTTCAAATTTAATACATCTATAATAATAATATTGCATTTGTCAATAATACTATAAATAAAAAAAAAAAATTTTTGGCATGTACAAAATACAATAGGCAATACATATACTTCAAAAGAACTCCTAATCCATATAAGTTTGAAAACGAGAATGTCTTATTTAGCATCTTTCTTTGCTCTAGAACAAATTAATATTATTAAACGATATTTAAATTTTTATGAAATTAAAAAATATTAGCCTTTGTTAGTGTTCTTATAGATAATTTTCTTTGAGCATCTTTATTAATATCAAACATTTAAAAATAAATATATTTTATGTGACTGTATGATATTCAAAATGTCTGAAATCCTATAATTACCATAAAAAAAATTTAGTTGATGAATATGAAACTTAAAATATATTATATACTAATCGATTAATTGTTAATCACATGTTAAAATATAAAGAACAAATATGTCATAATTACGTGAAATATCTTCGGATTGGCAATTGTAAATGGTGAGAAGATTATTTATATGTTGATGGTTTAGAGAATATTTTATTAAATTTATTAGTACACATTTAGAGTACAGTATTAAAGATTCTGCAATATGTTAACATAATTAAGAAATTTTCATCCTAATCTTCAATGTTGCTTTATAGGCACATCAATTTTCCAGGTTTGTTCACATGGAAGCCAAATATACACAAATTATATTAATTATTGTTTTTCATGAAGATATAATAATTATTTCATTTTCTATCAGTGTGCTTTATTTTAATTTTTCAATTTTAAAACATTTAACAGGTTTTATCAATTTAATTTTATTAAGAAATATATTTATATACATTCAATTTTTTTTTATAGAATACATCGGTTACAAACGCTGTGAAGAACCCCACAGCTAAATTATTAAGTCAGCCAAGTATATCAATAACTCCTTTGCCTCGTACCACACCACAGCCTACTGTTCCAGGTTCAGGTAGCCAAACAAAGCCAGGAGGAAAGAGCACATTTGTTATATGTGAAATATGCGATGGTTACATTAAGGTAAATTAAAGACTTTATAAAAGTAAAAAAAGTTTTAAGTTAAAAAATTTATGAATAGGATTTGGAGCAACTAAGAAATCATATGCAATGGATTCATAAAGTAAAAATACATCCAAAGATGATTTACAACAGACCTCCATTAAATTGTCAGAAGTGTCAATTTCGTTTCTTTACAGATCAGGTAAGACATCTGCATGAAAATTTTAAAGCATAAAATAAACAATTAATACCAATATTAACATGACTGTTGATCAGGGATTAGAAAGACATTTGCTTGGGTCCCATGGACTTGTTACATCTAGTATGCAGGAAGCTGCTAATAAAGGCAAAGATTCAGGTCGTTGTCCAGCTTGTGGACGAGTATGTATGGAGTATAATATATTTAACGTTTCAAAACTTTATAAACATTAATTTTCTAATACATTAGTTCGTAATAAAAAAAATCAATTGATTTTTAAGGTACTTATATGTTAAAATAAAAAAATATTATATTAAACAGGTGTATCAATGGAAATTACTGAATCATGTAGCCCGTGATCATGGTATGACTTTAAAACCTGCACATTTGTCATATAAATGTACAGTTTGTACTGCAACGTTTGGAATGTACAAGCAGTTCGAAAATCACGTTTACTCAGCACACAGCGTTGTCGCTAAACGTGTTATGGACAAAAAGAGTAGCGCTCCTTCGTCACCATCCTCAAGGTCCAACGATTCACTATTGAAACCCCTCAAAATTAATGACGAGATAACTATTATTCCACAACCGGCAAAGCCGACCACCAGGTCTGGGGGACCTCAGGGCAGAGCCAAATAGCAATGATGAGCCTTAAAAGAAACGACATAGAGTGATTTAATTAAAATCTCTTTTTCAAACACTTATTAAAAAGCTCTTACACGTGGAAAATTGTGGTATATGTACCTTTTAATGATCTCTGATAGCTTCGTGCAGTGATCATCCTATGTACATGTGTAATACTAATATTACTTGAAAAATGAGATAAAAAGAGAAATTAATACGATCGTATAATTATATAAAATATTGAAGGATACATTAAAAAACAAAATAATATACGTGAAAGATTAATGAAGGAATATTATAGAAATATTTGACAACATTGGCAATTAAGTAATACTAGTTGGCTACATAGTATTCCATCAATGATTACGCTAATATATTTATTTAAAAATTTTTATTCATGTTAAAAAGATACATGCAAGAAAATACATTGAAAAAATAAGAAAATTTAACAAAAGGGTGGCCTTCAGTACGATTCCTTAGTTGATCAATCGATCGATTGAGTTACGTCGAATTTTCTCAATCTACACACGTCTACGATGATAATCTTTCAAACAAAAATTAAAAAAAATGAAAAACAATAAAAGGATGAAAATTAAACTACAATTATATAAAAATTTAAGATGAATCGCGCGCATTAAATATATTGGCATTTTGCCATACTTTGACTGTATTTCCCAAAAAAAACGGGGAACTTATTTAATGTAAATTCCTAAAGAGCGATGTACTGTCGAGTGTCTTTTTATTTTCTGGTTGAAAACCTATGTGAGGTGTATTTATGAGAGGCACTGCGTTTCATATTGCGAGGTTTGGTGTATGAAAGAGAAAACAAGATGTTCATGTGTAACGATAATTACAGAGAAAAATAATTCCACCCCACTCGAACTGTACACAAAATAATATCCCATATGTTTCACAAACATTTGAAATAACGCTATTATTTAAAAAATTTTGAAAATTTAATCTGTTTTTGTAATTAATTTAATGTATAATGACTTAAGGTAATAACTAATATTAACGAATGAAATATATCTCTTATTTGATTGATATTTTTCATTAAAAAAACTAGTAGTACTAAAACTTGTGTCTAATTTTCATTAATTTTTTTTTTGTATTTTCAAATATTTAGTACTATTTTTGTTTAAAAGTATTGTCAGATATGTCATGAAATAATGTTTAAAAATAATTTTTATTAAATTAAGTAGATTTATGTTTTGCTTTTCTTTGCTTTTATATAATGATAAGTATTACTTGATACTATATAAGAGTATTCAAGTTTTTTATTGCAAATGTCAATGAATTAAGATGTTATTAATCCATTAATATTAGAGGATTGTTACCTTACAAATGGCTTTGCCTGGAAATAAGACGAATTGCTATATGATTAATATTATAACATATGCAATGCGTTTGAATTGTCACTTTTACTTGGATAGATCCAACGTGTATAATTTTTAATTAAATCGCGTCGTATTTTTCTAAATAATGGTTATTAGTGAAATAATTGTCATCCCTGCGCAGCACTTTTTATTTATAAATGAGGTCTCATGATTACCCGCGAAATATGAAATAATTTATGATCATGCTAACAATTAAAAATACAGACAAATAAGCTGTAAAATGTACCTTTTAACTGTAAGTTGGGTTTCTATGATCCATTATTGTAATAAAATATTCAGTTTTATTTTTGCGCTTTAATAAGAACAAAAAATGTACATTAATCTAGGTTATATTATTAACGGATGTATCAATAAAATAGGATGGCACATACATTCACGAGTCTAATCTTTTTTCTACAGAGTTATTGAGATTGAGCGTAACGTTGGATATTTTAATTTAAAAAAGGGGCCGGTGTGTGTGTGTGTGTATATACATACATACTGAACAGAATATTCAAAAAAAAATTTATATACTTATGGTGAAATATTTTATAACAAATGCGTTTTTAAAATACGTGTTAAACTAAACGTTAGTAATTAAAAATCGTTTCTTTTATTTCCAAGTAAATCAAATTTAAGTTTTTGGAGAAGAAATGTTAATAAAAAGAAAATTGAATTAATAGTTGAAATATGAGTGAAAAAATTTAAGATTAGAGACAAGTACTAATCTAGATTACAAAAAAGGTATTAATTCTACGGTTTGATGTCATTTAAGGAATATTTGGCTTTTTTATTATATTATTTTATAATAATTTTCTAATTAAATACCATATGTAAGTTTTTGAATATTCTGTATGATTACTTAAATATCATAAATAGGCATTATATCAACTTTATATTCAAATATGTGACTAACATAGCGATTTCGAAAAATGAAAGTTTTGTGAAAGATAAAATAAAACCTGTACTCGCTCTGATTGAATAATATGCTTACATGAACGTATAATTCAATATGTAGATAATCTTAAAAAATAGAGCGTCGGGTTTAATTTAAATAATTCAATGTTTAATCATTTTTTGTACATTATATAGTAAGAACGATTGTTAATTTAGAACAAAACAATTATATTTGACGATAAAATTAAGTCTGTTACATCTATTAAATTGTAACAAATGGCTGTACTATAGGTTTTAATAATCGGCCAAATTTAACACAAAAATGTTGGTAAGATAAAAAAACATTCACAGGTATATATAGATATAACAGTTACAGATATATCTACTTTATTGTAATAGTTTGTATAATATCATATGAATGAGTAGACAGTGAAAGAAATAAAGTATACCAACATTGTATTTAATTTTTTCTTTTAACAAGCCTACTATTTATAAAATGAATGAGGTGTCGAAATTTTCTAATTGTTTTAAAAGAAACATGCATGAATACATTTTTTTAAACTAAACATTCTGTTTTTAAGTTTAATATAAAATCAAATTACACCAGTTATTTATATACAATAGCTGCTTTAAAATATTCATGTAATAAAAAATGTATCATAAATTTTAAATTAAATCTTTTATTCGTACAAGAAATTAGTATTCAAAGTGGAAATCATAATAGGATTGATCAAATGTGTTGATGCGAATATAACCGTCCTCTCCTCCAGTACATAGAGTACGACCAGTTGGGTGAAAAGCCAATGAATTTATTGGACCAAAATGACCCTTTAGACGGGCGAATTCTTCTTCAAAAACAAGGTGAAAAAAACGAGCATCAAATTTTCCTTGTTTTGTGGATGTTGTAGTTACATCCATTGCATCTTGACCACCTCCAACAACAACCTTAAAAATATTTAATTGTAAATTTTTACTTTATTATTATTTTATTAAATTTTATTACTATTAAAATAATTTTTAATTGAAAGACATGTCTCATGTAAACATAATTGAACTTACATGATCATAATTTGGTGCAATTGTAGCTGAATTTACTGGGCGTTCAGTTTTGTAAGTTTTCAGTGCCATCAAGGATTCACTGTCAAATAATTTTGCTGTATGATCTTTAGAGGCTGTAACAAACATTGTACCATCCTTGTTAAATTGCATGTCATTAATTTGACCCTTGTGACCTGGAGCATCAATTAATTTTTTTCCGGTCTAAAATTTAAAAGTAAAATACTTTTTTACTTTTATTTTAAAATACAGTATTGCTTACATAAACAAAATATATACCCTACTATCCCAAATATTTAAATCGCCATTTTCATGCCCAGTTATGACTGTTTCATCCAAAGCTCCCCATAGAAGGGATGAAATTCTTGAGCCTGAAATTAATGTTCTACATATATTGTCTTCTTGAGAAAGTACAACTTCTGGACTTCTGATATCAATTATAAACATTTCACACTGGTGACCAAGAGCTTTGTCAGTAGCATACACAGCTAAATCTCCTGAATAACTAAAACTACAAGCTCTTACAGAGCTGTTTGTTGCTAGTTGACTGATTTCTTTTCCTAAATAGTAGAACAAAATTTAAAAATAATATATCAAAATATTATATTTACTTATGTTATTTAGAATGAGTTTAATTTTAACCTAAAAAGTTAATCAACTTCATTAAATTAAGAAAAAGCTTTATTTATATTGTACAAAACATTTTATGAATCTGTGTAATTAATCAATCCAGACTTATCTGCAAATATATCAATAAAAAATAGGAACTACACTTATTTATATACCTTTTTATTGCATATAATTATACTAATATTAAAATTAAATTGATAGCTATTAGCTAACCTGTTTGACAATCCCATATTCTTAAAGTATTGTCACCACTACCAGATAAAAAGCGGGTTGTATCCCAATTAACATCAATACACCAAACAGAACCATTATGTCCATTGAATGTTCCTAATCTTTCTCCATTTAACGAATACCAAACATTAGGTTGCTTATCTTTACTTGCTGAGAATAGCAAATCTCCTTCTCTGTTATATTTGATTTTTGTAATGGCACGCTCATGTCCGTGTAACATTAATGGTTTCTGAAAGAAGACTATTAGTTAACAATAAAAAAAATCACTGCCTGTGTTTGTACTATCAGTTTCAAAAAGTGAGCTTTTATATAAATATGGAGTGAAATATGCTATTGAAATTCACTTACACTAAGATAAAAATAGGTTATGTTAAGGTTTTATTAATTATAGAATTATTACTTAAATTATAATCACATATCACTCCTTTATATACTCACCATATTATTACTGATAATTTATTTTCTTTCAATTTCCGAAAAAAAATATTAATTATATAAAGTTAAATAATCTATGTACCGCAAAATCTAAACTTGAACGTGGAATGAATAGATAGGTATGCGATTGTGAGGCGTAGTGTTCTTAACAAAAAAATTGATCCAAAATGACGAATCAGATATCTTTTAACGGTTGGCATTGCTAAAGTCCAATAGATGGCTCGACTAGTTCACTATACTGTACTAACTATACTATGCACTATGTTTATACTATAGACTCTATAGTATGCTAAAACCTTGAAATGCTTGAACATTGGAGCGTATACTATTAAATAATAAAACATAGTTAAGTATAACGATTTAATAATATTTAAATCAAAATAGTTGTTTATTCAAAAGGATTCGTGAGGAATTGTATTAAAAAGTTAATTTCTCATTTTTTAGGTTCCATAGGATGAGAAAGTAAAAAAGAAAGAAAAAAGACAAAATTATGCTCTAAATAGCCAATAATCATCTTTCATCAGTTTTATATTGGTAAAAATATTGTAATAAATTAATATTGTTACAAATATTTAATAACATAGACTTATAAAAAGCGTTGATTGTAATATAAGTTTCGCAAATGAAAAGCAATTCATATTTCGGAACTCATTTACATTTAAATAACAATGACGTACAAAATACTGTGCAAGAAAGAAGTTTTTTCAAATTGAAATATCAGTATAACCAAAACTATGACGAAAAAAATAATATTTGTAACTGGTGACAGTGCTCACTGTCATGAAGAATATTTATTTAGCGGCAATATTTGAAATAGGAAAAGAATTTTTCATTTAATTTTTTTCGTAATTATAATGACTCATTGAGTTATAGAACATTATAATCTCATATTTGTGACTATATACATGTATGAACTCCTATGATTATGTAATTAATATAAAATTAGATCATCTTTCGACTGAAGCTGGATGCCTGATTACAGTTTATAGGTTGGTGATAGAATGCTGACACGCAGGCAAACTTTATTATGAAAGGACTCAATTATCATTGCTTATTGATATTTTTATAAAATAAGATTTTTTAGACTTGAAATTCGAAATATGTTTAAGGAAATTTTTAATAATAATGCGAGGAAGAAAAGCTTAATTTTTGCAAAGGTTGTAGTAGTAAAAATATCGACCCATTACGTTTTATGTTTATAAAAATTTTAAAAATTCTAGAATAGATTGTATAGTATCTCTTAGAAAATGTTTCGTAAAAATAGTTAAATGCAAAAAGCGTTATTCTGTTAAAACCATTAAATACTCTGTTTATATGGAAGTAACTTAAAAATTTAAAGCCTATGAAGCTGTAATGCTGACTTTATTTAGATATTCAGGTTACAGTGTAGACAAATTATAATCTGAAGGAATTGCTTAAGAGTAATTATATCAGTAAGCTTAACGATTATACAGAAGGATAGATACAAAAATCGGAAAGGGGGAGGGCGTAAAAAATTTAAGCTTGCAAAGTCAGAGCGAACAGATCGCTTCTACAGCAATAGCTTACCCACAGGTGTAAGGTTGAAGCGCCATTTCCCATAAATACGCGGCGTGTCTACGACATCTTCGTATATATACGCTGTGATACATATAATAATCAGTAAATACATATGATCGAGGCGATTACTTCCGCAGTTCGAACGAAAGTGTAGGCATTTCGTATTAGTAATATTTATTGGATTTGTTGCAATCTTGCAGCAGCCATCGTCGGAGGAACAAAAAGTTCCGTTCCGAATTTCATCTCGTTTTCGGACACAAGCGCGCGCGTATGTGAATTTTCAGGATAACGGAGTATCTAAGAAGAGGAAACGATAAACTGAAACAGGTTGAGGCATGTCCGAATCGGCAGCTTCGACAACGATTGATCATACACAGTTCGACACTTCATATTGCTTCAAATGGGGCAATTATCAGAGTCATTTGTCCGAGGTCGTACGCCAGTTACTTGAAGAGGAATGTATGGTCGACGTAACGCTTTACGCAGGCGGCGAACGCATCCAAGCTCACCGTCTCGTCTTGTGTGCCTGCAGTAGCTTGTTTCAAGTACATCAACAATCATTATACATTCGCTGTACCTTCACCCTTCTGGCGGCAACCAACGTTTTATAATTTGCTTATTTGATGTATTAGAGGAAGTAAAATCTGATAAAATGTCTAATCAGTCCACTTAACGATGTTATAAATTATTTTTTTTATTTTTAACACACATATCTGATTCTTAATCTGTATAAGATGACTACTATATTTGGTCTATTGTTTGTATCTGGCTGTAGCTATAAACATATTTCTGCATAATTTGACAAAATTTAGTTTTCATAATTGATCAAGCAGTCGATTCGTAGATCTGCCTTAAAAACATCAAAATTTTTATTTTAGAAATTATCCAATTCTAAACAACTGTTCAATTTCAATCACACTTTTTAACTTTCCACATCTATTTGCGTATGATATATATTTACAAATATATACCGATTTCTGTGTAATAATTCTGTGCTATAATATTATGAATTTTTTATTGTTAAAAATTTTCATCATTTTCAATATTTATTCTGACATACAGATTTAATATTTATATAACAATTACTTTAATTTTACAAAAGTTGTATCAAAGGCATATACTTAATAACATTTTTTGCCTTAAAACTTAACATGAAGTTCTATTGGTTTATTAACATATGCTAACTATTTGTATTTATACATAAAAATTAAAAATATAGTAAATAGAAAGTGAACATTTTTTTAAAAATATAATACATCCATATTTTGAAAAAATTTCTACAAAAGTATTTATATTTTGTATCATTTAAATGTAATATTTTTAAAGTTAAAAATTGAATAAAAATTTGTTTTAAATATGAATTGATGTAAATGCTATACCTCAATTAAATATTTTCCCAGGTATTTTTGGCATTTTTTAATTTAAAATTTTTTCTTTTATGTAATAGTTTAAAAATAATTTTTTATTATATAAATTTTATGAAAAAATTTGTATTTTTGCAAAAAAATTATTTAAAATAAATTTATTTTTAATTTATAAATAAAAAATATCTTGTTATGATAATGGAAAATTATTTTAGGAAATTCTAAGTCAAGTAAATGAAGAACATCCAACTATTATTTTAAGTGATATATCAGCTCAAGATATTAAGTCTATTGTTGAGTTCAGTTATAATGGGGAAGTCAGAATACCAGTTGAAAATATTAATAATTTATTGGATGCAGCCCATTTTCTAAAAATTTGTGGCTTAATGGAGGTACACAATATTATTTTTTTATTAATTATATATTAAAGAATTTATTTATATTTCATTATCCTGATTGCATAATTTTTAATTCTTTTGAAATGAGATTTTATGCTTTACAAAAAATTTATTGTAGTAAACATTGAATTATTAAAAATAATAAATAATCAGTAATTTGAATCTCATATTATTGGATATCTGGATGTATTTTTTTTTAATTTGATAATTATTTATATTGAAAAAAAATAATGAATTGTTTACAATTCATATAAAAAGCTTAAAAGACTTTGTGTATTATAATATTGAAAATAATTGTTAGTTTTTGTATTCGACTTAAAATTTAGTTTTTAAATTTGCTAGAAAATGAAGCTCATTCAGAATAAAAAATAAAAACTGTTGATTAATAAATAAGTTTGAAAATTTGTGT
The DNA here is from genome assembly GCA_018907135.1 of Kradibia gibbosae. NCBI lineage: Eukaryota > Metazoa > Arthropoda > Insecta > Hymenoptera > Agaonidae > Kradibia > Kradibia gibbosae. Next base: position 23,941,342 of record JACCHX010000004.1, on the reverse strand, counting down.
ACTAAAAAAAATTTATTAGAAAAATACATCAAACAACCAACTTGTAAGCTTTATGTAATAATTTAATTCATTAACATTTTTTTTATCACAAAATTTCAAAATTTTTAAATATTTAAAGATTGAAGGTCTTGATGAATCTGAAATTCCAAATGAAAAAGATGCAACTACTGAAGAAACGTATTTTTTTAACGATTTGACTAAAGCAGAAGAAGAAGAAATAAAATTATTTGAAAAATCAAATATTGAAAAAATTAAAGATAAGAAAAGAAAGAGTTTAGAAGATTCAGATTCTATACTTAAAAAAAGAAGACGAAGAAAGAGTGTTTGTAAAAAAGAATATAGCGATGAAATGTTGTCTGCTGCTATTGCTGACATACGTGCTGGGAGCTCATTATTAGATGCAGCTGCAAGAAATCATATACCTAGATCGACTCTATATATGCGCGCAAAAGTTTTAGGAATTCCTTTGAATCCATCTAGAAGTGAATATACAAATGAAGACATGAAAGCAGCTATAGAAGCAGTCATAGGTAGATTTAATAATAAAATATTTTTTATTTTAATACAAATTTTGTAAATGTAATTATAAAATTAAGTCAAAAAATTAAAATTTATGTAATGAGGTTAATTCACATCTGCGTACTTATATATATATATATATAAGTATTTATAAAGAGGTTTATTTATATATTATATACCTATAATAATTTTTTAAGCAAATTAAAAAAAAAATAAAATACATAACTAGCTGGATCCAGCCTACAACAAGCATCAGATTTATATGGAATTCCAAAAACAGTTTTATGGAGGAGAATTCAAAAAGAGGGATGTCAAACACCTAGACACGATACAAGAAAAAATTATGGTGCTGAAAAGCGAGAAGCTGCTGTCCAAGCATTAGCAAGAGGAGAAACTCTCACAAAAGTTGCAAATGAATATAAGGTATAAACAGTTATTACATTTTATTTTAGGTGTATTTAATACAAGTATAATTTTTCTATAGATTCCAAAAACAACATTGTTTCGTGACAAAGCTCGACTAGTAGATGAAGGAAAGCTACCATCATCATATTGGAGAAAGCGCAAAACTGATACTGAAGATTTAAAGCGATCTCGTTTAGAAGAGGCGGTAGCAGCATGTAAAGATGGTAAAATGTCTCAAGCAACAGCATCTGTAACTTATCAAATACCAAAAACTACTATATGGAGGCGTCTTCAAAAAGATATTAAAAAAGATGTATCTTTGCTTACAAAGAAACTACAACGAAAAACTGAATTATCACTAGAAAAAAATCCAGAAATTATAAAAACAGAAGAATTAAACGAAACGGATTTTGAAGCCTATTGCCCAGTAAGCATTTTAAAATAGAAAAGTTCTTTTTTTACTATTAATATATAAGTTAAATAATCAGTCAGCTTCATTTAGCTTCATATTAGTTTTTGGAACAATAATCCAATGAAACTATTAGAAAAATATTGTTAAGATAATCAGTTTTTAAAAATAATAATTTAAATTATATTCAAATGCTTTTTAATTAAGTGACTCATTATTATTAATGTAATTATCATCAATATATTTTAAACTGTATAGGATGACACAGAAATGAATATAACATATATCGATGAAAGTAATATTTCGGATGATCCAGTAATAATTCTTGCAAGTGAAGATGTAAATGAGCTAAATTTACCAAGCAGTAGATCATTGGTCGTTGTTCATGAGGTAAGTGGCTTGATATTTTGTACACATAAAAAAAATTTAAGCTTTTTATTTTATTACTCTTAGAGTGCAGAGAATTTTATATCATGTGGATTAGAATTGGATGGAAACTCAACTTTTGTATCAAAAAGTTAACGATCTTTACAATAGTTAAGATCATAATCATTTGTAAATATAGCTCATAAGAAGTTATTTATACTAAAACTATAAATTACTATTTGTTTCATCGTTCACTGCGAAATTAATATTTTGTAATAAGTATGATACTTTTAAGTTAATAAAAATAATTTTCAAATTATTATTTATTCAATCATAATTTTATTTTCTTCCTTAGATTAAATAATATGTTACTACTATATTTTAAGAGAACAAAATTCATGAATATAATTATAATTATAGGTAAGTTATATAAATATTTTATTTGAGTAAAGCTTATTGTTTTTTTGTTTTTAAATTACTTCACATTATGCAAGAACACAATGAATTAGTTTTTTGGAAACACTAAAAAGGCCATTAGCAAAAATTCTCTGATAAATTAATTTTAAACTTATACACAAACTGTTTACCATTAGCTCAGATAATATATTATGTGTTCTCACAGAGGAAATGAGATAGTATATAGGTTTGTTAAAAGAGAACAAAAATTTTCAAATTTCTGGTTTCGTTTTATTATGCTATAAGGGTACATTTTAATAAAAACATTTTCATTGCTTAATAATAAAAAAGCAGATTTGAATCTTTATGAAGCTAGGTTTTGTTAACAAAAATATACAGCAATATTTAGGTAATCATAAGAAAATTGTTAAGTCCATTCGCCATCTGTAGGACACATTATCAAATAGAGAGGGATTCTGGAATCTTCAAATTACAAGTTGTTAGTAACTAATAGTTACTAACTATATCAATTTTAAATTTTGGGCGGTATTTTTAGGTGCATTAGTAATTCTATGGTTGTTACCACAATGTCGATTCGAAGAATAGTAAGTTTCTAGATATGCGCCATTTTTTATATTTATTAAACAAATTGAATTCGCATTCATAGTGGTCGATAAATTTCTTTGAAAAAGCGCATAAATAAATCATGAAGATTGAAGAAGTAAAAAGTACGGTGAAAACGCAAAGAATTTCCTCACACACTCATATTAAAGGATTGGGACTGGATGAAAATGGAAACGCTATACAATTTGCAGCTGGTCTTGTTGGTCAAGAAATGGCTCGAGAGGTTAATTATTCGATTTAATTTATTTTTAAAAACTGTGAGAAAAAAACAAACAGTAATGTAACTCTTTATAACGCAATACATTGTTTAAAACAATATACGACATTACTTTTAATTAAAGTTGTCATTTTAATTTAATCATTCAAAAAAGCACAAATCTATAAAATTTAATGTTGCTTATTTTAGAAATTAGATTTAGTTCAGTAAGTGTATATTTTTCTATTAAAATAGGCCGCTGGAATCGTTGTTGATATGATCAGATCCAAAAAAATGTCTGGACGTGCAATTTTATTTGCTGGTCCACCTGGAACAGGAAAGACTGCAGTGGCTTTGGCAATAGCTCAAGAATTAGGTAATAAAGTACCTTTTTGTCCTATGGTAGGTTCAGAAGTTTATAGTTCTGAAATCAAAAAGACAGAAGTTCTCATGGAAAACTTTAGGAGAGCTATTGGGTTAAGAATCAAGGAAACAAAAGAAGTTTATGAAGGAGAAGTCACTGAATTGTCACCTGTAGAAACTGAAAATCCAATGGGTGGTTATGGCAAGACTGTTTCACATGTTGTTATTGGATTAAAAACTGCAAAAGGAACTAAGCAATTGAAACTTGATCCATTGATTTATGAATCCTTACAAAAAGAAAAGATTGAAGTTGGTGATGTTATTTATATTGAAGCAAATAGTGGATCAGTAAAAAGGCAAGGTAGAAGTGATAATTATGCTACAGAATTTGATTTGGAAGCTGAAGAATATGTACCTTTGCCTAAAGGTGATGTTCACAAAAAGAAGGAAGTTATTCAGGATGTAACATTACATGATTTGGATGTTGCTAATGCAAAACCTCAAGGGGGGCAGGATATAATGTCCATGATGGGTCAATTAATGAAGCCAAAGAAAACAGAAATTACAGGTATGTAATTAAAAAAAAATGCATCTTGATTTTATAGTAACATTTTTACTTATATTTTTATGTATAGATAAATTGAGAAAAGAGATCAATAAAGTTGTCAATAAGTATATAGACCAGGGAATCGCTGAATTAATACCAGGAGTACTATTCATTGATGAAGTTCATATGCTTGATATAGAAACATTCACTTACCTCCATAGAGCTTTAGAAACAGCTATTGCTCCTATTGTAATATTTGCAACAAATCGTGGACAATGTGTTATTCGAGGAACAGAAGATATTATCTCACCACATGGAGTTCCTCTAGATCTATTAGATAGACTTCTTATAATAAAAACTTTGCCATATTCTAGATCTGAAATTGAACAAATTATCAAGTTGAGAGCAGTTACAGAGGGCTTACAACTTGAAGATGAAGCTCTTACAGTACTTAGTGAACTTGGTGCGAGAACTACCTTGAGATACGTAGTTCAATTATTAACCCCTGCTTCTTTAGCAGCAAAAATTAATGGTCGATCAAGTATTAAAAAGGATGATATTGAAGAAGTTAAAAGTTTATTTCTTGATGCAAAATCTTCTGCAAAAATTCTTACTCAACAAAAAGATAAATTTATGAAATAGTAATTATTTATTTGAAAATATTATAATTTAGGTCAAATCATACATTTTAAAATAAAAAGTTTTAAGAAATAATGAGTTTTGTATGTAGAAATTTTATAAAAATGAGTTTCTTGAATATTTTTTGCAAGCATAGTTGTATATATGAGTATATGAAAATGTGTAAAATAATAATTCTCTAATTATACACATTCTGAAACATTGACTACTAGATAAGTAACAGGTGAAAATGTACACTTTTGTTTAACTATATAATTTTTTGCAATATTTTTTTCCCAAGAATTTAAACAAACTAATAAAATTATGACCTTTATTATTTATTTAAAGTAAAATAGTTAATATCTTATAAATAATGAAACTTTTATTAGATACCATATTATTACGTATTTAATTGTTAATAAATTAATGGATTTGAAGTGATGTATAATAGTGTGACTACTTGATGTCAATACTGTTGCAGTTTTGTGTATAATTTTCGTGACTAATGAATTTTATAAATTAGTTAAACACTAAAAATTTAGGCAAATTTAAGTAGTTTTATAATACTTTTTATTATTAAATTTAAATAAGTTGGTCTACATTTTCGATTAAAAAATAAATACGAACTGAAACAAAATTTTCTTTATTTGCTTATTACTCTATAGTTGTATATATTAATAAAGTGCTGTCTGAGATCAATATCCTTCAAGGAAAGGCTGCAAAGTAGCTTTGAGAAATACTTTTTCTTAAAAGATCCATTGAAGGGATTTTAATGTAAGCACCTTGTTTAGTTCTCAAGTTCTTTAATTAGTCAAAATTACCTAACTTGTCGATCCCCTGAATTCTTAACAGGTGGAAGAGAACGTTTACTATGTGTTTCTCAACTATAAATTGTAAAACTGTACAAGAAAGCTTTCTTTTTTTAATGTTTTTTCATTTTTAAAATTTTTTTCGACCAATTAGTATAGACTCCCTTGTGATTGAGCTTTTTGCTGTTAAAACCATTACACATTGAAATTATATTTAAAGAAATTAAGCCTTTAAAAAATAAGTAGATACGAAACTTATTTGTAAGCCTAGAAAAATTAATAAAATTATGAAAAGTAAAAGGGCGAGTTTAGATGCTTTTTTGTTAAAATTCAAATTAATAATATTGAAGAGATAATTAGACATTGATATGTAAAAGCTATAATCTTTTTCGAGAGGGCTTTGCGTGACAATTATATGGCTTCAATAGGGTTAAGAAGTTCACAGTTAATCACAAGTTGTGACATCGATACGTCAAATACGATAATCGGGTGAACACGTGCAATTATAAAATCTCAGGATGTTGGCGCCTCACAGCTGAACTTGGACATTGCGCCCTTATAACTCTGAAAATATTTTTTCATTTTTGAAATTTTTGTCTAATTATCGTTAATGGTTGCCTTTAACACGCATTTTTACAGCATACATTAAACAGACGAGATTGGACGACAACGCAAGTAAGTACGTAATTTCTCTTAGTATCACAATAATATTCTTTTAAAAAAGAGCTTAACCAAAAATCATTTTATTTGTGGATATTTTGTCCGATTGTGTGCTTAAGAGTGAAGCAATGTTTCAGATTGCTTTGTAGACATTCGCGATCATTTAAATTATTGACCCAACAGTATAACGAATAAATATTTACTTTAAATAATAGAAATCAAGCAGTGAACTTTTACAGGTGCCCAGTATTAAGACGTAGTACATAATGTATACATGCCAAGCATAATTTTGGTCAATTAGTCTCGCACAGACAGTTTAGTACCAGTTTCGGAATGATTATTTCCGTTTATCTCTCTCTTTTTTTCTTTGCTGCTCTTACGTGATATCCGGTTTCAGTATATATTTCGAACATTTTGTAAATATAAGTATTAAAATTTTATTAAAAAAAATTTTTATGAAATAATTTTCCAATGAATTTTATAATCTGTGAAATGTAAAAAAGTTAGTTCATCAATCAAAAGTATTAGTAGAATATCCTTATGAGAACGAGTACTATATATTATTATTATTATTATAAATAAGAATGTCATCCACTACTATATTAAAAGGAATATATTTGTTAAAAATGAGAAATTTGAAAAATATTATTTACATGTAAAATTTTTGTGTTTAGCTTAATGCTAATAGGCAGATATTTGATGAACTTTTTCCAATGAAGCTTTTTTTAACATACATTTGTAGATTTAACATTGACTTATAAATTTTATTTTTAATTCAAATAGGGTTTCAAACAAATTTTCAATGCAGCTGTTTACATATACGAATATCGCATTATTTTTCTAATTGGGTAATGTTTTTTTATATCTTGTTTTTATGTTCATATTATTTTGATAATTTTGAACTAATTTCGTTTCATGTATCGTGCAAACGTTTTGTCTTTGACTCATCAGATATCGATAAGGAGGTACAACATTTTTTATCCCTATCAGCAAAACGAAGAAATGCAGTCAACGTTTAAGGCCTTAGGATTTTCGAGATTATTCTTAATGAGGGTAGATGCGAGAAGACACCAACGAAATTTTCAAATATCAGTCGCAATACCTGAAAAATTCAATAATGTTATTCTATCAAAAGAAGAGTTCCAGATGAGGCATATTGGACCCCGTGAACAAGAACAGACGGAAATGCTTAATGTGCTTGGTATCAAGGTGTGAATTTTTTAAAATATTGTTCTAAATTAAGTGCCATAATATTTTTTAATTTTAATAAAATGTTACTCTGTACTAATTTAAACAAGTCAATTTTCAAAAATACATCTATAAATTATTATAAAAATAAATAGTAAAGATATTTTAATTATTTATATTCGTAATACTAATACTATTTCAAGTACTAATCAAGTAATGATTAGTAAATTTTTAATAAATATAATATGATCAGTAAAAAATCTTTATTTATGAAAATTAAACATGTTTCAGATGCCGTTATTTGTTATCATTTAAATGGTTAAAAGAGTTACGTGATGAATATTGAAAGCTTCCTAATAAATTGTTAAATTGAGAATGTTCGTTTTTAGATTTTAAGAGATACTTGTATAATATCAAAAATAAATATGCAACTAAATTGAAAAAATTTAGATTAATGATTGATGATTCAATAGATTGATCAAATATTTTTTTTATATTATTGACCCTCTAGAAGTTGATACTACAAGCCAAATGTATTGTTTTAAAAAATGTATTTAATTTAATAATTTTTTATACGAAATATATATACTGATTTTTTACAGTATAAATTTAATGTTACTTAAAACAATGTTTTACTTCTTTGAATAATAATGTCGGTTTGTAGTAAAAAGATAATATTAAGAATTTTTACATTCATTCCTTACCTTTTTTAAAGTAATGTTTCCATGTAATTTGGGCAATATTTGATAGTTTTTAAAAAATCTTAATATTATTTATTGGTATTTCAGTCTTTAGAAGAACTAATTGAAAAGGCGATACCAGCTAATATTCGCCACAATAAGGACTTGAGTATCGAAAAGCCATTGAGTACGTATGTGTCGAACTTTACGAACTTGAAAATTTAAATCCTAATGCAATTATAGTTTACATGTTCAAGCATATTATAAAATACGATGCGTGGAAAATTTAACTTGTAAAACAAAAGAAAGGTAATATCTATGCCAATTTAATAAAGTACAAATATTATCAAAATTATATAAGTTTTTTTTTATACTAATTATTAATTTTTTTTTTCTTCAGTATATTCATATTGCTATTATAAATTTAAATAATTATGACTTAATTAATTAGGGACAGAAATTAGGTAGTTGCATAATCTACTTAATATAATTTAATTATGCTTATATCAGTATCATTAAATATTACCTTTTTTTAATATTTAGCACAAAATTCGTAAACAGATACATATGAATATATATAATTTTAATATTTAAAGTTTATTTGTATTTAAAATATTTATTTCTTTAAAAATTATAAGTTCTTTCAATAAATGAAAATTGTATGAATTTTTTATTTTTACGCTTTTTTACACATGGTTTATTATGAATTGCAATTATATATACTTTAAATTATTACCGATATATTTTTACATAAATATAAAACTACCATTTACAATTATCTATAGAAGAATTGATCATTTTTAACATATTCTTGTTGGAGGCCAAAACAGGTTTCTTAATTTTTTTTCGTTGATACAGATCGTTATACATTTTCAAATAATTGATTATCTTGTAGTGATGTACAATGAAATTTAAATATTATAGTCTGTATAAGAATATAAATCAAAATATAAATGCTATTCGCTATGTATTTATTGTTATATTTATATTAAACGTACAATAATATTAAAAGATAGAAAATAATATTATATTACGAAGACATGAAATCAGATAATATTTTTATATACAGTATCAGAGGTTACTAGATAATCGGGATGCACCGAAATAAAATTCCTCATGTTTATATATTTATAAAGAATTATTAATAATTGGTTTTCATACTATGCTTACTAAATATTTTTTGCAAAAAGCATTATTTTACAAAACATTTAATAATCATTTTCAATCATTTTTTAGGTGAATTTGACCTGATAAAGAGAATTAGTGAAATTGCAAATAAAAATCAAATATGGCGCAGTTTTATAGGTATGGGATATTACAATTGCTGTATACCTCATACAATAATGCGAAATATCTTCGAAAATCCTGGATGGTAATTATATTTAATTTTGAACTTTTTTTATTTTACATTAAAATTTTTTCATTACGTTTGTATTAAATTTTTGCAGCTTATATGAATACGATTCTTATTATCGGCTATTTTTTTATTTTTAAAATTAAGTTTTAATAAGAAATAAAAAAGAATAATATTTGTTTATATATTATATCTACAAATATAAAGCAGATATTTATTTACGTTTTAAGATAATATGCGAATGAGTAATAAGTGTTTTTTTATATGAAAAGTGCTATAATGAAAGTATAAATATTTACTTAATCATCTCATATAACGTATAAATTACACGAATTGTTTATACTAATCAAAGACAAATTTGAAATGAGAAATATTTCTAATATTAACATTAAATTTTTTTTATTATTCTTAAATGGAAAGATTATAGACAACTTATAAAACTCTATAATTGATAATTAAATTAATACAAAGAATACAGTTTATTTATAAAAATACATTTACGTAATGTATTAAAATGTTTTCTTTTTAAGAAATATTTTTTATCTTATTACTTAAAACTCCTGCAAAAAGTACTTAAAAAATATTTTACATTAAATTTTCGTTTTGGTTTTGATTTAAATTTTATTTAAAAAATTAAATCTATAAAATTAAACCTGAATAAAACTACTGAACTGTGTGTAACAAAGTATAGCAGATCTTATCTTTATTTAAAATTTTAAATGCAACATTGCAAGTTAATTGCAATTAATACAAATTATTATTATTGTTGATAATTAATCAGTTTTATACGTGTTACGTAAATATCGGTTTATGTTAAACGTATTTTGTAGTATAAAATTATTTTTTTTTTATTTACTTTAATATCTACATAGTGAATATATTCTATAAAATAAGAAAATTACGTATAATTCTAAATTAGAACTAAATTTTTTTCATTAATTATGAGTTTGAATTTTTGAAAAGCTGTAAAAAATATTAATTTTCAAAATTGATAATGAAATAGTGTCAGAAGTAATTATCTATTATTGTATTTTTATTTAAATACAATCACGTTTTGAAAGTAACGAGTGAAAATTAAAAAAAATTTGTTATAATATATGAACATACATGTGCGAATACATGTATGAAGTAAGATAGTTTAGTATAAAAAACCTATAATTCTAATATGATATTACATAACAGATAATAAAATAGCCACACGAACCACGGTTCAAAAATCTAAACGAAGTCAGCGTTTTAATTTTTGGTTATACACTTAGTTTATAAATACTAATTTGAACGCAAGCACATTTATATTAAAGAAATTTATGTCAAAAAAGGAAAGAGGGTGTAGAATTTAAGCGATCAAACGAGAGTTATATGATGTGGCAAGAGCGTTTTTTAAAAACTATTGTTATTGTTATTATAGTAAAAATTTAGTTGTTAATCTTATTGGAATATTTGTCAGGACAACACAATACACACCTTATCAGCCAGAAATATCGCAGGGCCGACTAGAAAGTTTGCTTAATTACCAGACTATGATTTGCGATTTGAGTGGCCTCGAGATCGCGAATGCCTCGCTTCTCGACGAAGGAACGGCCGCTGCTGAGGCCCTTGGCCTTGCCCATCGTTATACCAAACGCAAACGCATTTTTGTTTCGGATAAGGTACACCCCCAGACGATAAGTGTGATTGCTACTCGCGCTGCTTCCTTGAGTCTTGAACTTCAGCTTGGTGATGTCTTTGCAGTAGATACAATTGGCAAAGACCTGGCGGGTATCCTCATTCAGTATCCAGATACCGTTGGTACTATTTACGACTTCGCCCCCCTCGTTGCAAAGGCCCACGCTTATGGGGTACGTAGTATGAAGTAAATGTTCTACTATAAGCGTAAGAATTATGTTTTCGGTATTGTTTATCTAACATTTGAGCAATCATATGCGTAGTTTATATGATCATTCCTAAAGAATCTGAGAAAATGTAAAAATCGCTCACACGATATTGATATTAAAATTAATTATAATAACAATACAAAATAATAGTAATAATAACCAATAAAATTAATGACTGAGCGCTATAACTGCTTTTTCTTTGTATTTGAGTTTATTACATTTTTATTACGGGTATAAGGCGTGTCAATGAGTCACCTGGTAAGGTCTTTCGGAAAGAAATACGAAAATAAATATTCACCAAGTTTATTCCGAGTTTTGGCTAATCTTATGTCTTTTTGGATTTATACGAGCCTGACAACTACAACGTTGGCTAATCTTCAGGCGCTCGTCTGTGTGGCAACGGACCTTCTCTCTTTGGCGATTGCTAAACCTCCTGGGGAATTCGGTGCCGACATCTGTGTGGGTACCAGTCAAAGATTTGGCGTACCTCTCGGGTACGGAGGTCCTCATGCTGGTTTTTTTGCCTGTCGACAAAAGTTCGTGCGGATGATGCCAGGACGTATGATAGGTGTAACGAAAGATTCAGAAGGGCGTGAAGCCTATCGACTTGCCTTACAGACTCGCGAACAGCACATTAGGAGAGATAAAGCCACGAGTAACATATGTACCGCACAAGCCCTGCTTGCAAATATGTCCGCCATGTATGCGGTGTACCATGGTCCCACAGGTTTAAAAACAATTGCTACTAGAGTCCACAACCTAACTTTAGCACTAGCAGAGGGCCTTAGAATCGATGGACACAGCCTTGTTAATCAGTGGTATTTTGACACAATTACCATCGACCCTAGACTGTCTGTTAACGAGATCAAGAAAAATGCCGATGCCGCCAAAATTAACTTGAGGTGAGGCCGGCTCTACGTAGTTTTTGAGCAATTCGATTAACGTATTGTCTTCCCGTTCTGAGAAGCTCTTATATAAAATAATACACAACGAAATTATATATTTTAAGCGTAATATTTATTAAACGTAATTGATTTTAAAATAAGTGCAATACAATTTTTTAGATATAATCAAGATGGCACTGTGGGAGTATCATTGGATGAAACTACGAAATTAGAAGATGTGAATGATTTGTTTAAGGTATTTTCAACTGACACGAATATTGAAAAAGTCATCAACAGTAATTTAATCAGAGGAAAAGAATTGAGTTCCTCTCCGTTTCATCGAACTAGCACCTATTTAGACCATCCAGTTTTTCAATCGTATCAATCAGAAACGAAAATAGTTAGATACATGAAGTCCTTGGAAAATAAAGACATTTCATTAGTACATAGTATGATTCCATTAGTAAGTCTGAAATTTTCTTAAAAATTGTTGAAAAATAGGTTTGAAAATATTTCCATTTTTTAATCTCATAAAACTTATTTACGTTCAATTAAATTAACAGATATTACAATTATATTGAATTCATATCTAAACAGTGATCTTAAATAATTCATTAATTATATAAAAATTTTTACGAAATTTTTAGCTATAACATCCATTTTTTGTATTTTAATAAAGTTGATATTTATTGAAATACTGTTTCTTTTAAAGAATGTTATCAATGCCATTTATGAAAGTATTCACTGTTCCGATAAAAGTAATATTTAAATGTGTTTCAGTATAACATAACTGTAAGGAACGTTTAATAATTGAAAATATGTATTGGAGGAATTAAATATTTACTTTTATGGTATATAAGAGCTTGAAGATATTATTCATTGAAAATTAAAAGTAAATATTGACATGAAAAAATAAATAATTAATAGGATTTTTATGAATCCTATTAATAATTCACTTACCTTCCCTTCGGCCTAAACTGTAAATATATATGAATGATATTCAGTAAGAAATTAATAAATAATAGAGTAGGATAGTCTATTTTATAATTATTAAGCAAGCATATTAAATATTGTAGAAAATAATTGAGTTGAAGATAAATAAACAATGTTTTTAAATTAAAAATAGGGTTCCTGTACAATGAAATTAAATTCGACGACGGAAATGATGCCGTGCAGCTTCAAAGGCTTCACTGAAATTCATCCATTCGTGCCTTCGGAACAGTCATTGGGCTATCAGCAGATGCTTTTTGAGTTAGAGAGAGATCTGTGCGAAATAACAGGATACGATAGCATAAGTTTTCAGCCAAATAGTGGGGCTCAGGGTGAATATGCTGGTTTGAGAGCTATCCAATGCTACCATGCATCTCGAGGTGAGATGAGCCGACAAGTCTGTCTAATACCAGTGTCCGCCCACGGCACAAATCCGGCATCAGCCCAAATGGCTGGAATGCAGGTCGAGTCGATAAATGTGAGAAAGGACGGTTCTATTGATATTGAGCATCTAAAAGTAATGATTGATAAATTTAAGGTATACTTGACAGCTATTATGAGTTTCCTTAAGAATTTTGAGATTTTGTAGTAGGTTTCTGTACAAATTTTTCTTTTATCTTTCTTTCATTTCTTGATTAACAGAAGTTTAAATTATTTGTATATTCTAATCTTGATGGATAAATTAAAAGTACTGCTTTTTATTAGCTTCTTTTCAAAAATAAAAATTTATTATTATAGATGATATAATGTATTTTTAATGTAGCAGGCAGTACATATTCTATGCCATTTAGAAAATTTGTAACTTGTTTTTATTCTTGATAAACATCACAACTGAATAAATATTTAAATATAATTCACAAGTTTACAGAAAAAAATGCACATTCTAATCGGTACTTTATATGATTTTTTTTATACAACACTAAAACTTTTATAATAATTGGGAAGCTGTAGAAAATTTAAATATAAACTTAAAAAATAAACAATAAAACACGAAGGGAGAAGACAATTAAGACGTACATATAATAATTGTTATTAATTAAGATAATGTTAAAATTACTCACTCTCTCACCAACTTACAGAATTTAAATAAAATCATAATTGCATATTGTATTTACATTAAAGGATAATCTCTCTTGTTTAATGATTACGTATCCATCAACAAATGGAGTATTCGAAGAGACAATTAGTGATGTTTGCAATCTTGTCCATAAAGCTGGGGGTCAGATCTACCTCGACGGAGCAAATATGAATGCTCAAGTAGGGTTTTGTAGACCTGGTGATTACGGTAGTGATGTATCTCATTTCAACCTTCATAAAACCTTTTGTATACCACATGGGGGAGGTGGTCCCGGAATGGGTCCAATCGGTGTTAAGAAACACTTGGCAAAATTTTTACCAAGTCATCCAATTGTTGATCCGATTACGGGGGAAATCAAGGTTGTATATCCGTGTTCTTACTATACTATTTACTAATACTTATTTTGAATTTTTAAAAAAATTTTAGAGCAAGAAAATTATAATGCAGGCATCAATTTATCTACATATGGGTATATATTAAAAATACCTGCAAGTGCGTTTCTTGTAATCTTTATTTAAATCATTAATATACTTTTTACTTTTAAAGTTGCTTGAATAAGTTCACTCCCTGTAAAATTTGAAAATAGCATGTGCTAAGGGATTCTTTTATGAATTTCTTTACAATTTTTTATTCATTTACAAGAAAAAACCAGTTGATACATTTCACGAATTTTCAAAAGACTTTAAGTGATTGCAAATGTTTAATACTCTTAAAAGCTCTATCTTGCATAAATAATTAAAATTTCCAACTGTTTTAAGAATCGAAATATTTATAATAGGTGAGTCAAGGAGTCGGTGCAGTTTCTGCCGCTCCTTACGGCTCTTCTGCAATCCTTCCTATTTCCTGGGCTTATATAAAGATGATGGGTTCTCGGGGTCTTCGAAAGGCCACACAGATTGCTATTCTTAACGCAAACTACATGAGTAAGCGTCTCGAACGACATTACAAAATTCTGTATAAGGGCAAAAATGATCTTGTCGCCCATGAGTTTATCCTCGACATTCGTGAATTAAAGAAGAGCGCTAACATCGAGGCAGTGGATATTGCTAAACGGCTCATGGATTACGGCTTTCACGCACCCACGATGAGTTGGCCAGTAATCGGGACTCTTATGATTGAGCCCACAGAATCCGAAGATAAACTTGAGCTAGATCGATTCTGCGATGCTCTTATCTGTAAAGTTTTATGTCAATATATTGTATCAATTATAATCTATGGAAAATTGAAAATATTTATTGCTGCGATAATCGTATTTAATTTAATCCTGCGCATTTTATTTTTATATACTGCAATACTATTTATAAAAAAAATACAAATATTTTTCATTTTTTATTAAAAATATTTTAATGATAAAAAAATTTTTTTTTTAAGAAAACAAATTTAAATATATTTGTTAGAAATTGCTACATTTTGACGTTCGATAATTAATTTATTGGTTCACGAATTATCAGCAATGTCTACGTATAAATTAAAAAATAATTATCAGTTTCCAATAAAATCATTATATATCGATTAATTTATGAATATAAAGGAATTGTAGAAAAAAAAATAATCATTGTATTAAAATATTTAAAAGATGATTTGTTAAACATTCATTCATTAAAAAAATAGCCATAAAATTAATTTTACTAACAAACTATCGATTAGATATTAACAGTATATTCTAGTTATCAATTGTATTTAAAAGGATTTATTCAAATGCAGCACCTGCCATGCCTAAAAATATTGAATGTATAAAAAACTTCTCTTTTTAAAGTCAAAATATTTATCTTATAACTTATGTATAATTTATTTTGTGTTAAATAGCTTTTAATCACCGAACTCCTGTTTTACAGCCATTAGGCAAGAAATTCAAGAAATCGAAGATGGAAATTTGGATGCCAGTATTAATCCACTTAAAATGGCACCTCACACACAAGAACAAGTTATTTCTGATAAATGGAATCGACCGTATTCAAGAGAGTTAGCTGCATTTCCATCTGTAACTATATTTTATTTACTGATACTTATTATGCTTTAAAGAAATTATCATTATTATAAAAATTTTATTTATTGTAGCCTAGTGTGAAGGGAAGTACAAAAAGATGGCCTACAGTTGGAAGAATAGACGATATTTACGGTGACACAAATCTTTTTTGTACCTGTCCACCAATATTATTTCAGTAATATGTACATTGTAGTTTATTTGTATTAAAAAATTGTGTATACTTTACATAAATATATGTTAAAATAAAAAAAATGCTTTTATCACTTACAATATTTGCAAATATCCTTAAAAGTGGTGTTTAAAATAAGATATTAATTGTGTTTATTTCACATTATCAAATAAGCCATCAATTAATTTTTAAGTATAATAAAAAAATAATCCTCAGACTTGCGTTTATAAAAAATTTATTAAATAAGGGAATAAAAAATAAATCTTAACTTTATATTACATAAATTATTTAAAGACCAGGCATTATGTATGCTACATTTTCAAGAATAGTGGATAAGTTGTCAGAATCAGCTCCATTCATTTCAGGTATTTGTTGAGTGAGACAAAGTAGTGGGCCCATAGCACATAATAAAGAATCTAAAAGTAGTGGCAGACTCCCTGAAACAGTTATTTGACCTTCGTGCTCTTTTAATCTGTTTCCAATAATTGTTAAGCTTTCTCCAAGTAATGTTAAATAAGCAGCTATATCTATTGGTTGAGTTCCGGTAACTTTATATATTCCTGTTCCCAAAAAGGGATCATTAAAAATGTCCTTTCCTACTTTATTTAAAGGAGGAGATATAGGTACTTTATTTCCTACAAGTACATTACCTAGTTGAATGGTATTTTTTGGTAAAGTAGATTCTCTATTGGCTAAATAAAAATAATATTAATAAAGTACTAAAGTTATGTATGTAATATTGTTAGAATGACAAATTATTTGATTAGAGTTATTTAATTTACCTATTTTATTAATAAATTTACGTAATGTTGGTGGAGGCATTTTATTATCATTAATTGTTACAGGAGATTTTAAAGCAAGACGTTTTGCTCGTTTCCACCAATTATACTTTTCAAGAGAAGGTACAGTTGCCCACAATGCACCCAATCTCTTTGATATAGTTGCAAAGTCTAGAAATATAAATTTGCATAAAATTGTTTAATATCTATTTATAATTAACTAAATGAATACTGTTGACCAGTACAAAATTTAGACAAACCTAAATTAGGATCATGTTCCACCAGTTGTTGTCTAACATCCTTTGCCCATAACATATAAGCTGTAAATCTAGTTTTCTACAATAAAATTATTTACATAAAAAATATAAATTTATTTTAAAAATTAACTTAAATCGATTCCTTTTCTTACTCCTTTATCTTTACGTTGTGCTTTGATAGATTTGTTGATGACTTTACCATCTTTTATCACCAATTTTTTTTTACACTTTTCTAGCATGTACACGCTACTTTTTGCTTGAGATGGCAATTCCAGTTGCTGAGGTGGTTCCAACTTTGTAAATCCAGTATTTTCTTCTTCTGTATTAACTTCGGTCATCAAAGGATCTAATTCATCATCTGTCATCGATTCAGAACTAAATCTATTAGCATTTTCAATTCCATTGGCACTTCCAGATTCAGAATCAGAATACTCTTCATTTTCTGAAATTGATTCATGAATATTTTCTTGCTTGTATTGAGCAAGTTTTGATTCAGAATTATTTCTTTGATAATTGAAGTTTGTTTTTGGTGTATAATTGACATTTGGAAATTTAGCATGTTGAAGTTGTTCATACTTTTCTAGCATTTGTTGAGCATTGTGTGCTTTTTGCCTTTTTAATTTTTGCTCAGTAAAATCATCTAGAGATTCAAAATCTACCAACTTTGAAGATTTTTTTCTTACCCTGCCACTTCGTGAAATTCCAGTAACTTCTAGATCTACAATTTTTAAAAGATTGCATCTTGCCAACAAAGGAAAAAACTTAAAAAATATATTGTAATTTTCAAATAACAATCTAACTTGCATTAATTTTTTAAATAGTTTTGTAATTCTATATAATCATTTTAATGACAGAAGCTTTCATAAATGTTGTAAAATGCATGTATTGAAGTTAATAATAGTTTAATTTTACTGACATTAAAAATATGTTATAATATTGTTAGTTTTTAACTGTAGATCATCGAATTAGTAGTAAAAATGCTACGTACATGAACTTGAAATAAATATACAAATGAAAATAACCTTAATTATAAGTAAAAAAAAACTAGCATTGATTTACGCTTTTCAAAACATAACCTAAAAAACAAATATATTAAACAAAGTAATAAACAAATAGTCTCACCGTCACTTTTTTGATTTTTTAGTAATGCATAATATTCCATTATATTTGATTGTTTTTTTTACAACTAATATATCACACATTAAACAAATTTGATCAGGAAAGGCACAATCAGCGATATACTATTATTGATACAAAATACTTTGATCCAGCGCCATCTTATACGTGTTATTAAAAAATTATTTTTATTAAAAATAAAATAATAAAATATTAAATATTTGATATATTAATATAATTAATATTTAGTATACATTTAATTTAAACGATATTTATGGTATACATTTACCATTGTAATAGTGCAATTATGTATTAAAAAACAAATTATACCAAAATAATTTTCAGATTTTTATCATTCATTTTTACTGTTTTTATACACATAATATCAACAGTGAACGTTAATAATTTGATATAAATTTTTTTATATATAACCAAAAATTAACAACTCATGATTCTGTTTACTTTATTTTTGACATTATCTAGATTTAATTTTGTATGAATCATTTTAGAATTAAGCAGATAATGATATTAATACATATTTCATGACATTTCGTTGAATGCATTTATAGAATTCTGTAAAAGGTAATTAATTTTTTTACGTTCAGTTTTAAAGTATAAAAAATCGATATATTAATATCAAACCTGTATTAATTGTTTATGGATTTCTTTCATGTTCAATAACTTCCAAACTAATTTCAAATATAAGATAGATTCTTTTCATTATATATTATAAAGATCTCTACAAACGTAGTTAAGTAAAAGAGAATGTTTTAACGTATATTGCGTAAAAAAATTACAAATTTTTTGTATTAAATCTTATATTAAATTTTATTACATTAAAAGAATAGTTTTTTTAATATAACTTAAATATTATTAAATTAGTATTTTTTATACAATTAGAAAAATTTATCTATTATATTTATTACTGTTTTTACTCTTATTACAGTAAAAAAATGTTATTACAATATTAAAAATTTTATTCATAGAAATAGTTGTATTATCTGAAGTAAATACATTTCAATGATAATTCTTAAGTTTATATTATTCCTTTTTTTTTAAAGTGTAATTATTAATGTCAGAAACAATTTATTAGTTATCAAATTTAGTATCTAAAAATTTTTTTTCAATTATGTAAGTTTTTGGTACTCAAAAGAATTTGCAAATTTCCATTTAATGTTTTTAATGAGAACCTGAAAATGTTTTTTTTTATATTGTTTAATAATTAAAGTATTGTATAATAATAGACATTAAAATTTTTTTATTAGTTTAATCTAAAAATTTTTATTTAAGGTCATCTTCTTGTTCCCATCCATCTTCATCAGATAAAAATCTTCTCTTATGACTTGTATTCATATAAGGTTTTAATGTCCATTCTAAATTTGCTGCTGAAGTTTCATCTAATGTTCCTAATTTTATTTCATATAACTTCAATTGAAATCTTGGCCCAACTTCGAAAAGCTCTATTTCTTTTCCATTTACTTTTTTATAAATGTGGTGACGAAAGCAAATAAAATCATCATGATTGGCAAAAGTAATAATTCTCTTGCTGTCTTCTTTTGGTACTGGAAACAAATATTTTAAAATATTCATTGCTCTTAAACCCAATTTTGTTTTAAAATTATGAATGATTAAATGAGGATACTGTTCAGACATAGTTCCAATGTTTGGTATATCATGACGCATAATAACATCTGACATTGTAAAATATGTTGTAGGTCCATAAGGAAGGTGACATATGACAAGAGCATCAGGTACTCCTCTATGTTCATGAACAATAATAAAATCTGTCACACCATTGCTTCTACATGCATGTAGCAATTCTTTCATTTCATAGTTACCACGATTCATTCTTTGTGAATTTGGAAAAATTAAACGTAATTCTTTGATAAACATTTTTAATCTTGAACTAGGATCGCGAGATGTTGTGATAACGATTTTTGGATCTTCTACTCCAGCCCATCTAAACTCATCATCTTCATTTGATCCAAATGTACCACCCATTTCTGTTCCGTGTAGAACTGCAAGTTCTGGGCCTGCATCTTCCCATTCGATTTTCCTTTGCAAATGTAAAGCAGAATTTCTTAACTGTGGATGGATTAAAATATTTTCTTCGACGCATTTCTTAATTTTTTCCTTCTTTTCTTGTATCGTTTTTAATTTGTCTTGGACAAACTTTCTGTATAGGTACTCTCTTCTTAACCTTGCTTGCCTCCGCAACATTTTTATGACAAGTAAAAAAGTTGAAAATTAACAATAAAACTTGGTATCTTAAATTAATTTATTACATATTCTTACTGCACATATTTAATTTAACATTAAATTATTTTATTTAAAGTTATATTTGTATCAATGTACACGTGTCAAGATTACACTAAGTGAAGATAAAATTTTCACAGTATATAGATAGTCGGTATAGTTGAACTGTAAGGTACCAACCGATGATTTTTAATTAAACTGGTGGTAAGGTATTATTATGGTACGTTTTAGATGGAAATGATGGAATACAGTTATTAAAATTTAATTTTTTTGTTTTATTTTGTTAAATAATATTGCCATCGATATTCAATTTTTGTTTAAATATTTATGAACAGGAGCACTCATCAGGATATTTTCGTTCACAAAATCTATAGTTAAAATGAGTAGTTCAGTTCTCTGTACTAAACATATATATATTTCTTTTTTTGTTGTGTTTATAGCTTTTTCTTTATACATATAATTTCTATACTATAAAAATGTTTATAATGAAGTGAATATTAAAATTTTTGATTTTTTGAATTTATTGTGAGAGATTTTATTTTATTTCAATTTAGACATTAAAAAAAATTTTATTAGAAAATTTTTTTATTACTTAATTACAGTTGCTTGAATATTTAAAAATAATTCTTTTTTAATATAATAAATTATATTAAACTTTAATGAACTATGTTGATATTAAGTTGCATACTTTTTATTGCTTTACTTTCAGAAATCCTTCAGTTATTTAGTAATATTTAATGCAAGGAAAAAATTTTAAAAATAAAACCTTACAAGATTTATATATGTATATATTGTATACATGTATATATGTATATATGTAAGTATTTGATAATAATTGTATCTTCTCTTTGTCAACGAACAATAGCATAAATTCGGTTTCCTTAATTTTTGGTTTTGTAAAAATTTACAATTTATAAATTTTATAAGTTTATATTTAATTTAATCTTTCTCTGAATAATAATGATTTTTCGACGTGAAATCGTCATTTTATTTCAAGTTTGGCGAATTTATTATTTTAATTTAAATTTTAAAAAATTTTTTGAAAGCTAAATTTTTTTGTCATACTTTAATATACAATATTGGTTTAAGGTAGTCCATTTCACACGGCGATTCAGTATTCGGTTTATATGTAATATTTATATATTATGGTTTAAATAGGTCAAAAATTATTTACTTTTAATATTTTATTACTTTCATTACAGAATAATTTCAAATGACTATCCTTTAAAAACAAAATTTTTTGCAAGTGATTAAGCAATATGCATCATTTATTCGTAAAGAATAAAAAAGGCATCAGTAATATATCCGATTTGTAACGATAATAATAATAACACCAACAACCGTATTTATCATATGAAAACAGTAAATAAATAAAGTTTAATTATCATGAAAGGAAAGTAATGGTAACTTTTTAATTATTGAAGCATCATGCTCGACAGGAGTAATGTGTAAGTTTAAAATATAATAGAAGAAGAAAATAAAAGTCAAAAGTGTGATTAAGCATAATCAGCACTGAGACAATTGATAACATTGATAATAATTAGCCGTCGCAAGAGCCGTCATTCCCGGGAACGAATACAAAAGGAACTGAAGAATAAATTAGGATAAAAAAGGCATTCGAAATGGAGTGCTACGCTTTTTTTGAAGCTTAATAAGCAGTCGTTTGTTCTTGCGCTCTTTAAAGAGCGTCAGCTAAGGCGCGCGTCGGGTCCAAATCGCCCGTGAAACGCCTAGCATCTAAAATAAGACGCATAAGGGCGCATAGCATCATATTTTACTACATGTGGCTCAGATATGCTTTCTAATTTGGTAATTTATTGTAGGTTTTTGTTTTCGTAAATACTCAAACATCTATTACTAATCTGTGCAACAGAAGCGATATTAACTTTATTTAATGGGTAGTTAGCCTTTCTTCAAGTAGTTACTCATCTTTTTTAGTTAAAAATATGGGGCACATCAATTTGTACTTATTTCAATCCTTACACCTATTGAACTACAAAAATATGATTGCTGCATATAGATTAAAAAAGCTCATGTTCATTTAAAATTTTATTATTTTACATTATGACACATTTAAGTAAAAAAGTTTATTTCATAACTAACTTCAGTGTGCACGTGACACAACTATAATCAATGCATGTTTTTATGGCCTTTTAACTTTTTTCCTAGTCTCTCTCTCTCTTTCTCTCTCTTTCACACAAACGTGAAACTTTTTAAAAATGTAAGCAAAATAAAATGTCGAAACAATTGTTGCGAATAGAAGCTCTCAATCAGTATGATAATTAATGACGATTCAAAGGAGAAACAATTAGTTCTGTTGATGAGACCTACGTTATAATGAAGTTACCCACTTCCCAGTATAGTATCCGCCGTATGGTTCTGGCATGCGGACGCCACCCAGCCTGTGATTTCTGCTAAGCGATATCCTTCTTAACACAAAGCAGCCTTGATCTTCTTTCTTCGGGCGCGACTCGCGAACACGCGAGGCTCTCGTTCCCCTCGGTATTTTGCTTCGAGTGGGACTTTCAGGCTCAACGATCAGCAAATGTGATAAGGATCGTCGAAGTCTCGCGCGTGCAGAACATCTCGAGTGCCACTCCTTCTGTTCACACACTTGTGCTCCTGACTTTCTTGCCGGGGAATGAAAAAACCAAGTAGAGCGAGTATAATGTTTATACTTCATCGGTAGAGGTGCCCTTCCATCGGTGCTCCTGCAAAGCCTATAGGACCACCTGGATTGGTTTAATCGCCCGTTTTTTGCAGGCTCAATGAACTCACCATTGTTATAGCACTGATGGACTTGCATGTTTTTTCTTTATTTTTTCATACGATAAATACTGGGTGTAAATACAGATAATAAAGAATGAGTATTCCCGATGTATTTTCTGGTATATTCATATCGAATAGAGCAAAGTCATTTTTGACTATTAGTATATTTATACAAAGGTTATTTGTATTATTTAAAAATAATTATTTATAAATACTCAATGCACATTGTTCCAGAAGAGTAACTTTAAGGTCTTCTTGCGTTCGATCAAAGTGTAGAAAGACTATAGTAAAGACTTTCAATACAAATCGAAATTGATTTTCTATAATTCTTATGACTTATTTTTGTTTTGTCAAGTCGTTATATTAAGTTAATAATAATTTTGAAATAAAGTTTGTTTTATTACATGTTCTAAAAGTACAAGTTGGCCTATTGTAATTTAGTTAATATTGTATATACATCTATAATCTATTAATGATAATGTATAATAAGCACTCGACTGATGCCAACTGTTCGGTATAACGATCAGTCTGGTAATATATTGCCTCCTCTGTTACTATTATCGTCAGATTATTTTAATTTAATTATTTTTATAATAAAATTTGTGCAGACAATATGCCTAATTTATATGCGTAATTTTGCTAAAAGCATCCATTCTAAAAAATGTACGTTTCGGCTCTACGAATAATTGTTACATAGAATTTATACTTAGAATACCAGTTCAGCTAAAAGTACACGCTCGAATCAACTTTTCAAAAAATTACTTTTAAATTTAATATCATACATCTGATAAAGATATTCGACTTACTTACATTGAAAGTAATTCGATATATTGATTCGTCCTCGTTTGTGACTTAAGTTAAAGATTTTTAAACTATTTGGCCAAAATTATCGAGAACTTTCGTAATACAATCGCTTATTACTTTTCTATCCTACCTTTTTTTATAAAAATATACTTAATTTTTCATTACCGAGAATAAATTATAGTATTCATAATAGTAATAAAGCTTTCGAAGTCAAAAGAATTATAATTTAAAATTTATTATAATACGTACCATTAATTTCTTTGAGTATGTGAAACTATTTTTTCATAAAAAAATCTAAATAAATATGAGAACGAAATTTTTTAAAAAATTAGCAAATTTTCCAAATAATAAAATTTTCTTTTTAAATATTTTTCTTGGTGGAACATATAGATTAGATTTTTTTTACAAATTTTAACTACAAACGTTTTAATCCAATGAAAAAATTTTTTTAACATTTGAACTTTCTTAAACTGGTTATACGTGAAAGCAGATTTTACATGTGTCTTATGAAAAGAGAGAATAATTTGATGAATCTTTCCATCATACATTAAATTACATAGCTCTTTTATAAAATATTGATTAATCTATATTTTAAAAATAAATTTTGCCTTTATTTTGTATACATGTATAAGATTAAAATCTTTACATAAAAGATTACATTTTAATTCTGAAAAATTGAAAATTTTGAATACTATATGCTTAAGTACATACTCATCAATTTTATATAAATGTTATTATGTGATGGGGAATTTCAAACTTTCAATGATCTATTAGCTTTCCTGACACATTTGTTTTAGTGTTCAAGAACACAAGTTTTGTTACTTAAATACTAACTAAACTTGAACTAATGTTTGAAATTTGTTCACACTTTTAATCGCTATTTAAAAATGAAATTTTAAATAAAGAATTAAATTCAGTAACTTCATAATTAACTAATTATTAATTTAATAAACTTTTTAATTTAATTATAATCTTTTCATGATATAGAGTAACATAAATTAACTCATTTATAAGCACAATTTGATTTTTATTTACAAAAAATAATAAAGTTTGGACTAATTGAAGTTAATTGATAAAAATGAATGATAATATGTTTATTAAATTTTGTCAAATGTTAATGAGTAAAAACGAAATTTACTTGTATTTATTCTAGAAATATAGTTTGAATTTTTACAAAGTCTGAATGTATAAAAAAGTTTAATAAGATTTGTAAGATATTCCAATATATTAACTGTGAATATGAGCTTTTTCATCATACGATTTTCTATACTTGTATGGATAATTATGAATCAGACTATATGGCACTAAATGAAGAGAATTTAAGACCAAATAAACCAACTGTTTTACTAGGTGGTTGAACACATATTGAAGTCTGAAATAATTTTTCTCATGAAGGTTTGTAGGAAAATTCTATTTTACCTACTCCCCTGATTTATAATATTTAAGTTTACTCTAATCGTATGGATTATTTGACAAAAGGAAGCATTTATTAATAATAGATGCCGAAAGTTGTCGACAAATCGGTAAGAAAAATGCATAGGAATATAAGATAAAGCGAATAAAAAATCTTTCTTGCGCAAAACTTTACATAGAATTCCGCTTTTCTCTGTTTTTTTATACATTGTATTTGGCTTAAAATTCAGCCTTCTTATTATCCTATGGATTCAATGAGTAAAGGAAGTGTTTCAATTGATAGCAACTTCTGTCATCGGTAATGATTTATGAAAGGTAAATAAATAAAATATACGTGACAGAATGCATGGATAAAATCTTTCTTGCGCATACTTATTTGTATTACGAAAACTCCGCGTTACGCAATAGTCGTTTTACTGGTCTTGTAAAGAAATGTCTCACGCACTTTTGGGCTATGTCCGAGACGTTCTTGGCATTAGTTTGCGGGCCGAGTTATTACTTTAAGTCGTTCACTTACACAGACTATTCGGCGGTTGCATTTTGCATGTGCCAGATGTCCGCAATGCCCCAACTTAAATGGTCGCGTCAAGCCTCAAACGCTCATAGGGTTTAATAAAATTATACACATTTAAAAAAAAAGTGATGCTCTATTCGTTAATATTAGTGATGCTATATGTGCTATGACATAAGTTTCATTTTAACTTTTATTATGATATATTATAATAATGTCTTATTACATACTATTTGTAAAAGATTTTGTAAAGACTTGTTTAATTCCATTATGACAAATTGTTTAGTATATTACATATATACATTATTTTAAAAAAATTTTTTAATTAATCTAAATACCACTTTAGGAATTAAAAAATAATGTAGAAATATCTGTTATAATACATTATAAGGTAAACTAATTTTATTTGCTACTTTGAAAATTATTTTATATTTAAAAATCATATATCATTCACATTATTCAAAATTATTTATAATTAATAACTTATATTAAAAATTGTTTGTATTCAAACTGAGTATATTTATAGCATTTAACGAAGTTATATGGAAAAAGAATTATAATATCGTGTGTCTATTTATTAAGTATCTCAATATATGCTTACTTATATTTTCATTACATTAATAAATTGAGTATACAAAATTCATTTCTTTAGTTTGTTAAAAAAAAACATTTTAAATAATAACTGTAGTAAAATAGTAAAATCGTTGACTTGATTGCAGTCTTAAATATATTTTTAAAGAAACTGTGAAAGGCTTTAAAGCTTTTTAAATGAATATAGAAATACCATTTAAGTTTAGTATATTAAAAAAGCATTCGATCAATTTGATTGCGCTGTCATATTTTGTATCTAACGCCTTAAGTTATTATTATTTTTAAAGTATTAAACTATTATATCAATGTTTTTTTTTACTTTTTAATAGAGTAGGTACAAAATGACGCGTAGAATTAGAAATCAAATATGTAATTGCGTTCATGAGAATAAACTTCTTCTTAATAATAACATTTGCATAAGTTTAAAGTATTTTTTGTTAATGAAATTATTCATTTGGTAAATTTTTATTAATTTTTATTTTTTCAAATGAATTTCATAACTTTTATAATTAAAAAATTGAAAATTAAATACGGTTATTATAATTTTTATCTGGAACAGTATTTATAAACAAGAATATTTTTTAATTTAAGAAAGATAACTTTTCGGTAAGAAAATAGGATAAATTTTTATCAATATTATAAAATTAAATAGAATTTTTTAATTTATATGATTATATAGTTAATTTATATGATTATATAGTTATACAAATGAAAGAATTTAGTGTTTTTATGGATAGAATTTTTGTTTCGGAAGTCACAAAATCAATATTATTTGAATGAAACAAACATTGGAGGCAAAAGAAATTGAGGCAATAAAGGGAAATTCATATTGGAAATGCAAATGATTAAACGATAGTAGAAACTTACCCTGCGAAGACCCAGAAGGTCTAGTCCTTGAAAACAGACACAGTTTCTTCATACTCTTCTTTAGATGTGATTAGATATTTTTTGTACTTGACAATTGTAATTAACAATTGTTGTACATTTGAACAGGAATATTCTTCTGACATATATATATGTGTGTGACGAGCCCAGCTAATCCCTCTGTACCCTTCCTCGCCGAGTGTCGTATACGCGATGTTTGCCGCAAAAGTAATAACCCAATTTTTAATAACACTTGGTGGAGAGAAGTGAGGAGCACGAGGGGAAACCGTAAAGATGTGTCCTACTACAACCAGCGGCGGAAAACCCCAAGTGCGCGAAAATCACAACCCGCACCTCGAGCTGGGTGCCAGGAACTCGCACCTGGTGTAAACAGCGTGTCGGGGTTGATGACCAACCTCCTCTGTTGGTCAATAAGCTAAATGTGGGAGCTACGAATTTAAATTCGAACACAACTCCCATTAAAGAGGAAAAGAGCGTAATCCTGGGTTGGCGAAAACTCGGACCCGTTTAGAAGAGGCGCTCTGACCTCAGATCATGCCAAGCTCTCGAAGTAGCTGGAGGTCGTTGGCACCTTAGCGATTAGGGTTGACGTACCATTCTCATTCCGCCTCTACTTGCGTGTGGAGTAATCAATAGCGATAGCAGGGGCGGAGGCAACCTGGACCAGCTTCGGTGTCCGCGAAGACATACGATAGAAGCGAAGCCGTGGGAAGATGGCTCTTCCCCCTTCACCCCAAAGGTATAATATACGAGAAGTGTAAGAAGGCATCAATTTTTATCAAAAGCCCAGTGAAGTCCTTAAAATACATAAATACAGATTCGGTCGCAAGGCATCAAATGATTCCAAGCCTGAACTTCACCCCTCGTGCCAACAAACGAGAACTTGAGAACTTCGATTAGCACGGTCTTATCGTTATTTTGTTGCCACGGATAAATCAAAATTATATAAATTGAATCAAAGTAAATTATTTTGTTTTCCTTCTTTGCGTTTGTAAACAAAATGCGAGACGTGAACATTAGATATAAGCTTTACCTAGTTAGTAGTAATTATGGTCATTTATCGTTGCAAAATCTCAATTCTTACTTTTTTATATAGAATTACTCATAGAGGACACTCATAGAAGCACAGCCAGCCATACAGTGAAAAATTAAAGATGCGAGAACAGATAAATAAAATACAGACTTCAGTTTTGTCTCTTTACTGTTTTCCTAAATTATTTGTTACGGTATTTTTCATTTAAAGATGTAAGTTTTCACCTAAAACAAAAAATTTTCAAAGGTTCTTATTTTTCAGTCGCAATGGAGCGAATTATACGGATCGTCACCTTTGCTCAATCTCTTCATTCTGTAGGAGGTACTCTTGTTCACTTTTTCACCCAAATCTTTTTTTTTATTAGGATCTCTAATCTAAAAGTAGAATAAGATACACTCTCTTTTACTTCTTGCCTTTTCTATTTTTGTGGTTTCATTATAGGTTTCAAATCTTACTTCTGTTTTATTATTGTTTATTTTAGAAACTTTTTAAATCTTTTTCAAATCTTACTTCTGTTTTATTATTGTTTATTTTAGATTAGTTTATTTAAGATTATTGCTTACATTAAATTATACTTTGTAGAATTGTTGAAAATGGTCAAAGAAGCACTTACGCATAAAGATATCTTAAGAAAGAAGAAGAGAAAGTTGTTAAATGGTAGTATTTTCTAAATATTCTAATGAGGAATCCACCTGCATAATAACGATTTCATGAATGTTCTTTGTTTTATGCATTTATGATTACGCATATTAATCTATAATGAATTGAAAATATCTCATCGGTAGTTACGATTTTTTATTGATTCTTATGATAAAAACTGCCTCATGAAATACATAAGATTTAATGTAATTGTCATTACCGCATTAGGTGAATTTAATTTGCATACTCATACTAAAGTTATTTATATATAAGCCTTATTAGAAAGTATTTCCGAAAAAGATTGTTTATTGAAACTTACATCGATGACACCGATTAATTCTGAAAATTTGTAATCCGAAACTCTTACCTAAACTAATATATCATTTATGAGCGATATAGTTTCTGCTTTTCTTTGTTAATAATTTTTTATGACAAAATCGATTATCTAATCTCTCCTTGTGATTTTATTTTTTATTCTACTAGTCTTTCTTTTCTTCGATGAAAAATACAAATGCGACAAACTGATGGGATAAGATCTATGAACGCAGGATAACAGCCCCATAGCTTACACCCTCGCCTGTCAGTGACGTCAGTGAGCCATACATCAAACCTTATCAGTTGGCACTATGATTTCCCCTTCCGTTTTCTCTTGGACATCTTATGTTTTCAACATGGTAGCGCAAACTTCTGAGGTGCTCATTCTGACAAATCGGCGAAGAACCTCAGTTTTTTGAGAGCTGCGGGGCTTCTCCATATACTAGGTTTGTGCTGGCTAACGTTAGCATACATTCACAGTTCTCAATCCTAGGTGATGATGACGACTTATTATCTGAAGGAAGATAAAAGCACACAACCTCAATCTCAGGGCTGTTGGTGCAAGGAGGGAGATCCCAACTTCGAGAAGGAGTGCTCAAGAGAAAGGGGTTGTGATCTGAAGCGTTGCCTAGCAACGTTTTAAGGGTACAGCATAGTAGTATAGATTGTTATCCGACCATCTCTTGTTCCTCCGCCTTCTCTCCGAGGGTGGACTGTAGGGGCTGCCGCAAGATGGCTTTATTACCCTCGGGTTTGAGGGAATAGAAGAGCGATGGAGAGGTAGTATGTGCGGAGAAAAGGAAATAACTTTTGATTACCTCTCTCTTTCAAGACCAAGTGGTATGGCCGTCGTCTTCTTTTTCTTCCTACAAGAGTCAAGTGACTTTCTGTCGCTTTTCGAGGGACTTATTGACGTGTTAATATATTGGAACGCAGGGTCAGTATGGAAGATACCTTAACAAAAAATTACGAGTGCTTTTTGCGATTTGGTTCCGGTTACTCATGCATGAATTAATTTATATTCTCACCGAAACTCACCCCATAATTGCTCATAAATACTAAGTTTAGCATTGCTTTATTTATAATACAAGAGGAGCTATTAAGTTTTTTATTATAAATGAAGGAAAATTTATCTGCTTACTCGAGCTATATTTGACATGCTAAAAAGAAGGAGCGGATCCTTCTTAGATTCCATTTTTTTTGTCTTTTGGGTGCCTACCATCATTCCTTTCAGTGATTCGTCGAAAATTCGCCTCATCTCTTCTACCGATAAGCTCTATCACAGTGAACAAAATACATATTCCGGAGAAACGATGAAAACTGGGAGCAGCTAGAAGAAAGTCTTTTGGCCGGTTAAACGCTTATATATTTCCTACCACAACTTTTCTTTAGTCCCGGAAATTACCTCAAGTTTTCATCTCCGGTGTCGGTTCGTCATGTCATTCTGATCTGTTTGAGTTCACTAAACTTCCAATTATTATTAAAGTTTGTTCATCTTGCATCATGCATATGTGTATGTATAGATAAATTGATATAAATGCGTCCTTGAACTCGATGAGAGGACTTACATTCTAGGCGATAATAATGTTTTTGCAAGACAAAATGAATTTCATAATCGATTGCCTCTCTCTTCCTAAGCCACCGTCAATATCTAAAGCTCCTTGCGCAAACTAATTTGCGTAAGTTAGAACTAGAGTATTCTTAGCAGCGTAAATATTCCTGAGGATGATAGTGCTCTCCTTCCACACATGAAGCTTTTCGATTTACTACCCCCGATTTACAATTTTTAAATAAACAATGTAGATAAAGAACTCTTTGTTTTATTTAGTTTATTGACTTTTTTTAAACATATAGTTTTTTAAGATCTTTAAATATGAAAAATATTCATTACAAAACGTTAATACTTAATTTTCATTATTATTCAGTTTATTTGTGGTTGTAGTGAACAATTATGAGTATTTGTTTTTAATCTTATTTTACTGAATCGATCAAAACATTCTTCAGAAACATTTCAAAATGAATGAGATAATTTTTTTTCGAAATAGAAAATAGAAATAGATAATAAAATTTTATAATTTGTTTAATTAAAGTGAATGATTATTATTTTTTTAGTTTTAAACATTCTAACTGATCAATAATATTTTTGAAAAAGTTTAAAGTGTTACTTTTTAAAATTACATCATTCATATGAACTTGATTATCCATGAACAATTTATATATTATAATAAATATTGTAATTTTTAATTATAAATTGTTAATTATAATTGCCATTGTAGTTTTATTATTGTTAATATAATTAAAATTTATGAGTAAAAATTTTTTTTTAATTTAAAAATATTTTTTTTTTTACTTTTAATTAAGATGTAAAAGATGTAAATTTTTTTTAAAATTAATTTGTAATTCCTGATTTCTATATGTAATACGAAATTTATAAATTAATTCTACACGTGGATTAAGTTTTGTTGGTAAAAAAGATATTGCATTAACTATAAATATCAATAATTATATTGAAAATTATAATTTGAAAGGCCTACATATGTATATAATTGTTAATTATACTGTATAGATAAACTCTGTATAATTAATAATTGATTAATTATACAATGAACAATGGTTCACATTAATAGATTGATAGATATAATCTTATACATATATAAATATAAGAATAAATACAAGCAATATAGATAATAGTGATGAAATGCAAAGCATAATAAAGGCAAAAAATGCGGTATTTTGTCGCAATGGATGCCCCTGAACTGATCAGGACTTTTCTATTACTAAACACCACGAGTTATTTTACCTATTCGTAACGCCGTTTTCTAGAAGTTGCAAAAAGAGTTATAGTTGATTGTCAATAGCTTGGCGTTTATATACTAACCCATAAGTTGTATGATTAGTAATTCTCCTTTACGTCACTAGAAATCGTAATTATAGGTAAAGTGGCGTCACGTTTTCACAAGTAAAAACGTCTTGTTCTTAAACTCGAATCCTTTATCAGCTTGCAAACAAACTGCCAAGAAGTTTTATTACCTTCATCATCTATTCAACTGAGTGTCTCTTTAAAATTGGATTATTGTTTCTTCATAAAATCTAGGATATTGTATCTATCGATAGCCGACTGTTTGTATGTTAGGGTTTTGCAACTAATATTAATTTCGTTTGTGTCCGTGTACGGAGTAATGTAAATAAAATATTGAAAAATAAGAAAATAACCATTGAAGAACTATAAATCAATAGAATCCTCGCATTTAAATTAAAGATTGTTTTTATCGTAAAATTCAAAAAGAATAAATAAATTTTGGAAATCACTAGAGGGCTTCTCTTGTTTGTATATGCACATAAACGACGTATAAACATTTTTTCAGTTAAATCAAAAATAATGATGGCAAAATTTTTACTGTAATGATTGTGTAAAAAGAGAAGGTACAAACTTTTGGTAGTGTTACTGTTGTTATTTTTGTTTTCAATTGGTTATCACGAATAAAAAGAGCATATGTATTAGATTTATCATGCTCACGAAGTAGTTTGTATAAGCATGAATAAGAATATGAGAATTATCTTGATTCTCCTCGGCTTAATTCCTTCTTGCCAATTTCCGATGGTCCCTGCA
Source organism: Kradibia gibbosae (assembly GCA_018907135.1). Classification (NCBI taxonomy): domain Eukaryota; kingdom Metazoa; phylum Arthropoda; class Insecta; order Hymenoptera; family Agaonidae; genus Kradibia; species Kradibia gibbosae. Next base: position 23,908,248 of record JACCHX010000004.1, on the reverse strand, counting down.
AACAAGGAACACAAAAGGAAATAGCGGTTCCAACAAGTAGCCACTTTATTTTAATATATAATTGTATAAATTAACAACATATTGCATGCGTTATGCAGACTATGGGGGGATGTGTCTGTAACCACTCAATCATCGACGTATTATCTTATTATATTTGTGCCAATATCCACATATTTTTTACATTTTCGATAATACAATATTATAGACATTATTAACGAATATTTTTAATGTATGTAAGTTATAAAAAAAATATATATATAAATATAAAAAAAAATTATCTGCATAAGCACAACGTTCAGATCTATGAACATTTTTTTGGCATTTATCATCTGCAAATTCTCATGAGAAATACGATCTCTAAAAGAATTATAAGTATGAGTTGAGGGCTTGATAAAACATAATCTTATTCTTATGTTGGAAATTATTTAATTCAATATAAATAATGATCATGTGGGTAAGCTCGGTATCGACATCCTTTATTTAGAGTTTGTGATATCTGGTTCCAACTGAATCTCTTATTGAATTTTTTGAAATTTTAATTCGAAACAAACTTTTAAATTAGCAAGAATACCAAAGTTATTGAATTTGCATAGAAAATATAGGAGGGGGGGTTATGGATAATAATCAAAGCATTATTATTATGAATGTAGCAGACATATCAAGTTAGATAGCTGGGTTGAGTCTTGAGTTTATGGCATTATTTTTTATTACCAGTCCAGCACCGTTCATCGGAACCGTTATTATATCTGATTATCAAAAGGGAAGCCTTATACAAATTCCACGAATTGATACGTTTAGTTTTTTTGTTGATTATAGCATTTTTTCTTAATTACACGTGGCGGTAGGAGCTGATTTTTGCAAATTAATTGTAGATATGCCACTTTTGCGAAATGTCAGTCGTTGATGTAGTTGGACTAATTAATATGCAGTAAATTTCGAGGACATACAGACCATCGATAAACAGTGCAGGAATAGCAACGCACTCGTGTTTGTGGATTTATAGTAGGCCAAACCAAGGCTTCTAGGGGCCACTTTTTATAAAACTCACCAGGATTCTAGAACTTGTCGCGAAAGTGAGACATTTAGCGAAAGCAGATTTTTAAAAAAGTTGTTTCAAAATATACCGTTCCTCAAGTTAGTACTTGTGATTCTCTTTTAAAAACATTTAAACCTTAAAATATTATTAGGATTTATTTCAGGTTAACAAAATGCTTGTACGTAATGATTTAATATTCATAAGTACTAGTAAATATGGTTTTTTTTGTAATTGATTTTCTATTAAGCTTGTATAAGATGACATAAATTACAGAATAGCATTAACGCAAGTAAAATAAATATGAACGTTTATTTTTAATTTTCTGTATTTGAAATGAAAATTTTTCTTCGATCGATTAAAAAGCTTTTTAATTAAGTTTTAGTATGAAATTTATATTTTTTTTTAATTGATAATTTATAAAATTATATAGTTTTGCACTAGAATATATTTTAAATTAATGACAATATTATAATTTATTTTAATTTGAATAATGAAAACCATTGATTGCAATCTAATTTTTTATTATTTTAACATGTATAGCAATTTTTAATGAAAAGTTAATCACTGAATAAATTGTAATAGTTTGTTAAAAACCTAGAAAAAGAGTGTTAGAGAAAATAAACGAGTTTATAAAATTAAAAAAACTAAAGCACATAGATAGTAAGTGAAATAGTGAGAAAGCCGGTTACTGAGAGGGAGGAAGAAAGGGAAAGAAACAGAGAGAGAAAAAGAGCAATGGAAGAATGAAGTGGCGCTTCACGAAAATATAATTCAAGAGTAAAGAGTCGACAAAGAATTATTGTTGCAGCTTGAGTATATAAAATGCAGGAGGTCAAATTTTAAATTGGTGACTCGATTTAAAACGCCAGTCTCTAAATTTTGAACCATTACCACCGTATGTGGCATCCAAAGATTGCTACAGGCGATGCCCGGCATAGCTCTCTACAAAATGATGGATATACTTATTTTTCTTTAATACATTCAAGAGGATTGAAAAAAGACCAGTAGGTAGGTTTTTTCTGTAAAAAATTTCGTGCACAGTTTCGTGAGAAAATTCTTTATCGGATATACTCATTCACAGTTATAAATTCCCTGATTGATTATCGAACTTTTGACGAATAATAAAAAAAAAATTATATAAATATATATATATAAAATATATATATATATATATATACACACATGATAAAAGACTGAATGTTAAGTAGAAACATTTTATGTTTGTTTACATATTTTAACAATTTACTTGAATATAAAATGAGGTGGGAAATGTTGAACGCATAATAGAAATATCATGTTAGAATTTTTTAGATATCACTTTTTATTACGATAATTGTGTCTTTTCTGACTATTAAAGAAATTTAACTTGTGTAGTTTATCTAAAAAATTTTAAATTAAAGTATATTCTTGGCGAAATCTACATATAAGAATATAATTATAAAGAGATTTAGTTATAGATAAAAAAATTAAGAGAAAGAAAAAGACGAGAAACACTGAGTGAGGACGATTAAAAAATAATATGTTCTACTTACGGTGTGTATCTATTATTACAATTGAAACCATATCATGTCGAATAGGTATAATGCTCAATGATTATTAAATGCAACTTCAATGATAAATCACGAGGATATACAAAAGAAATACCCACGCTCAACGTACCGAAAAAATAAAAAACACATTAGTATGTTGTCCAAAGTTTTAGGTATATTATAAACGCAGATTACTGAAAAGCTGAGAATCAATTCTTTTAAAGCAGAAGAACCATTGGAAAATACAACTACCACGTTTATACATGTACGCATGCACGTTTGGTTCTCATTCTCATGGGTATCGAGTACTGATCACAAAGCATACTGTCATCGCCACTTGCATAGTTCCATTCAAATGGTAAAAAAGGGGCGTACATATTTGGCGTGTGCTTGCTAACACACCTCCTGTCACTAAGGCCTTTACATAAATGAGGGCAGACAGTGATGTGCTTGCCGTTTTCCACTGACGTCAATGTCCATCGATAGAAGTTTCTGTACTCCTATTCTGTACTCCTGAAAGTTCACTTTCAAGCTGTTCTTTCTTCGCCAAGTAGCCTTTGAGGCTTTTTGTGATTTAATTTTATTTAAAACGCGATCATGGTAGAGACATGGATGGATATATGGTGGAAAACAATGATGATGAGACGATGATTTTACTCGGTGACTATAAAGTTAATGGAGGCGGACTTTATTTGGAAATGATCTGAGTTATTAAACTTTATTATGTGTAATAAGTCATGGATAAATAAAAATACAAAGTACTTTAAAACTCTTTTAAATGTAACATATGACTGATTGGTGAGCTTCGGCTCGTTAAAGTTAGCAAGAATTCTGAGCTCTAACGTATAGAAATATAACGGTAGCGATATCAGTATAAAATATATTATTGAAGCATTTTACATGATTGACTGGCCAACCCCTTTTCAAATTTTAAAGCGTCGAAGGGACTGCTGCGTATTCGGTTACTTATTTATTAACCCATTAACTCCCTAAGCCCTTATATAAGTTGGCAGTTTCAATTATTCTTTAATCTACGTTACTTTATTTGCGTTTTATTATTTTCAAGATAATGTAGTATGTATATTTTTTAATTAAACACATTATTCGTATCCAGTTGTTTAATTTTTGTTTCTTTATAATGATGAAAGTATATATTCTAAAATATGCATCGATGGCTTTTTGTAACCATAATATTACGGAAACCAAGCCTTTTTGCAAAATGAAAAGCTAATTATAACATTTCTAATTTAATATTTTCACCATATTTATTAATTTTTTAAATTTTGTTTTCATTTACATGATTATAATTGATGTACTTTATTAAACTACTTGTTTAAAAATTGAATTAGAAGACAATAGATTAGAATACAATACAATAGAGTACAGTACACTAGACATAAAAAAGCAATACAATAATATTTAATTATATTCACAATTATTTTAAAATAAATATGGAGGTGAAATCGAGCAATTAATGCAAAATAATAAAAATTAATTGAATTTCTAGTTAAATTAAAAATTAAGGGAATAAAAAAATTAAATAGAAGAAGTTCAATTTTGGAAAAATATCCTTGGCAAATAGTTGTATAGGAAGAATCAAAATTAGGTAAAGTTTTGTTTATCTGTTCGATGATTTAAACCTTAAATTATGTGCATAACCGCCTATTTTATGTTTGTATTTTGTCAAAAATCGTTTAGTTTTATCAACTCAATGCTTCCTGTTATTCGTTTACATAACAATTAATCTTATCCTATATGCTCAGCATAAGGTATGTCTCCTTAATTTCGGTATATATAATTTTTCATATTAATGATCGAACGTCTTAAAGAAAAGAGCGAAGCTGTAGTCTGAAATCAATAAAGAAACAACCGTGCACATGCGAAGGCTTGGCTTCAATTTAAAATATAAGCCTTTCAATTATCAGATGAAATTTGATCTGATGCTATCAACGGTGTTTGGAGCTTAAGACAGTTTACTGAGCTCCGAAATTGTAATAAAGAACAGACGTATAACAGGAATTGCAGGAGTCGATTTTTCTTAGAAAGAGCGGTCGCATGTCTATTTATCCGTGAAACTGTTGTGGAACATTTATCTTTTTACAAGAATGTTAATGTGACACTTTCTCTGTCTAACACCGAACTGTAAGAAGCAAGTCACTTGTGTAATGAAATTTGGTTCGCCTCTTATCCAGATTTTTTCTAATTTTAACTACTTTGTTAGGTATCGTATAATTAATATCTGTTGTTGTTTTTTGTTAATCGTGACAGTCCGTCAAGGCGCATTAGAACACGATTCAATCTGTCGCAATGACATTTGTCTCGAAACTTTTTTCTTCCTAAGGAATTACACGTTTACTATATTTAATTACTATGTTTCATAGATATTGTACACGTAAAGCGCAAAAGTTCAAAATACCAAAATATATTGATTTTATCACCCCTACATTTCATACAGTTCTCTTACAAACATTTTTAAGGATAATTAACATATAGAGTAAAATTTAGAATTAAAAATTGTAATTAATTTCTAGGAACAAAACACTCATTTTTTTAATTCAGGAAATAATGATGAATCTTTTTAAAATTTAATGATTTTAATTTTAATAAATTAAGTTTCCATAAATATTATAAAAATTAAATGAAGGGAGTTCAACCGAAGGCAAGGCAATAATTTCATATATGTCTTAAATGACAATCGTAACAAAACATAATTCAATAATTATAAACAGTCTTACGTAGGCGAATTGAATAAAATAGAGAGATAACAATAAGCTCATAGCATAAAACACTGACGTATGTACTTATAATAACTAAATACTGCACTTAAAGAAAATGTACATCTGAAATTTGCGTAATTACATGAAATGTATTTTTTTATTTTTTTAATCTGATACACCTACATTCTCCGTATATTAATTGCTAATTTTTAATTTAAAATTTTTTTAATAAATATCATAAATTCAATATATTGCCGTGGCAAATATTATGAACTCTACAAGACAGACAAATATATGTATAAAACAAATTATAATTTTTAATTTTTTTTATTACATCTTTTTTATGCTGTTATTTTGTCTCTAAATATTCACAAAAAATTAGAATTCGGAACGGTATAATTACTGTTATTATTATTTAATACTGAAAAGTTAATTTTTCCACGTATTGTATTTATGTAATGAGTTATGAAAAATTAACGATTTACATTGCACCTCAAATAGTAACTCCCAATAATAAGATATTTGCAATAACAACTGCAATAAATAATTCTTTCTCATCTTGAGTTGTTACACATTTTCTATGAATATTTTATAAGAATATATTTATGTAAATATAAAATTAATAAATTTTATAAATAAATATAAATTCAAAAACTTATCTTTCTAGGGATGTTTGATTTTACGGTAACTAATAAAAAAACAATATTTTGATAAGATGTAACAGTTTAATTTAAAACATAGTTAGTTAAAATATTTGTAAACTTATTGCAAAAAATAGCGGATAAGTACATCGAAGCATTTCGGTGCTTGATAATAACTTTAGTCTAAAACTACTCGAATAACGTCTAAACCCAAAACGTTCTTTATAAATAGTACGACGAAAAAAATAATATACCAAATGTTTGTAGTTGCAAAGGGGTCTGGAAAAAAGGGAGCATATTTTGGTGCATTGTAGTCGATACGTTTTTATTCATCGCTAGTGCGCTCAAGGACACTTTGTGCGTTTGGAACACGACCAAGTATGCGATGTCTGATCATGAATACATTTACTGGCGTGTGCGCCTGCATTAAATACTCTTTGATGGCATTTCGATGGGTATTAAGTGTCTTTTAATATAAAGAGAGAGAGAGAGAGAGAGATATGTAGAGAGAAAGAGATATAAGAAAGAGTAAGAAAAAGAGAGAAAAAAGAGAGTAAGATAAAGAGAGTGAGAGAAGAGAGAGATAGAGTGATGATTTAAAACTAGCCAAAAAATCCTCAAGCATATAATCGCAGAAAATTGTTCACAAGTCTAATCCTCATTGTTGCGTAAATAATTTTTTTGCACGAGAAACCAAAGACAACTGCCAACGTCCTTTTCTCAAAACTAATAGTTTGAAATGCTGTTTTGCTTTCGAGACAAGTATTGATATTTAGAACTGTGTTAACAGACATGCACATTTTGGATTCTGCGTAGTAATGACATCCGGTGTCACAAGCTGTCGGGACTGAAAATTACGGTAAAGTAAAGGTAGTCGAGAATGAGTGTAGGAGAAGAATTTAAGAGAAAAGTACGGCAAATCGAATTTAAAAAACCTTGCCTTCATTTCTAGAAATTCATTAACAAATTTTTTTTCAATACATTGAAAAAATATATACTATATTTTGTTATTTTTTTTCTTTTCAGGCTAAAACAAATTCATTTATAATGTATGGAATTAAGATGTAGATAAAATATATGTAATTAAGAATTTTTTTGTAATCAATAAAGATACGATTTTCAAATAATTCCGTCCCTTTGTTTACGTATAAGTAAGACATTCTTTAATACTAAAACATGTAATATTGATTAATAAATAAAAATTGATTGTTACTTTTAAATATATAAAATTAATAAAAAAACACGGAACCTACAATCCATATATATATATATGTTTGTAATTATTATTATTATTATTATTATTATTATTATTATTATTATTATTATTATTATTATATTATTATTATTATTATTATTATTATTATTATTATTATTATTATTATTATTATTATTATTATTATGCTATTCTACTATATATATTTTAATGCATTTTCTCATTAAATCATTTCTTTCAAAATCTCCTAAGAATTATTCGATTTAATAAAAGTGAACGTGTGAAATAATTTTTAACTATTTAAGTGAAAGAAGTTTAAACTACAAATTTTTAAATAAAAATATTGTCATATCTTTTGTTTACAGATTAATTATAATTGGCTAATAAATAATACGAATGACAGAACCTAAGATGTCAATATACCAGATCGATGCTTGAAGCGACATAGTTAACGAGTGACTTACGATGATTGGCAAACCGTAAATTAGTGTAATAATCCATTCTTACACACAACCGAATGATCCGAATTAAATCCCCTTTCTGTTTCATAGTATCGGCGTGTGAATGTTTCACTGAGCCTTTCTTGAATGGTAAGTGTGTTTGTTTTATGTCACAGGATCAAATGGGATATACGGAATTTGAACAGGATTTCGACCCCTATATATATTTCTAATCAAAGTTAACGACAATTGTGTTAAAACTTAGACATACTTTTCCCATGGAGGGGAGTGAGCAAGTGTTCACGTGTTTTTTATTTTGTAAAACCAAACGGATAGTTTCTTCGCAATGAGTTTTGTTTTGCAGATTTCGGTGACGAAGCTATTTTGCTTCCATCAATTTCACTTATTTGCGGCCCTACCACTAATACAGGTCTACTAAATAATTTGTTAATTACATTTCTTTGTATATGACAAATATCTAGAGTCCTACATTTTCTCTAATAACATTTTACAATATAAGTGTTAGTCTAGTTTACAAAAAATAAACTTTTTTTGCAATTTATGTTTTTTTAATAGAATCAAGTTTTTAATTTTCTCTCTCTTTCTCTCTTTCTCTCTATATATACATAATTTTAATACCGAGTTAAAAAATAGTAGTTGCAGTATAACATCAAAATAAAATTTCTATCTATTTGTTAGATTATGTTTAACAAGAAATTTTGAAGAAGGCAAATATTTTAAATAATTAAAATATGTTAATAATAATTAATAAATTTAAATTAGTTTAAATATTAAATGCTTCCAAGTTTTTTAAACTAAATACAAATAACGGTATTATTAATAATAATAATATATATAATATGAACATTACATCTTCTCCAATATATTAGAATAAAAAATTACGTAAACCCTCACTTCATAAATTGGCAAAAATTAAAATCATAATGCGCCCGCATGTTCCGAAAAATAGTAAATTGAACTCAAACCAGGTAATAATAAATTTCTTATAAGTTGTGTATAGGACATGAATTTGTTTGTACATGGTTCTCGTAGGTGACGTGCCAGATATCTCAATTCTCTGTCAATTTCTTAACGAATGATTATACGTGCGAAAATACAAACCACTTATATATTTTTAAATACAAGGCAAGTATCAATTTTGACAAAATTATGAAAAATCATCCCCGTTTTTTTGTTCTTAATTATTTTATATTATTCTTATTATTGTTATAATTTATTTTCTATATCATTGTATTACTTTTACCATATATTAATTATATGTTTGATAATTTTGATGTTAACTAAATTTAATATACTTGAAGAGAAAATAAGAAGAATGATTTTGAAATACAGAAATTTTTAAGAAAAATGAAAGTACAAATTTAAAAAAAAAATAATATATTTATTGTATGACAATTTTTCGTCAAATTACCATATTATGGACTACTTTTGCAATAATTACTATCATGGAGCAGAGCTATCGAGGATTTTATAATTGCACTTTCGTTTAGTTTTGCTTTTTAAAAATTTTATTTTAGTCATGATAATCATGGGAAAAAGTTTTGTATTTGAGATACAGTTTCTAATATAATCGCTGAATTTGCTTTCAACGAAATTTATTGAATTTTTAACATAGAACAAATAAATTCATTTTTAAAGTTTCATGCAATAAGTAAATAAATAAACAAATTTATTAAGATAAAAGAAAAAATAAATTTATACAAAAAATTTTAGTATGAATGGACTTTATTTTTGTCTTATGTAAATACTCTGTACTTAATCGACGTTGAAAAAAAATCTTTTGAATTGTAAATGATGAAGATGTTGCTTAAAGTTATGTTCTATCCTTAGAAAATATTTTGTCATAATTATTAGATCAATTATCATCTGACAAAGCCAAAATTCATGTACGGTGCAATATTGATTGTATAAATGTTCTGTATCGACGCATCGGTGAGAGAAAATTAACAGTGGATCTTTAGATGTAAAGCTTCCGTTCGAAGTTGACTTTAAATAACGAGTGCACAAGTGAGACGATTTGTTGATTCGTTCACACGTATAGAGGTAATGTATTATCCAATAGGGGGTTAGCAGTTATGGCCAGTGTACTGAATCTGAAGCTGATACTGGTTATTTAATCTCTAATCTGAACACACTCAAGGGTGACTCCGTCACCGATACCTATCCCCAGTTCTGTACAAGAGGGATTTCGATGTACACGCGACCAAGTATCGCAATAGGGGTCCGCTCTCATTCGTCAGTCGAAAAGCATCATTTATGTACACCCGCGCATAGATCCCTAACAGGCTGATTAGTTTGGCCTGGAAAAACTGACTATGTGTTCTTTTTAAAGATCAGTCTTTTTATTCTTGTTTTTTTCTTTGCTATTTTTATATATTACATGATGGGTGCTCTCCAATTTCAAGATGTCTATCAATGCCTTAATTTTAAACATTTTATTAATAGCATATGAAACTTTCTGGTCACTCTTGTAAAAATGGCTAAAGTTACTAAATTTAAAAGAATGACTTGCAATTAAATCTGGTTAATATATGATATAAGTCACATAAGATTAAGTAGTGACAAAATTGTTTATCATGTCATAGGCTTTCATCTCTTGGATCTTTTGATTTCTATATTTATTATAAACGACTGATATGAAATCACCTTCGTTCCGTAAAATTTTTTATCAAATATTCCTATTTTAAAAAAAGCAGTACAATAGTAATTATATGATACTACTTTTATGAAACAAAGTTAACTGTACTACGTCTACTTAAGTTCAGTTTAAAAAGACCGAGTTTTTCATGACCTATCAACACTGTTTTGATTTAAATTATAACCACTTTAAGTAAACTGTGGTATTAAAAATTTTAATTAAGTTATAAAAATTTAATTATATTATAACCTGTTCCAAATCTTATACATAGATGCTTTATATATTTGTATATAGTTATCGACGTTCTATTAATCGTTTTTTTAAACAATCGAAATGGCTAATCGTGGCATTCAAACAATTATCGACCAAATTTTCAGTTTATTCAATTACCTATCAGTAAAATGAAGAAGTTACTAGATGTGGAGCATCTAAAATAGAAGCTTTTAATATGGGTGTATTAAAGATCTTCAGTTTAAGAATATCTTTTTCGTGGTTAATTAGTATTTTATAAAATGTGAATTACAACGAGCTAAAAAGGTTGATTTTATGTTACAAAGTCTAAATTATACGCTCTTCTTCCTTTCAACTATATTTCTGTTCAATAATGTTGCCCCTTTAGGCATTATTGCTTATAATATATAATAGGAATGACGAAAAGAGTTGATATATTATTTTTGCCTATTCGATGAAAGCTTCCCATGTTTTCTCTCTTTTCATTGTTTTCTCTATCTTATCATTCAAAAAAAAAGTATAATAAAAGTAATAAAAGAAAAATCATGTTGCCCTCATCTTACTCATGTGCTAGTACAGTCGAATTTAATATATTGCAATATGAGTAACACAAGTGAAAATAATATTTTAATAATTTTGTATATCATGTCATCATACATGATTTGCATAATTGATACATATTTGATTTTATTCTTGTAAAATAAATAAGATACACGTAATATTTTTGTGTTTAAATTAGTACAAAAGACATAATTTCTTTTTTTCAATAAGTTTCTTCTTTGTTCACTTAATAAAATATGGCAAAGTGCGAATCAAAATTTTAGTATTGTTACAGCAAAAATTCATTTATAAAGAACAAGATCTTGTGAATTTATTTTCACATAAATTTTGAATTAAAAATACACAAATATTCAAAGCTTTCAATTCAGGTGACTTTTAATATATCTGGTGAATTCTAGCATAAAAATGAAAAAAATTAAGTTAAATAGATAATAATTTTGTATATGTCATATAATAAGAACTAAAAAGGTATGGGGATAGAGGGTCATTCGTTATAAATCTGTGGGTAAACCATCCCTAACTAAATAGAGTTGGCGTATAACCAAAGTTATATGAGCAGGGTGAATCGATCCTTAGTGAAGGGGTCGTCAGTGACGCGGTAGTGGTTACCGGTGTGAAATGTTCCCATGGGGGGTCCCCATCGCGTATTTGTGAGGAGTATCCGTTGTCTAACAATATGTCGGCTGTCTTTGCTTGTACGCAACTTGCCTATATTTTAATACTTTTCGTATCAGTTGTCGCCCGCGGTAACTTAATCTACTTTAAAAAAGAAGGGCGCATCGTTTTTCGACGGGGGTTTCGGAGTCGGTGGAGAGATGTATTAAGTTTTAAGGTCATTGTTATATTTTGGGCTACAGTAAATGCTGGTTGCGTCGCTTTTAAATACCGGTGAATTGCATTTTTATTTGTTTAACTAATTCTAATCGCAATGATAGGAAGCATGACAAAATTTATATTCTACTTTAAAATCTTTTGATATTAGTATTTTCAATGAACAGCACAGTATACTATTGTATTCATTTATATATTATAAACTTTTAATACGAATGTAATACAAAAAGCTCAATGAATTGTAAAAGTAATAAAAACATAAAAAATTTTTTATTTTGATCATGAAAATTTTCAACGATCAATGACAACCATTGTTTAAATTATTCACCTCTATCGCAGGTATTGAATAGTAATCGGTTTTACATGCACAGATACTCAGTTGTATTTGCTGTTTAATCGTGTTCAAGTTCAAGAAGCGACTTAATTTTTCGTGATTTCATACCCCTATATAAGTTTCCCTTTATAGTTACTTTTCCTTTCTCCGCATCCTACATCGTGCCATCATCACATACTCTTTCATTTCTTCCCTATATACCACCAACACCGCCACCCTACATCCTTTATCGGTTACGGCTCCTAAGTGATCCCGCCAAGATCGACACGTGTCGCACCCTTCAAAAGTGGTGTCGTGCGACGCCTCGACTCCCATAAAGTCTCGGATTACGTGGAGGCATGCGCGTCGCGTTTACTTTTGCTCGGTCTCATGCAGTTATAGGGTAATTCAGTATGATGCACTAAAGAATTTTCGTTCTCTTTCTTTTTTAACTCCCTAGTGCTACTCTCTAATTAGAGTTGGATTTTTTCTTATGTTGGGTCATAGTTTGTTCGACAAACCCGCGTTGACAGAAGTGAGCGCCAATAAATGCCGATCTATTGAGAAATCATCTTGAATAATTTATGCTTCGATTGTTTTGAGAATTGTACTGATTTTGGAAAAAATAAACATTACATTTGGTATGGAGATAATAATTTTATATATTGCTTTAATTGATAAGATTTGTACAAAAGTATTATTCTTATTTAAAAATTTCAAAAAATCTTTTTATTTTTATTGCCTTTTTTTTAATTAATTTTATTTAATTTTTATATATGTATATAAACTCAGTTTTTTTAGTATTATAGTAGAAAGTTTTAATTTTTATGCTATCTAAATAGATTAAAAAGTTGCATTAGCTATTTCATAATATTCAACTTTCTGATTTATTTAAGCTTTTTTTTATCAAATTTGTACTCAATTTTGATGGATATGCTTCTATAGTTTAAAATTTGTATATTGATATTAATGTAAGTATTTACAAGCACAATATCCGACGTTCAAAAAAACAGCACGATATAAATTATAAAATATTATCATATCTGTTTCAATAAATGACTAGTTTTCAAAATTAATTATTTCCATTTTTCTTTTTTTTCAAACCATATATAAACAATGATGATGCAATAATGTATTTTACAATTAAGTTTTAAAATTTTTTAGCAACATAAAATGTGTAACCCTGATTCGACAAAAATCAATGCAACTTAGAGAATAAAAAACCATAAATCGTCTGTTAGAGCTACTTTTATATGCTAGCATATTTGTTATAAACTCGTAAAAGTTATTTTATAAGTGGAAAAATGCGTTAATTTAACGTGTGCATCTATATATTAGGCTTTGTGAGACTGATATAGATAGATATATAAACTGATAGATATATAAAATTCACTCCCACTGTCTTTTTCTTTGTTTCATTGTTTATTCGTCATATTTTATGAAAATCATGAATTTATTTACAAATTAAATTCTGTGGTCTTTATGATCAATTTTTGTGTCTTTGTTTGTTTTCTAAGTCACTTATATTACCATTGATTTTTAATGCTAATAGACATGAGCCTGATGGATAATTACTTTATAAATGACAAACTTAGTTTTTTCATGATTTCTGTCTTTTTATTTAATAAAAAAATTAATTTTTAAATAAACTTTAATTTAAAAATGTATTAGACAATAAAGGAAATTTGATTAAAGCAGACTTAACTTTTTAATGTTCTTTGTCAGATGTATAAATCAAGGTAAAAATTAAGTATTCATACTTTGTTATAATAAAACTTTGTTAATAATGATAATAATTATATTTTGTTTTAAATAATGATATTTAAGAATATTACTTAAAAAATTTGATATCATTTATACAAAATAAACGTTAGTTTAATATTTATTACAGAAATTTTTAGACGTTGCAATTAAAATAAAGATAAAATGAGTTTCTATCCATCTGTTAATAAAAATCTTTCCATAAATTTTGAAAAAATAGATTATTATAATTTTTCATTAAAATTTTTTTGTAAGCTTTTGTTCTTTTTTTTTATTTGAGTAAGTATTTAAAAATGAAATCTTTGAGGTAAATTGTTTTTGTATCATTTTTGAAAAATATGGTGATATTTTCTCGATAGTTTCCGCTGAAAATTATTCTATTAACCTTAAATGTAAATCTACGAGCGTAATAAAAAAGAGAATGATTTTTTGTCCCGAAAATTTAGGCTAATAGTTGAATTACTTAATTTTCGAAAGGATCTATTGCGATATCTTATTCATAGATTAAGAAATAAATCGTTGATAGGTTTGATTAAAAAGATGGAAGGAGGTCCTTAAATTTATGCAATTTTAATTTTGACAGTTATTAATAATTCAACATCACGAAAATGTAATAAATGTATTAATTTTCAATACAAGGTCCACAAAGCATAATAATACCTTTCTTACTTAAGAGGAACAAAGTTTCTCATTTAGTATAATTATTATAATAAAATCCCGTTCGCTATAAATATATACAAATATATATTTCTGATAAAGTCTTCTTTTCTATTATTTTAGGTTTGATGGTCTTTATGTGTAAACAGCTTGAATATCTGTAGGGGAAGTATCTTCAATCCAATGATTATCGGATCCGTGGACTTTTTATCCAGGTTCGTTAAATAATAATCTTGTATCACACACCCACCTGGTGCTTCTTTAAGAAGGAAAACGTTCAGAGATGTATAACAGGGCTTCATATCTACAAGGTATCACACCTTCAGAATATATATTATCTTGAGTTGATTAAAAACGCAACATGGAACTAAAAGTCATCAAATATCATCACGGACTCTTTCTCGCTCTCTCGCTCTCTCTCTCTCTCTCTCTCTCTCTTTCTCTCTCTCTAAATCGTTATCGGAAAAATGGTTTCGTTTTTCTTTATACAGTTTCTTAATTTAAATTTGTTTTTTTTTATTTACCGGTTCTCACAAACTGCCATTTTTAAAATACTCTCTGGTGCCGTTTTTTCCAATATAAATTTAAAATAAAATTACTAGTATAAAAATACATTTACCATTTTTATTATACGTAGGTAAATATTATATGCGAGTAACTTTTAATAGATTCTGTAATTATATATATTTAATTTTACTCAATAATAACAACTAAAACAAAAAATATCCTTGTTACAATAATATGAGTAATATAAAAGTCTATATTTTATTAATTCAGATTAGGAATTGTAGCAATGTTTGTTAAAGTTGCTAATTGTATTAGATATGAAGTAATAGTCAGAAAAAGAAAGGGTTTTAATTTTATTGACAATTAAACAAAGATTATTGCAGAAATTATGTTCCGTTAGCTAATTTGTAAACATTGCAGATGTTTATGGAAATGCAAAGTATATATGCTCATGCAAAATATTATAGCACGCCTTTTTGTTTTCTTTTATATAAATATACGGATAAAATTTATATTTTCATTTAATATATTATATTCTTACAACTGTAGCAAATTATTACCCAGATTAAAAGGTTTTATAAATATGAGTATTTTTTAATCAGGGACCCACAAGCTTCATCCATCGTATCTGCTACTTTTTCATTTCTCCTTCTTTCTCCCTCTGCCTCCATTCCTCTGATTCTCCCCTCCAACTCACTTATTATCTTATCGAATCGAAAAACAAAGGAGGCGTGAACTTATGGTTTATAAACACAAAAAAATGAGAAAAAGAGGGATCTTTGCCAGAATAACCATAACTCAGTGAAAGTTCGTAAACATTTATCGAAGTGTTGGTATTTTTTATTTCCCTTCAGATTTGTAAATAAGTAAGATATTGGGTTTTATTAAATTATAAAATCGTTAGTATAAGAAGTTTATTACAGAATTTATTGTAATTCAAATTTGGTTTATTACTGTACTAAAAAATGATTTTATACGTCTCATATTACTTCCTATTAGCAAAAGCTAAAGTAATGTCAATGGATCATGTAATTTTATATTAATTAAAATCGTAGGCTTTCATTTGTATAATGAAAATAAAAAAAAATTGATTTATACTTATTAGACACTTTTATAATTAATGAAGAAATATTTTATATATGATGATAGTGAAATTAATTTTTACTATACAAAACTAAAATTACAGTTTTTCCTTGATGTTTTAACGTTTGAGAAAATTACGTAAAATATTTAGACTATCATTTTTTTGTGAAAGAATTTTTTGTTAACTGGTAAGTGAAAGACCATAAATTCACATTACACCATAAAGGTTATCTCTTCTGTTTCATCTACGGGCCTATGCACTTAAAAATTATAATACAAAAATTCTATAGCAGTATTTTACTAACGCAATATTGATTTAACAATAAATATATATTTATCAACAAAGTACTTTTTGTAAAAATAGATATAATTGTAAATATGGAATTTTATAAAAAATTCAATAAAATTTTACGTAAAATTATTATTAAGCTTTTTATGCATTTGAGTCACATTATTTTAAATCAAGACAATTTATTATATAAAATCAAGAAATAATTTAGTAAAAATAGATATATTAATATTATTAGTGAATGTTGCAAAACCTAAATGTTACAAGTAAGAGAAAAATAATGTTTATGGTAGCCTTAAAAATACTTTTACTAGTTGTCTAGTAAAATTATTTTAAGATACCATAATTTTTGGCTTTTTGAAAAAATGTCCGATGTACTATTCAATTTTATTAAATGGTAATTTATACTGCATTTGACTGTTAAAAATTCTGAATATTTCGTGTATTAGATTGTTATAAACCTTAATAGACATGCACTTACGAATTTAAAGAGATAGTAGGAATCGGTCGGTATTTCAAAATCCATGAATAGATAATATCTTGATCATATATTTGTAAAGCTAGTACAAGTTGCTATATTTGGCAATAAGGTTTTGAGAAATTATAGTAGAAAATAATATAATGTATTTGAGAATAGATGATATAGGGCATATCAATTAATTAGTTAAAGAAGTAGAATACAACTGCTGATAATATTTATCGAAGTAAATGATTGACTTCTGGGCCCTAAAGATCATAAAATGCATCCTTTGAGTACATTGGTGATGTGAGGGCAAACACAAGAGTAAAAAATTCTCGATTGATGGCAAAACTGCATTTGGACAACGGGTAGAGCGTTCTTCAAAACTTTAAAAAAGGTCGTTAGGAGGCTCACCTTACAAGGTTCTGTATACACTCAAATTTGTTTTCTAGTCGTCTTTTTATTGTGTCGAGAATTAACGTCCCGAACATGTAGTCGCGTCTAATGGATGTTGTCTGGCGATTTTTTGTTCACTAGTTTTATGTTTCTATTATTTTAGACTATTTTAGACGATTAAAAATGACTTACTCTTGCTCTGTAGCTTTTTTTGTGTTTAAATTAGTAAAGTACAATACTCAATGCGGAACAAGAATGCATATAATCATCAGTGGCTCTTATAAGTAGAGTGCTAAGCAATTAATCTCCTATTTCTGAATCTTCAAATTCAATAATACTTTACTGTAGGTCACTAAAAAACTTCCTTTCGTCTAGTAATTTAATCTATTCACTTTATATTTTATGCTTAGGCATAAAAGTTGTAATATTTTTAACGTTACGCAGATTAATTTTAACATTTTTCTCACATAAGCGGTCCTGCGATATGCACGTGAGATCGGTTTTTTCCCTATAGCTAGTAATACGTATAATTAAAAATACGTATCATTAAAAAATTTTTTTATTATTTTTCAATATATTTTTCATTTGTCAACTAATGTCTCGTTTAACCTGATTCTCAATCGATTATGGGCTCAGAAGGCCGGTAAATTGAATTAATAATGAAGATACTTTGTAAAAAATTTGAGTTTTTTGAGTGAATATTTGAATGAAAGTGGAACCCAAGTACTAGTGCACACAAACGAACTAAAAAAATATAAGCGTGGATCATGAAAGACCCAAAAGCAATGTTTATTTGATCACTTGTATATTGATTTATAGTATATCAACGAAGCTTTCTATAATTCTCGAACAAAAGAGCGCATTGAATATTTTGCTATTTATAGGTTCCACAAGAATTCACGAGTACCGTATAGTTCTAGGTGACTCAGTGGCAAAGCATATAGTAAAAATCAAAACTTAGCTTACTAGCTCAACGACATCAACCAAGTAGTATCAAAATCAAGGTAATGGTAAATATTATTTCAGCACAGCACAGCGTGACAACAGTAGATCAGAATCTCGGTAACCTTTAAAATTGGGTACTTTGAGAAGAATCCGAATGTCATGAGCAATGTCTTAGCCGAGATTAGCATCTCCTTACAGAACGCTCCTAGAAGTCGACCGCGTTTTAGAAAAATAACAAGTGGCAACCATGACAAGCTTAAGGAAAGCCTAGGACGTAATTTCCATCTGACACATTGCGAAATATTAAGAAACGCACAAAAAGACGAATCAATTCTCGAGTGGCAACAAAAGAAAAGGAGATTCAAATTTATATTTCGCGAAAAATGTCAAGAAGTCAGCACGAATACGTTAATTCCTAACAATGTTTTGCCTTGGATTCGAGAATCGGATGAACAAGCTTTTTGGATTCACGACAAAGCAATTTTAACCTAAATGCGTTGTTGTGGGAAGCAGTTTGCTAAATGTTTCGCTAATTGTTTATCTTGTTAATAAAACTTAGGTAGTCGTGGTTTTGGATAAAATTTTTATTTATAAAAATTAATCGATGGCTTATTTAAGCACGATGTTGGAATTATTTATTGGAATCACGGAAGCGTGATCAACAAAGGTATTAAACAGACAAATAACTTGTTCGCTTACTAATAAAATCCAGCGTGAAAAACGAAGATATCAAAATTTTGACACAAGAAGTTCGGCCATGTGAATACGAAAGCAATTTAAAAAATATAAAAAACGATTCCATCACTGGTCTCATTGTGAATCATATTTCATTCGTGAAAATTGTTCCTTAGGTTAACTATCAAACATCCTTTTATGATTGAAATAAAAGCTAACTTAACTTCGGGTGAAATTGTTTATTCCGACCTTATTGGTTGAATGGGAACTTTGTTCAAGGGAGACGCTAACTTTTTTATGCTATTCAAAGATAAATTATTCGAATTCCATAGCATATATTTTCTTAGAATTAAAAGTTAGATTGTCAAAAAATCAAAAAATTTTCTTGACCATCATGAAATATCAACGCGAAGAGGTCACAACATTGACAACAAATGAGTGCATAAAATACATCAGTTTTAATGTCGTAGAGTTTTTTAAAGAAAAGAGGTAAAAATTATTATTACTTTAGCGCTGTATACCCTAGAACAGAACAGGAGAACTAAATAGAAGATGCGCACAATTGAAGAAAGCTCACGCTCGTAGGAGGTAACTTAACAAGAAGTCTTAACAAGAAGTGAACATGGTTTTAAGTAACGTAAAACACGAATTTTTTGAAGAAGTTAATCAGGCATATGAACAGTACGTTGTTTCCCACTATTTTGCCACTATTTTTATTTTTTAAATAATTTAAATTGATCCTACATGATTTCTGCTCAAGAGGGAATAAGAAAGAAGGGGAAGATTACTTAATTTGGTATTATTATTTTTTCTTTTTTCTTCTTTAATTATTCTTTTACTTTAAAATTTTTCATGGTCCGAACCAATTATCATAAAAATATTACTGCACAAATATCAAAAAAATAATTTCTCGCCAATATAGTGTAAAATGATGGAACAATGAAACAAAAGTGTAAATAATTTCTAAAGCAAGAGGAGGATTAGAGATTAAAAGGAACTGCAAATTACTTAGAATGTTTATCTGTAAAAGCTCGTTTTGTGAATATACGATAATATGTTGCGTCAGGATTCGAGTATTTTTAATAGAAACCTATCGTATTCTGATATTTTTCAAGTACATTATTTCAGACCGTTTGATGTCTTATACCAAAATATAATTCAATCAAAAAAATTTTACATAAGACATTATAGTTTTATTTTCATGCTCATCATTTCATAGTAAAAGAATGAACAAACTCATTACTGCTACTAATAATCGATTATGATCCTTTGGTGAAATCCATTTACTATATCGAGCATACGAATTCAAAGGAAGCCTTCAGGTTATCGAGACGTTTAAAAAAAAACTCAGGAAGGAAGTTACATGGAATTGACTTTGTCAAGCTTTATTGGAGGAGAGAAATGAATGTTCTGGTGTATGGGACGATCCTAGATGATGGCTAGAATAAAGTAGCTCATTCGATATCAATAAATTACCGACGCGTGTATCACAACGAGGATGTTTACGCTCAAACGCATATGCATGCATGCACCACCCTAATTGAATTCCCTAATTGAAATCCTAGAATTCAATATGTTAAACGTGAATCTTTGCAATATTTTCAATGTTTTTTTGTCATTATGCAATGATCACATCTGTCAATATATAAGTACTGTCAATAATTTTTTAGGTTCGTTTAAATTACATATTTTTGAGTTAATATTAAATATAATATTGATTTGTTCTACTGATTAAAGTTTAAAAGATTGCATTATATTTTGTCTAATTACAAAAAAGATAGTGTTCTCATAGGATATATGTAATTCAATGTATTTAAATTATTAAATCGGTCGCAGATATAATTATTAAAAAGAAAACATATTAGAAAATATTTGTGGTACTGCTTTTTAATCAGCTATCGTACAATTAAAAATATTTTTATGATAATTGTTCGTTCGTATAGATACGTTGCGCTCGCAAATTGAGAAGACTTTGCAAGAGAGTTTCCTCGGATACACATATAGATCATTGATGTAAAATAAAGACTTTGGAGTAGTGAAAAAAGCATATTTTTTTAAATAGTATGATAGAGTACAAAGATAAGCCTCTCAACACGATTATCGGATTATATCTGTCTTTTAGAATATTGCTATTCACACACATATAGTATTTACAGGATACGTAGTAGATATATTTTTTCTTCATAAATATACGAATGCATTATATCAATTTTTTTTAAAAATTAAAAAAAGTACGTTTATTGCATTATAAAATAAACAATTTATTCTAGTAATTTCATTACAATCCAAAACAAAAAATCAATTCCGTACATTACTGTAAGATAATTTTTGCAAAAAATTATGTAAAATAAAAAAAATAAAATAAAACATATAAAACTTCTAAAGAAACAATTCGCTAAGAAAATTTAAAAGGGTTTTCTTTGAAAATTAAACAAGTCTAACGTAAATTTGAATAATACTATAAATTTACTATTTTGCAGACTACATGTCCAAATAGTACCTAACATCTTTGATTTAAACATCTTTAAATAAGACATATTAGCTTAAACTTTGATTTACAATCAAAGAAAAATTAAGCTATAAAAATTTACGCGTAGCAAAAAAAATGGGTTAGATAGATAGATTAAAAAAATGAAACTAAGTGCTGAGTAAGAATAAAAAGGATAGTTGGAAAGAAGAAGGATTTGAATTTTTGTTTCCTGATAACACCAATGAAGTAGTTTATGTTCGCGTTTGTTCGATAGCAAGATGGTATTTTATGATAGTGTGACGTCATTGCTTAATCGTTGGAGAGCAAACGATCGATGAGAGGTAGTGGGAGATGTAAGAGGGAGGGAGAGACAGAGGGGTGGTAAGTATAATATTGATCGCATATCTATAATATTCCAGGCAGCATTTCTCATTTTTCTGTGACTATTTTTTCTCATTTTTTGTTATCTTTAGTTCTCATTGTCCCTAGCATTATTCCAAGTTTTATCTCTGATTATGAACCACTTTAAATTCGCCCCAAATTTTTTATCGTGTCTATATGAATAAGTGTATTGGAACATTCTGAGTTTAATACCGTAGAAGTAAAATATTTTTCTATTTGGATTGGTCTGTCTCGAGTGATCTAATATTTTCTTGACAAAAGCAGGTGTTTCTCGAGTATTCTAGTATTTAGTGATACTAGCATGTAAGTTCTAGTGTAATTTCTTTCCTGCTATATTCTTATCACCTAGGAATCCGTAATTGTATTTTATTTCGTTTCATTATGCATGTCAGATAAATATTGAATATCTAAAAATAGATATTTTTACGTGTATTAATATGTGTAAAATGTTTAAAGTATATAAATTTAGAGTAAGAAATCATTGCAAACTTACAAACGGGCTAATTGAATATTTATTCGTATTGAATTGTAATAATAAAGCTTTATATTAAACAAGGATTTTCAAGTTTCTTACAATTTAATTTAATGATTTAATCATTAAATAGTTGTAAGAATAACGCAAGTTATCTTATTCTCCACTCGGTAGAATGTTTACAAGAAATGGTACTTCGAGTATTTGATTATAAATTTTTTTATTTCTATACTAATACCGGGTTTGTTGAAAACCGGATTGTCTTATTTTTATTTAATTTTAGATTTAAATTAAAACAAGAATGACTTTTTCTTTACATAAATAGGAATATAAAAAGAAGACGTTAAACACTGATTAGAAATTAAGAAGTTAAGAAAATTAGAAAAGAACGAAATAGTAATTTATTAGTATAGTATAAATATTTTACTATCCAACTGCTTACAAAATGGTAATCTTTGAAGTTTAAGAAGTTAGATTTAAGAATTCCCAAGAATATGTTTCTCTTCTCTGATATTTATTATTATTATTATTATTATTATTAAATTTGTGAGTGGGCCATATGATGACCGTTTAAGGCCTTCAGACGTATGGGTATTTCCCTTGGCGCCCCCTTCATGTCGCAAAATCTACCATTCTTCACTCAGCTTAAGAATCTGAGTGAAGTGTTTAGGCCGCGCCTCTTCTAACTCCAAAGTTGGAACCCCGAAGAGGTGCCTCCTTTCATGGATCAGTACCGAACAGCTGCACAGCAGCTGCTTGGGAGTTTCCTCCATTTCGCATGCAATGGTTTACAGAATTGTTTACAGAATGGATCTGTTACCAGTTCTATTCTGAATTTGTGAGCTCCGAGGCAGCGATGACCCATGAGGATCTCTACAAGCCTCTTTGCTCTGCTTCTTTCAAGCCTCAGGATAAACTTGGCCTAGCCTGATGCATTTTGTGCCGTCACAAAGACCTTAGTATTGTCACTCATGACTACTTTATCTCAGGTCCGGTCTGCCTCATCCGTGCTATTCATTGTCGTTCACCTCTTTGATGTGACTCTGGCATAAGCCGACTACCGGTTCCGGTCCCGTGAAGTTGCAATTGGAAGCTTGCTTTGCTAGGGTGTTTGTCGACTGTGGGCAGGGACCCACCTCAGCTCTACCCTAGCTTTAGTCTCGAGCCTGATAATAGGATCTTATCCTTTATCTAGCAACCTTTATCCAGTGCCATTAAGGTGCTCTTGCTAGTCGAGCAGATGAGCACCCGCGGACAGTGTGGCTGCCCACTTGCAGCACCCACCGTCCATCGTATTGCTATTAGCTCGGCCTAAAACACGGTTGCGTATGCACCAAGCGGTATCACTAAGTGTATCCCGTTTTGCTTGCAGTACATCCTCGCATCCGCATCATGTCTGCCTCTAGTCTGAAGCTAGTCCTGAGGGAGGCCCCTGGTCCGTCTTAATATCCCATACCTCGCGAGAAGTGATGCTAACCTGGTTCTATTCGAAGAGGAAAGCCATAGGACTAATGTCCAAGTGTATCATTAGTGCGCCTCTTCTCTCCAGTCCCATGGAGAGCCCAAGATGCCTCCTGCCTTCCCCTCTTCCAAGGATCTGGTGACTCTAATCAGGGCTTGTGTTGATCTGATGGCACCAAAGATGGCCTTAACCACAAGGCTCTAAACCTTTCCAAGGTTCTAAAGAAGTGGCAAAGGCCGTTCTCCTCCACCAGGCGACAGACTTATAGGTCAGTCTGGGTCGGAGAATCGCCTCATACATCCATTTCACTGCGCTAAGACCCCAGTTCCGTCCTATGATCCTTTTCAGTTGCCATAGGTTGGCCGAGATCCTACCGCCGATTTAATCCAGGTATCGTTTCCAGTTTAGTTTGCTTTCCAGAATGACCCCTAAAGACTTTATCTGGTCCTTGAGTTGTAATTCATGTTCCCCAAGGGTCAGCCTATATCCTCGATCCTATTTGTGAATTATGATCGACAGTTGATCGACAGTTCCACGTTCTTAAACCATCCGTCTGTATGGCTGAGGGATCTTTGAATAATCAGAACCATGGGATCATAGAATCTTCATATCCAATAGTCTTGCAGCCCACTCCGTTCAACTGGTTGAATAGGTCATCCACAACTAGACACCAGATGAGCGGGTAAAAGACGCTACCCTGGGGACAACCCGTTCCAACGGAGGTTTTTTTTGCCATTTGTATCGAGCGTGGGCTAATAAATGAGTATTAATAAGTCCAAATGTGTCTTGATTATTTCGCACCCAATCCTCCGTCTCTTCACCTACTCGCGAACTCGCGGCCTTACGAGGCCTGAAATCGCGCAAAAACAATTACTACTCAATTACCATAATATAATTTTGTTTAAAAAATAACAATAATTGTCGATAAATTTGTAATATTAATATATGTACAAATATTAATATTATATTAAATTTAATATTATAGTACAATCCAAACTCTTTACTTTTTGCCCAATAAATTTATTAGTTATAAATTGCTTACATGCTACTTATCGTTATTCTATTTCAATTAAAAAACATTGTTATTCAATAAGAATTATATATCGTTACTACTAATATATCGTTACTAATAAACATAGAAACCAAAAGAAAAATTTTTATTTCATATATCATTAATAGAAGTATGCGATTCTTTTGTATTAGAAAGTAATTGAATGGAAAGTATTTGTTATTTTTAATAAAATAAAAATCCGAAACGTATTATAACAAATGAACGAAAAGTACGAATTATACTATTCTAATACTTATAAAAAATTTTTTTTTTAATTTAATAAAGTAATTAAAAATAAATGTTTTATAAAAAAAATTTTTTTTAAATTAAAATTTTTCTGGTCATAATTGAAAAGTACTAAGAAAAACTTGTTTTTTTCAAATTCCTTATCGATTAAACTATAATTATGAAAATGGCATACATAGGTGTAGTTATTTTACTGTAACACATAATTTTTATCTGATAAAACTGCTTGATTTTAATTAAATTAGCATAAATTAATTTTTGAAAATATGCGATTAGTTTTCTTGAATATTATTTCTGATGCTGATAGTTGTATTAAATATACGAATAACTTTAGCTATTTTAGTAAAAACTAGAATAAAAAAGCATGCTTTGGTATTGTTATTGCTTGAATACTTTTGTCTTGTAAGAAAGTAGAACACTTCTGTATTATGTATTGTATGAATTTTCACATAAAAATTTTTTTTAAATAATCAAGTAAATGTAAATACTTTTTTCTTAACAGATATACAGAATCATCATTTATCAAATTTATCAGTTTTATCAAATGGAATCGTTTTTCATCAATTTTTATACTCACCGTCCACATTTGAAAAGTAATTTGAAGCTCTCACACACAACTTTTAATTACAATAAAAAAATTTAACAATAAAGAAATTATAATATCACTTGATATAAAAAGTGCTTTACCTAAATAAAAAATTCAATTGTATGAAAAGCTTTCAAATTAGGTCTAATCTATAAGGCCAAAATAATTGATGTCTGTCTTAAAAATTTATCAACCGTTTTAAAAATTAATTACAATTGTTACGGCTGAACCTAAGGCATGTGCGAAATTTTCTTTTTTTTTTATCTTCCGCTTTTCTACGTAATTTTAAATTGAGGGTACTACACTTCTGCATGGACAGATAATACAGCGAGATTTAGATGCGTTTGCAGCCAGATAAGAAAAAAAATCACACTCACGTGCACGAAGAGTAAGTTCCAAACCAGAAAATTCAAATAAAAAAATTAAGATCAAAATCTGGTACGTCTAAGATCTGCGTTTATGACACATTATAAATCTACCATGCATAGTCTGTAGCGCTCGATGTTAGGTTCAAAATCGGGCTACGAAAAATTCTTTTATGATTTATATATATATATATATGTGTGTGTTACTGTATACATCCGTCGTTGTCGAATTATTTATGAAAACGTTAGTTTCCTGGGTTTTAAAATCTGAATAAAATATACATATTTAACAGGAATTTATATTTCTATTATGAAAGAACAAATCTTCTACCAAGCAATATTTACGCATTCTGCACCAACCTCTATTCATTGTATGCCCCTGGCACAATTAAATTTTTCTTTTATCAAATTAAAGTAAATTTAAAGTTTTTTTTATCTCAAACAATGCAAAATAATAAATAGTAATATTTCAATATATATATATACTTATATAATCGCATTTCATTCGAATTCACCCAGTAGTTGAAATTTTCTATTAGCATAATCTCTCTATCTTTTTTTTTTACTTATATCTTCAAAATTTATCCTTCTCTTCATAACTTGCATATTTAAAATTAATATTTAAAATATTGAATTTATTTTGGGTAATTAGAGCTTATGTTTTATTAAATTAAAATTTATTTTTATAACACAGATTGCTAAATCTTCTTATTAGTTGTGAGTAAACAAATTAGTTTCTTTATCTTGTTTTATTAATAGTAAATCATTTTTTTACAGTATATAATAAATTTTAGTTTACAATATACGTATATATTTTTCAATCCCATCTAATTCCTTCCTTAATTGCATGTGTACGTAATTATTTATATTATTCCGTACTGGGTGGAGATTTATTAAAGTTATAATAAACTTTAACCTTTACACATAACACAATTAAAAAAGTCTTAGCATAATAATTTAAATTATATTATGAAATAGAATATTCATCATATAATTTATTGAATATTCATCAATATATTTGTGACGCGGGCGTTTGCCTGCGATGCAAAAAGAGGGAAATAGTACTACAAGGATGAAGCTCACCGGCTTCAGGGTTCGGTTGGTTGAGTCGAGCGGGGTGAGAGGAAGAGAAACGAGGATGGGTGGAAGAGAAATAAAAAGGAGGTAAATAAAATAAACCACAAAAAAAATTATTTTTCTTATAATCCGCAGTCCGCCGTGGATGTAGTTTATTTGCTCAATAAAAAATACAATTTACTAATAAGTTGAAAGGATTGTCCGTGCTCGGAAATCATATTTATAATACGAAAAAATGAAATTCGCGCGCCGGCCTGGGCTACAGCTGAGCTGGCTGTCTGCAGCTTCCAAGGGCTAATAGAGTTGAATTGAGTTACTACGCGAGTTATGCATAACGCCCAATCTCTAGAACAAAAAGAAAACACTAACGTAAAGCCACGGGAACAGCTTGACTTTCGCTAGGCCGCGGTAGTCACTCGCTCGTTGCACGTGTTGCAAAGACGTAAAATGTTTTGCTATTTTTCGTAGCGGTGGAATTAAACCTACTACAGTATTAAAAAAAATAAAATATACTGAATCATACAATGAGAGCATTAGTAAAAATTAAACGGTACTCATAAATAAAAATCTTATTTCACCAATTTCATTTTGATTGATATAAAATATAGAGCATTATTTTAGTAATAACTATGTTAGTCGAATATGGTTCATAGCCAATCCGAATATCTTGTGGTTTGTACTACCTATCCAACAGCAATTTACTTTACCACTCCTCACCCAGATTAAGAATCTGATTGAAGTTCCTAGACTGCACCTACTCAAGCTCCAAAACTGGTACCCCGCAGAGGCGCCTCCTTCTACAAAGCAGTGCCAGACAGCTGTACAGCAAGTGTTTGAGAGTCTCCTGCACTCTGCAATTAAGGCTGCAGATTATGTCTAATACCAGTCCTTTTCTGTATTTGTAAGTTTTGAGACTGCCATGACCAGTAAGTCTCTTCGCCCGGCTCCTGCCGAGTCCGAGGATAACTTTGGCCTAGCTCAATGCATTCTGTGTAGTCACAAAGACATTACTATGGTCAGCCGTAATTGCCTCATCCCAGGTCTGATCTGTTCGTCGGCTATCCATTGTCACACCACCTCTTTGATGCGAGTCTGGCACTAGCCGACTGCCGGCTCCAGTAAAGCTGCTTTTGTCAGTTTGCTTTGTTAGTGGGGCCAGTTTGGTGTACCCCTTCACGCCACTATCGGCGGGACCAACTTCAGTTCTACTATAGCTTCAATCACAAGCCTTCTCAGGGCCTGATAACAGTCTTAGAACAGTCTCGACTTTGTTATAGTTATCAATCGTCATCAAGGTACAATTGCTGTTCAAGCAGATGAGCACCCGCGGTCAGTGTGGCTACTCAATCGCAGCGTCCACCGTCCATGATATTGTCATCAGCTCGGCCTGAAACACGATTGCTTATGCGCCAAGTAATATCCCACTCTGCTTGCAGTACACCTCCGCATTTGCACCACGTCTGCCTCTGGACCCATCTCTAAACAAGACTCGTCCAGAGGGAGGCGCCTACCTACCCTTCCTCCAAGGACCTTGTTACTCTGATTAGAGTCTCTTGCCGAGGTCTTTAGTGTCACCTTGAAAGGCTCAATGCCAAGGATCATCTCCAGCGCCACCGTCGGAGTTGATCTGATGGCGCCAGAGATGCCTCTAAGCACAAGGCTTCTAAACCTTCATAAGGTTACTATAGAAGTAGCATAGACTGATCTCCTTCACCAAACTATAGACCCATAGGTCAGCCTGGGCTTGAAAACTCCCTCATACATCCACTTCATTGTTGCCGGGCTAAGACCCCATTCCGACCTATGACTCTTTTCAGTTGCTTCAGGTTCGCTGAGATTTTCCCGCATATTGGATATATTATATAATCTAGGTGTGGTTTCTAGTTTAGTTTACTTTCCAAAATGACTCGAAGATACTTTAGCTGATCGCTGTGATGCAATTCGCACCCCCCCAATAGTTAGCCTATATTCTCGATCCCACTTGTACTTTTTGGTGAAGATAAAGATCTCGATCTTATCTGGGTCGACTAAGAGTCCCACGTTCTTACGATATCCATCTACAAGGTTGAAGGCTCTTTGCATTAAGAGGGTCAAAAAACGGGTCTCTGGCTAATACAAGAATATCATTTGTATATCCAATAACCGTACAGCCCGCTCCATCAAGCCCGATAAACAGTTCGTCGACTACCAGGAACCAGATGAGCGGGGAAAGGACGACACCCTAGAGGTAACCCTAACCAATTGAGCCCTTTAGAACTGTGTCACCCTTGCTCACCAATACATGCTGGTTACCCAACATGCAGTCAACCTACTCAACTATGCCCTGTGGCATCCAGAACCTGCCCAGCCATGCCCGCCTTATTTCCTCTCTATAGGTACGATTAAAGGCTCCTTCTATGTCCAGAAGTGCCCCGACTACAATCCTTTCGCTCTTAGTTTTCCTTCAATCATCGTGACTGCCTTTTGAAGAGTAGTCTTCGTTGATCTATCAGCCAAATAGTTGAGTTAATCTACGTGGAGATCCTCCTAACTCAGTATCTCCTTGCGGATGTAATTGTCAATCAGTTTTTCTACCGTTTTAAGGACAACCGAAGTCAGGTTAATCGAGCAAAAATTGCTCGGAGATGCCTATCCTTACTTATTTGATTTACGAAATACTAACCTGGTGCCTCAGCACACCTCGGGGATAGACCTGAACGTAATTTTGATCAAGACATCCTCATCAGACACCCCAAAATAGCTCCTCCGTCCTCTGTAAGAGAACCGCGAGAATTCCATCCATAACCAGTGATTTTATCGGCTCAAAAGATCCAAGAGCCTATTTAATCCTTTCTGACATGACGATTTTGATGGCCAGCTTACGGTTGACACCTAACTCGGTGTAAGTGAGCCTCTGGCCCTCGTTAACACTTCCTTCCTCAACAAACGTGTCCTCCTCTTCCTCGAAGCTAGGGAAGTGTGAGCAGACAAGGTGGGTCATATACTCTTTCTTCGTATTTGATACCTTCTGTCTGGTATTTTAAATTACCCAGGACGGCATAAGGATTTTTTGAAAAAAAACCTGTTCATCTTGGCCTCCTCCCTACCTTTCTGAGTACCCTCACAGGAGTATCTCCAGCTCTTGCTCTCTCTCTCTCTCTCTCTCTCTCTTAACCACCCTGATATTCTTCTAGTACAGGTTCCTAGAGGCCCTAAAGCGGTTCCACAGGGTCTCCGTACCATACTTTCTGGCCTTCTTGAGCAGGAACAAAAGTGTCTCGTCTCAAGCCGTCCAGTCTTTTATTACACCAACGTACCTCACCCTATCTTCTAACCCGTTTGGGTAGGCAGTTCCCTTCATAGGGCCGAACGATGCAGTCGATGTACTATAATAGATGAATCCTTTCTCGACGTTCAACTGAGAAGGTTATCAAGGAATGATCAGACAGCGATGGTTCATCGCTGACTTTCCATTCCCGGATCATTAGAGTTTATACAATATTAGATTATTACAATATTAGAGTTTTCTAAACGTGGGCGTATCTCCCATGTTTATAATATTGAGCTTTGTGTAGATGAGGTATTTCAATAATAGGGCTTCTCTTGAATTGGTATCGGTGCTGCCCACACCTTGTGATATGAGTTACCGTCGCACCCTAGTATAAACAGAATGTTGTTGCCTTGAGAAAGTTCCACTAAATTCTCAACCTCTAATATGGGGTTGTCCTTACTATCGAAGGGAAGATAGGCCGATGCTATGACTAATCTAACAATTTATTTTATTTTGGTTATCACCGCCACCAGATCACCAGTACAGTAAATCCAGCAGTCGCAAGGCATTGACCCCTTCGAACACTATACAGTTCCCGAGTCTCATATTCCTGATGTTCCTAAAACATATAAGTCCACCAAGCCCCCGAATAGCGCTATTGACCACCTAAGGTTCTTAGATGAGCGTCATCTTTGTGTACATTCTAGCCAAGCCCCTCTGCAGCACTACAGAGGCACCCTTGCTAATGTGTAAGTTAATCTGAGAAAATGTGAGGGTCAAGGTTCGAGAGGGTCGCCATTTTAGTTATCCGCCGACTCCTCCTTCTTCTGGTTTAAGGCCCTCAGCCTCTTTCAGACCCCTGTTGATCACCTTCAGGTGCATCCTCAGGCACCCAAAGTATGGTTTTTCCCCGAGGGTCTTGACGGCCCCGACGTGCGACTGAGGAATGATCAGCACAAAGAGACCTTCTCTCCCGTCATCCTCACCCTCCCGGGTCCGGACTACCCTCCAAGAGCCAGTCTTGGCTTTAAGAGTGCAATTTTCGAATTTCAGACCATTGAGAATGGACACCGGGCAGCCATCATAGTCGGCAACCTTGGCAATCACCTAAGCTCTGGGCTAGAACAACTCCATACCCCCACTCTTACGCTACCAATCCATGTAATATCCAGCGAGGGCACAGTCTTAATCAGCCATTCTCTTGTTTTCTGGTCAGAGGACACCAATAATATGGATCTTCCTTCCCATATGTAGACTCGAAATATAGCGCCTGTGCCACCCCATCCAGAGCCAGGATAGCCAAAGTCAGTACTTTCCGGAGCTGATGCACTATTTTCGTACTGATGGCGTCATCAGGGTAATTTTCCTTACTATAATCATGGTCAAGAGATTCACGCCGTCTGCGTCCGACACGGTGCCGCTTCGAATTTGTCCTGTCCTGTTGGGGCCGGCTACTCTCACGTCAACAAGGCCTCTTTAACTTCCGCGGGTCAAATGGTGGAGTTCTCTCCTCCCTCAATCTTCTCTTTTGACCCTGTGTTGTGGGTAATATACCTGTTCCTGCAGGGGTCGCAAGGTCACCCGAGTGGACGGCCTCCAGAGCTTTCCGCTCTTTGGCCAGCCTCCTTCAGGCCGCCCCAAACCTGCTTCTGCTTTGAGCCTATCACTACCTCTCAGACGACCTGTTTTCCATCCCCTCAGATGATGCTTGGGTCGCGACCTGCATCGCTTTAGAGGCGACTTCCTTCTTATTCATCGGGTCCAAGGAGCCCTAGGGCATTCGGGCTTTCGCTCCCACCGCACTCTGTGCACCACATGCTCTCGCACCTTTCACATCTTTTTTGTTAAAGTAGTTTCCATTTTTTGTCCTTCAAGAAGCTAAAGGAAATATATATTTTACCACCACAGAGCCCCGCATGTGAAGGTAAAGCTTAATACTCGTAGGCTTCGTCCAGTTTCTCCGAGGCACAGTTTGCGACTACTAGTACCCGTGGGCACGATTACACACACTTTGGGCTTAGGGGTTTGATACATCAACCATTGCGCCTACCCCTGAGCGTATGGTGGGTTGTTTCTTGGTTGCGAAAGTAAGACGTTGTCTACGCTTCTGCAATGTACATCAACGGGGACCCTTGGTGAAATTGGATAAACGAGCCAGGGTTCCGGTCCATCTGGTTTACCAGGGTACTTCCATTCATGAGATAGCCCCTACTAAATGGGGATCCCGACATTCATGGCAAGGCCTGTTTAATCTCCAATTCTCTCTCTAATTCTCTACCATTCAAACGGCGCATTCATACAAGGCTCAATCTCACTTACGTGTAAGCCCCCCCCCCCACCATCGACACGGTCATGCAGCCTATAGGATCTAAGGATTTTTATAATTCATTCATATTTATAAAAAAAACACACGAAAAACATTTTTTCATTACAAATTTTTTTTATATTTATTTTTTTAAGTTTTATTAGTTCAATACTATTTATTTAGACAACTAATTAATAATTAAATTTGAAAAATACGGGTTTTTAGCCCTAATGCTTGTAATGTTTAATTTTAGAGATTTCGAATTAATCAGATAGTAAGTCAGTTTGATTACAGATAAAGGAATTTTTAATTAGTTTTATTAAAAATATTTGTTTTCATTAACTTTCTATAATTTAATTTTTGTTTCTAATTTAAATGCGAAATTTATGATATATAAATTAAATCATTCACACATAATATTATGATTAATAATTAGTGTTATTATTGATAATGCCTATTTGTCCTGTTTATTTCATAAAATCAAATTATTTCAGCCTTCTGACATTAACCATTAATTATAATTTAATATTAAAAATAAAAAAAAAATTTACTATTAGATAATTCTATTTTGTTTTAAAATATATTATAGTATGCATAATATTTACTTCAGATGAAGAATTTTGATTCCTTTTGAAATTTATAATAAATTATCTTATGTTCATTGAGATTTTTTATGCGAAAATTTTCACTACGGACCTCCACTATATGTATATTTTGTTTATTATTTAATAGCATTAATGTGATTTAAGTAAAACAAAATTTAATAAATACTGTTTGTTAGGGTGTACTTGCACGACAAGATATTACCTGCTTTCGACTTATATGCGGCAGGTATTATCGTCAAATGCGATATTAATCCAGTATTAGTCCAAATTATCTGTATATATGTTAAGAGCAATACATTTGTTGTATGTTTGAAGTATCACCCAATTTCCACAAAGCCTACCCTAAGCTTCACATTCATTTTCGTTTTTATATTTACGATTTTATCTACGTATTAGCTAGATATAAGTTTACAGCGGGATTTAGGGTAAACATAATTATGTAAATACAATAGAATTAGTTTAGACTAAAGTTATACATCGATTTTTAACATCGAACGTCTAACCATGTTATACATAGAAATTATAGATCGATGTTTTTTATTAGTATTATTTAACTTTATTCATTAGCTTTTCTATTTTTACAATATAATTGTGTTATTAAATATAAATATGCGCGCTTTAATTTTCAAATAAACTAAATCAATACTATCAAATCAATTATTTTTAGACCTCCAGACCATATGCATGGTCCTCCGAGTCGGATCGATGTTGTAATAGGATTTGCTACTGTTACGGCCGGAGCAACGGCTTGCACAAAATTTTTCTTTCTCTTTCTCCCTCTCTCATTCTCTCCTCTCCCACTCTTCGCAACTCGAATCACTTTTGTTCGCACATATTAACACTGGCAATTCAGCTACTCGATATCCGACGAATTTTTAGACGAGCCGGGCTCGTCTAAAATTTAGCACATTCCTTACCGTTTCATTTCATAAGAAACTCATACTCCAAACCTATGTGACGAAATTTAGTGACTTCCTCAGGAAAGCAGAGACTTTTTTTTTAAAAGTCTATAATATCGCAATACATTTAGTAATAAGAAAAACATAAACTCAACCGACACAACAAAAATTTGCGAACTTCTTCAGGAAAGGTAAACTCCTTTTCTTTGAACACAGCACTATCCCAGCACATTCTTTATCATTAATTATACTCCCGATCGATGTGACGAAATTTTGCGGACTCTTTCTCAGAAAAGCAAGCCTTTTTTTGCTGCGTCGACAAACACTTAGCCTATGTGTATCCAAAAAATATGAACTGCGAAATCATTTTCACAAATAATTAGAACGGTAGGGATGAAATTTTCCGAGTTAACGAATATATAAAGAGGCCGATAAAATTGTATAAAATAACATACACTGTGACGACCAGCCATATTAAGGCGTACACTAGCAGTAATAGAATATTCTCCGAGTTATTTTACAAAGCCGACATCCTACATCCTAAAGCAAGTATTTTCTTCTTATTTTTTTCTCTTTACATCGCGTAGTGTCATTTTTTCTATCTAACTTCGAAATTTTTATCTCTATTAATTAGATTTTTTTGTATTAGACTTTAACTATTTTTACCTTAACCAATAACGACTGATCTCGAAATTTATTATTAACAAATCGTTTAATATGGTGTTTAGATTTTTTTTTCTTCTTATTGTATATTTATAATAAACAATATACTAATAAATTGTCGGAATCTGTCGTTAGCTAAATAAATTTTGTAAATTAATACATTTTATAATCAATTGTAAACTTGAAATTGTTAAATAAATTAAATTAAATCTCGATGAAAAATGAAATATTATATTAAAATACGAACCAATTAAAGAAACTCTCCATCTCAAGCTATTGCACTTTAGTGTGCCGGGATAAAAGGGAGAACTTTGTAAATGCAAATCGGTAAGGATGCGCATTCATTGGTTAAATACAGGAACAACCAAGTCGACCAACTAGGCCTTACTTCCTGGACTCCAACTCCAGCAAAGCAAGTGAGTTTTAAACAATACATAGCGAGTAAAGGCGAGAAAATCCAACAACGCAGCAGCTTGTTTCGATAAAGACAATAATAGCGAGGAATTATAACAACAGCCTGCGACGATAAAAGCATGAATAACAAGAAACTCCAACAGCCGGAACAACTTATATTCAGAATAAGAAATCTGACCAGCGAGCATCTTCTATCTAATAACGCCTTCAACCAGCGGTTTGAGGAGAAACGGAGAGCTCCTAACTATAGCTTCTAAACTTAAGTTAAGTCAAGTTATTATTCAAATTTCGCGTATTATTTTATAAAATCTTTCTTCAGTCAACAAAGCACATATTTTAAAAAAAAGCAAACAAAATGGATCTAAAGTATCGAGCACCAGCAACAAATAAATTTAAATTTCGAAGAAACTTCGTTAACGAATACGAACAAAATATCGACTCCCTCATGTTAAAACTACTGTACAATAAATTTAAACGAAAACTAGACAAATTTTAGAAAATTCAATGCAAAATTTGCAACAATTTTGAAAAAAAATAGCAGAGAAGATTAATTTTAAAGAAATTATTTTGATAAGGACCAAAAGAAGCTCCTTAAATATATCGATATTTCCAGAGATATAAGTAAATTTACCTAAATTAGAGCTACTGCTTTTTAGCGGGTCATATGAAGCATAACTAAACATCTTGGAACCATTTAAAGCAGCCATATATAATGTATATAAATACAAATAAGATTATTTCAGATCAAAGTCATACATTGAACCGAAAATAACTAAAGTACAATTACCAAATGTACGATCTGTAATTGTCCAAATAAACTAAATCGCTACTATCAAATCGAATATTTTTTATTTGTAAGTCTCACCACTTTTAAATTTTAATAACAATTTTACAGTAATATTTAATTTAAATTTTTTTAATTCGGAATTAATTTTTTATACTAAACTATTTTTTATTAGTTTTTTATCAGTTTAAATACAAAATTTTATTAACTTATTAATAAAATAAAAACTGCTTCTTAAAAAGTGAATGTATTAAAAATATTAATTTTAAAAAAGTGTAAAGTAAAAAAATATTCTATTTCACCTTTAATTATAAATTTGCTTTATGCGATAAATTTTTCGATGTATACAAAATTAATTATAAACAGTTCGAAACTTGCAACAAAATATTACTTAATGTAATAAAATATTGAATTGAACTTCGGGAAAACTTTAACATATTAAGTATTGCATAGTCTATAGGAGTTATGAAGCATTTAGAAGAGTTATTAGGAATAAAGAAGCATTTAGAGTCATTAAGCTTTTATGAAATACAATGACAGAGGTTACGAGTCTAAGAGAAATATCAAGTGAAGGCGAACGTTTAAATCAGGTATTTTTCAGTTTTCTGACATAATTCTAACTCGCCGGTTTTTGGAGTTATGAAAAGTGTGGCTAACCTAGTCAATGTTTTTATCACAAACTAGAATATATGACGGATGATCATTATATTAAAGCGTTTGTCATCTGCTACTAGAACATCTTTCTCGTCTGCGTGCTGGTCTTTAAAATTGTCTCTTTCTCTCTGACGAACTTTAATCAATTCTAATTTTTATATAAGCGCAAATTTTTTAGCGCCCTTATATACGATTTTTTAAATTTCTGATAATCCATTGCCGTCTACATAAAATTCCCTCATTTTGAGCTTATGTTAATATAAGTTATTTCTAGTTCGTTACGTATTAAATAATATTAAAGTCCTATAAATTAACAAGCTTTTATAAGTAGAGGGATAGATAATATTTTTCTAAGATTACAAATTAAATTTTAGTTAAAAAAATTTTAAAAATAATAAATAAAAAAAAATTTATTATGTCTGTTATTATATACTTGTATATAATTAATATATATAATAAATGATGTTTTTGCTGTAATAATAAATAAGTTTATTTTTTAATTTTGACGGTTTAGTAACTATATAGTTTGATTTAATCCAATATTAAAGAGAATTTGATATAAATTACATTTCCTTGTAGTACCCACTTTCATAAAATATTCGGCAAAACCAAGACTTAATCTAAATTTGGAGGCTTCTTAATTGTGATTTAGTTATAAGTATAATATTAATTCTCTTAAAATTTTATTTATACTGATATAGGTTCAAATCCATCTAATTTGTAGATGATTAACTTTCGTTAAATTATTCATAACGTGAATTTCAATTTTATATCCATATGCTTGTATTGCAAGCATATTTCTAAATGAGTAAAGAGATAAAAAGTAAGCTGATGAGAATTTTTTATTTAAACCGTATTGTAAACTATAAGACATTTTAAAGGAGATCTTAATAAATTTAAAAAATTCTTTTAAAGACATTTGTACTTTTAAAACAATGTAACAAGTAACGATTATGAATGGAAAATATCTGTTTTTCTTTGAAGACCGTAGAAATATATGTCATTATAGATTAAATGATAGCTTGATTAAGTAAACGATTTTTCTTATACTAGATAAATACGTGAATGAAATACTTCACTATGTAATAATTCTTCTCTTTTTGTATTGCTTTTCTTATCTCAAATAAAAAACTTACAATTTTAAACTATTCTAAGAAAATATATACGACGTAAGGATAGGGATAGATACATGCTAAGTAATATTGTCATTGTACAAAAATATAAGGAAATGAAAATTCATATGAATGAATTCAGGTAACCATGATTTATTGATAAATTAAGAAGAATAATAATATAATCCAAATATTCTAATCTTATAATAAAAAAATGCGTCATTCATAGTTCAAGATCTGTAGTTGATGCAGTTTTTGAAGGGAACTGTACCAAATTTCTAACAGCTGAAAACCGGGTAGTCGGGGAGTTTAGGATGCAATGGGCTGTGAAACAAGGGAGACTGGCAATACTGGTAGCTACCGCGAGGTTTGCGATTTTTCAGTTAAAAGGATTTTTTAATGGACGAAATTTATTTATATCGCGTAACAAAACACGTTTGCTTATACAGTTTGGAATTATAAATGCAATACATCCGCTCGTGTCAATGAGTCTGATTCTGCTAGTCAGACAAATTGTTCGGTATTATGTGTAGACCGAGTCAATCAATTACATCGAGGAGTCTGGACCGCTGGTTAGCATCCCACCGAGTTACCCACCGATCGACACTACTGTTCATAAGGTAGTAAAATTTACGACTATAAGGCCATTTGCCTTAAAATTACATCTTTGGATCCTTCTTCGATTTCACTGTTATTATTTGATACGAGCAACGGGTCTGGACGAACCATTGAACAACGGGAGTACCGATTTCTATTTTCAAGTGTTGTAGCCTATCGTATTCTTTAATCAGCGAAACATTAATTATTGAAATTATGAAAAATGTTCTTCGTGGTATCGACTTTTTATTAAATAAAAAATATGTGTATAAAAGAAAATTTTAGTTTGATCTTGTTTACACGGAAAAATCATACTCTTTGACTGCAAGGAGGCAATATAATGTAATTCAATTAACTTATACTTTCCTTATATTTTCTTAAAACTTTTATATATTGATTTATGTCACATAGAGGAATTCTTTCAGTATTTATAATATCGATTCCTTTATGTTTTTGTATATAAAAATTTCTTCTATTGATCTTTCCATAAAAACGAAATTATCGAAATTATAAATAATCAAATTAGCTGAATAATTTGCTTTTATTAATTAGAAATTTATTATAAGATATAATATTCTATTTAAAATGTCAGTGGAGATAAATTTGAATTATCAATTCATAAGTAATTGTTAAAAACTACAATGGTACTAACATACTTTATAAATATAAAATCCAGAAAATTTAGAGAAAAGTTAAAAAGTTAGTGTTAGATTTATACATTAGTTCTAATAATTTGTTTCGAAATTTCATATGATCTTCTAATATACAGCTCACGTATTTCAAGCTATTTTTACAAAGAAAAGTTATGGCTTACGTAATCTTAATACATTTTTTTATATTTTAAAATAACAATTTTTTAATAATAAATGATAAAGAATGTAAGTGTTTTGATGCAAAGAAATAAAATGTACTGTAAATAGCTTCAGACATATGTATTTGTAACATAATTCTAGGTAGTTGTAAGGGACATCACGTGAGGGCCGTTTTTTGTAAAATGGTATGCTAGCCACGCTTTAACTTTATTTCATTGTTCTTTGTCGCTTTAAAACAGAAAACATGAAATGGGTGGGGGTATATTGTTCAATTAAATTTGAACCAAGCTTTTTAATCAAATACTAATAATCTTAATAAATATTAACTCGATTACTTTTTACGAAATGTTCTTTGCTTGGCATTAGAAATTTCTGGAATTGTTTATGCTAAAAAATATTCAGTCATAGAAAAGCCTCTTATAATACATATAGAAAGATGTAATAGAATTTTAAGGGTAGGCTTATACTTCATTAAAAGAATATTAAACAAAAAATTAAATTAAATTTAACTTGTTTTACAAGATAAATAAAAAAATTAATTATGATTCATTAATTTAATCTTTTATGTCGTAGAAAATTTGTTTTTTTTTTGTTGTAAAACTTTTTTTTAGTCAGGTGGATCTTTCTAATGAAAGGTAAAATATAGGATTAATTGGTATCCAGTTGATGTAATAATTTACAATTAATATTTGATGTAAGCTCGTAAATAGAAAAATAGTTCGGTCATATGGAACAAGTGCAGCGATTTGCGTTTTTCATTCAATTATTCTTACAAAAGGAATTATATATTTTTAAAGATGATAAATCTATATTATGAGTAAAGAATTAAAAGGTAAGTGGGTGGCTGAAAGCAATAAAATTATTTTAATGCCCATGACCGTGCAGCAGCATCTATTGTTAGGAGCCACTTTCTAGTATACTATATGAGCTGTCCTGTACTAGTTATTCAGGATAAAAAAACGAGATACTGACAATAAAAATGCATTCGAGAGCGCGGCGGAAGAAAGAAATCCCCAACGCAACTATGAACTATTTATCAACGGTGTTTAATATAGACCCAGCAGAAGCGTATTATAATGAACTCTCTCGTCTCGTCTTTTCTTCTCTTGTACGAAAAGCGATCGATCATTGCGTTTCCCATAGATAGCAGCTAGTACTAAAAATAGTGAGCGAATGAGACAGTCAGAGGTAGAGAGAGAGAGAGAGAGAGAGAGAGAGAGAGAGAGAGAGAGAGAGAGAGAGAGAGAGACAGTGTAATAGATCCCTTGAAGAATAAGAAGTTGACACATACACTGCTGTATTCCTACAACTCTTCTCTCTGCATGGCAATATAATCCGGACTCTCCAGTGTATTTATGCCTACACATATAGTTCGTGTAAATATTTTATTCCCTGTACATAATGGATGATTTTATGTATATGAATAACGGTGCTTAAACGTGTGCCTGTATTTTCTTTTTACAAATCTTTACCCTTCTTGTATTTCTTCTTTTCGGTCATGTGATTATAAATCAACTGATTTGTCCAAGCTCTTTTAACAAGGAATTTATTATCGTTAATTTTAAAATATGTGATTCTATAAATATTTTTTTATTTATATGAAATCCTTCTAAAGAATCACTTTAAATACGTTTTGAAAAAAATGTTTGCTTCCTGTAATTGTTACTATATATTCGTTATACAAACCAATTACTATTATTTTTATTGGTCTTAAAGATTTTGCAAATACAAATAATATTAGTTAAGAAATTAATTGTTTTAAATAAAAAATATATTACTATATGAAAATTTTCTGAATATAAATGTAATAATTTTAAAAATTAAAAAAGAAAGCTTAATCGTTTTTTTAATCATAAAACTTGAATGTTTTTTTAAATATTACGTACGTTTGTAATTTTATATCTACTATTCTAATTATTAATTCCAATAAAAACAAGACAAAGATGAATTGATTGTTGAATTTAGTACGTCTACAATAATAAAAAAAAGCTTGCAGAAAATGGTTGTTGATGTTTATCGTAAAAAAATAATTGTGTTAATATATGATTGATTCGACAATTGGAAACTGGAATTTGTATTCCAGTTGTAAATTGTAAATTGAAACTTGACATTAAAAAATATTTATTCTTAAATATATTAAATCAATTATTAATTACTGGTTATTCTAAATTTGACATAATAAAGTTTATTATGCTTTGTTAGATCTTTCAAAATAATTGTAATATACGATACTTTATTGTGTAAAAAATAAATATTATATACAAGATATACATATAAATACGAATGGACTAGATCTCTACCAAAACAATTAAAAATAAGTTGTTTA
The DNA here is from genome assembly GCA_018907135.1 of Kradibia gibbosae. Taxonomy (NCBI): domain Eukaryota; kingdom Metazoa; phylum Arthropoda; class Insecta; order Hymenoptera; family Agaonidae; genus Kradibia; species Kradibia gibbosae. The sequence goes on along the minus strand of JACCHX010000004.1, from coordinate 23,866,752 downwards.
TTTTATATGTTGGGTTATCATGACGTTAAGTTTATAATATATTTTCTAGAAGTGTTTCGATAGGATTCGTTAATGCTTCCTATAATTTAGGACGATATGCAGTAAAAAGAAATATTCTTTTTTTAATTCGTCAATGTTTATTAAACAAACTTGTAAAAGAAATGAAATGATGGAGACCGTATATGAGATTTTTTGTGGTGTATCTTATATCTCTGAATTTAAGGACACTTTAATGTTGAGAAATCGTTAAATAGTTTATATTGAGAATAAGTTTTGTACAGACAGATAATAGAATCCTTTGTTATGAAGACTTTTTTTCTTTCTCTTATTTCTGACATACTTTCGGCTTTGTATTTCGCCTCCTCTCATATTCAGTTAGATGTAAAAGTTGATAAACGAAAACCAAGGTAAGTTCGTAAATAATTATTGCCAAAATAATTATTGCTTTATTAATAAACACCTAATGAAGTAAAGAAGTACAGTAACTCATTAAAAAATTACTTGCCATAGATTGCGTCTTGGGAAAGCAGACTGTTGATTGTGTTAGCTATGTACAATCAAAAGTTGCCAAAACTGTTGTGTTCATTATCCTACAAAATTTGATGCGTGTATACGTTGGCTATGACTAATGTGTTCTTTACTCATTATAAATATACGTTATAAATATATCGTTGCAAATAAATAGTTATAAATTAAATGCGCTGAATAAATACATAAAAAAGATGTGAAACATGTATTTACTTTCTTTGTTACTATTTAAGTGTACAGCCATCCCACTTCCCTCATATTATCGATTGAGGTAAGGTTTTCTTAAAATCCTTTGCGTGATATATCGCTGAACATTAATTTGAGAATTTGAAGCATGTATTTGAAAGTGCATTTTTTAACAAGATTGTTATTATATGTGTATGTTTTCAGATATTTGATGAATGTAGTGAATAAAGTTTATCACTGTACACAATAAATAAAATTAACGAGTACATTGCAGTACATGTTTACTTTTTGTACTTGAAAATCTTGAAAATCGAGTAAATTTTAGAAAAAAACGAAGTTTTTCAAAGCTGCATAATGCAAATATGAAAATTAAAACTTTTTATCCATTTATTAAATTATTATGTCTCACAATCATACAAACACCTTTATATAACTTACATATAATCCACTTATGCCCATACAAACACTTACATATTTAGTACCTTGTAGAACTTTAGTGTCAATTAGTTTTTCAAATCTCTGAATTTCCTTATTTATTTAATTCTTATTTTAATATTTAAAAAAACATTGAGGTAATTTCTGAGGGCATTGTATGTCTCATTAAATATTTCTAATATATCTCTTCATAGTTTCTGTCTAAAACAAAAATTTTTAAAATATAGATTGATCGATAAGGAATCTAATTGAATAGATAAATAATTTGTTTACAAATATTGTGCATGTTTAAGTTTCAAATGAATAATTGTAAAAAATTTTTAGGTGATTTCAGGAAATTATATATTATAAAATTACTATGGTGGATTGATGTATCATTAAAATATCAATACTATAATTATTTTAAGATTAATTAAATAGCATTTTGACCAAGAAATATTTTGAAATTAATTTTATCATGTTAGTCTTCAGTGAAGTACTTTTTTTTACCTTTTAATTAAAATTTTATGTATTCATTTATATAATTTGTATAGTGTGTGCTTGCAATAAAAAAATTTATTTTCATTTACAAACATTGAATTAAAGTTTAATCGAATATTACAAAATAAAAGGATTGGCAATGAAAAAGTTATGAATTTTGTTTTGTATAAAAAAAAATTTTATCTTACATCTTACTATTTATACATGTATAAAGTAAAAAAAAAGAATATGTATATAAATGTACCCGGAAAATTTACTATACTGGCGTTTTAATAACATTTTATACTTAGAGTAGTACATTATACACATATTATAAGCATCCGTATGTAACAAACATGTTCAATATAGGTTTTGATACAATTTTCTACATAGGTAGTAGAATCTATATCAATAAAAAGCAATGATATTATATATTAAAACATTCGTTTAAACTGGTGTGTAACAGCATTCTATCTTAGTAGTTGGATAGTATGTTCATGTAGTTTATATTGCAATTAAATTTAAAAGATATTTTAACAGATTTGGTACTTGATATTTCATGCTGTTCAGTTCATTGTTTATTGTATTTTTTATGTTCTTTGTAAAGACTCTTTTTTCCTAACTAGTTCTTTACCTTCCCCTGAATTTAATTCTAAATTGTCTTAAGTGTGGTAAATTTAATTACACAAAGTTGGTTTGCTTAGATAGATCATTTAATTTTATATTACGACAAATCTGAGTTTAAGAAATGGGACAAAATATTAAAAAGTCAGAATTCTATTATAGAAGAGAAAATTTTAGCTTCATCCATTAAATAGTGCAAAACGTAAAGATAGTACGAGAAGAAATCAAACAACTAATCATCAAACTGTCCTTCTTTTTTCACTCTTCAAAAAACTGCTTTGGATTTTTTTATTGGTCTTGGTTATTTAGGCCTGGCTCTTCCCATTAAGGGCATCATTCGGGTGTTCCGAAGGGAATTCGTATACTCATCCATTTTAGGTTAGGGCTAAGCTTTGCCTGTGTGTGATATCTTGTATAGTCTAAAAGTAGTGCAGTTTCTTGATAAGGGAACGCAATCCGATGCGCGTGCCAGATAAGTAGTTGATGCCTTTAGCTCCGAAACTCGGGGCTCTGTCTGTTGTTGTGGGGGTTAAAACGTTATAACGGCTTACTGAGGGTGCCGTAACACCCTCGCTTTAGATGGCCAAACGACGCTGAGGCTCGCCCACGCAATCGAGAGATCAAATTATTTCTGTATGGGGCATTGGGAGACAAGCAACGGGTGATGGTTCGGGTGTAATTTGATGAGGGGTCATGGAAAGGGGGAAAGTCATTCGCGAATCAAATGCTTGGATTAAAAGACTAGTGGCACCCAATTGCCTGATATTCCGGCTTATGGGCCCTTTTTGTTCTCTCTGCGTTGAGCACTTTTCTTGCGTATCCAGTGTTTTCCTCCAGTCCCTTAGTTTTCGCTTGACTGCTCCTATTATATATCTTGCTCTTTTTATTTATTTTTTACTTATTCTCTTACTGTAATATTGTAAGTCACATTATTACAAATTTATTGAATACCTTTAAATTTCATTTTATGTTTTGATCTATCCAATTGTCTATTCATTCCATTAAAATTTGATTATAATGATATATTAAAATACATTTTGATACAGTACAGTTGGTTTGAATTAATAAAGCCAATTAGTATTATAATTTATTTATGTACAAAGGTGAGTGTATTTAGAATAAATATTAATAAAATAATATCATTATAATATACATATCTATGAAAAATATTATTTTGTTAGTATACTATTAATAAACAATTATATAGATTCCTAGAAAAATATTGATAAAGCAAATTTTACTGATTGTGTTACATTGCAATTATAATTTATTCCACTGTTACAGAAATTTATCGATATTTGTTAAATCTATAAAAAATTATTACATTGTAAATTAGTTTATTAATTATATTTCAAAGTTTAAGTATTTATTTTTCATCATATAAACTTAATAACATATTATAAAAAAGATCGGTTGGTTAAACAATCGAGATCAAAAGGAAATATGCAGTTTTTTGCGAGAGATATGGTTACAAAGTGATTATCAATAGCAGTTGTTCATTTATAATTGTTTTTATTTATTAGAGAAAAAACGAAAATTTAATAAAGTCTCAATTTTTAGTGGTATTTTTTTGTAAGTATCTATTGTAAGTAAATATTTTTGTAAGTAAAATTTCTTTGGATACATGCATTTATCTTGAAAATTTTCACATAAACATGAAATAAATCAAAAAGATCCTCCAGCAATTCGCATAACAAATTAATCTATAAGAGCAAGGTGGAGTATGATGGAGGAACTATTAGTAAAAATACAAGAAAAACAGAGGGACAGTGAGAGATAGGAAGGGTACAGAGTTGCCGGTTTACCTAACTAGATTAGCTTAATCTATTGTTTTCGGAAGGACATTTTTCCGTATTTCGGAGATGAAATTTTTGTACCATAAAAAATCTGAACTATTCCGATCGCTGATATTATGGCAACAATGCGAGTGCTTCAGCTGTCAGTATCGTCAACACCTTAATATGAAACAAATCTACAAGGTTCATATTATAATATTCTTATCAGATTTACCAATTGCTCGTACTTTTTTATTCACTATTTTAATAGCTGATTCATTTTTCTATCATCAGCCAAATAGAAATTTTCAAAAGGCCTTTTCTATTTTCATTTAAATAAAAGTTCAATGAGACTGATTATTTAATCTTGTTAATTTTAGTATATGATCATTTTTGAGAAACCTTTTACCGATAATTGTATAGAGTAAGAACATTATTTTATTAGATGCTATTGACTTCCACTCTATTTTGTTTAAATTATTTGAGATTTATATATTTGTTTATAAAACGATTATATATTCATAAAACCAATATATTTAAGAAGATAGTATACGCTTTTTGCATTTATATTTACTTGTTTTTTTCAGCTGTCTATAGAAGAAAATTTTATTAAAATAAATTTCTGTTCATGTCAAGTTATTCATTTCTAAAAATTCTAAGTATAATATTTTCAATAAAATCTCTGTATGAATTCTGATTTAAAACATGTACCAAAGTAAAGATTATTCTGAATTTATAAGTTATGAAGTTATTCTAATATTTTAATTTTATTAGTAGCAAAATTATTCTTATTTTGGTGCAATATTTAAATTATAGTTGTTATACTTATGCATTTATGAAAAATTATTTTATATCACAAATGAAAAGATTAAATGCAAGTCAAATTAATAATCATTAATAATAATTAATAATGTTTACTTTACTTAATTTTACTCCGTTTAAACGAAACAAAAATTATCAGATTGTAAAAGTATTGTATAAATATACTGATAACATAATAACAAACTATTTATAAAAGATTTTATAAGTCTTTAACATTTTTATTTGAAAATTATATTATTTTATTATTTTATAGTTATTTTCATTTAGTATTGATAAATATTTTAAATACGTTATTTTTATATGTTTAAATATAAATACAAATATTTGAATAATAATTTAAACAAAATAAACTTGAAATTATAATTTACGTTACGATTCAGGAAATAATGATTGTATTGTATTTATTTACTTGTATTTTAGGATAAAGGTATTTATTTGGCGAAATGTGTATTAGTTACAAGTGAATAAATCTGATAATGTTTTAGTGAAGGTTAAACGTTAACTTGGAAGACTAATTTATGAAAATTTTATCCAAGAAAGTGTATACAATGGATCGGAATAAGTATGAGAAGTTTTTATTTTTTAAGTGTACATTCGTGAGTATGAGAAAATACAGAACCTAGTGAGAGAAAAAGATCGAATGAGAAGGAACTAAATGATGCAATTCATTTAGCATAAAATTGCAGTAAGTCTTGCGATGTCCAATGGCATTCTAAATAATGTAAAACGACCTCTTATGTTTCATCGTGGTATAAGACATTTGACTGTTAAGTAGCTCACATAGAAGCAGTACGCGCCGTACATCATCATAAAACAATTTTAATGGTGAGAAGATAGGAGAGTTCACACGCCTCCTCAATATCTTCTCTCAATAATTCACGTCTCAGTGCAATTGCTGTACAAATGGAATAAGTACAGTCGCGCCGTCGTCTGATTTCGATGTAATGCTATACCTTGAATAATTTTATTAGTTGGTCGGATAATAGGAAGACGCCGTCGCCCCATCGCCCTGTCGCCAGCTAAATAACCATTATATTAGCCGTGTCGAATCTGTTTAACAAAACAACGTTCTGCCGACGCTTCTCATGCTTACGTGACCTTATTTTGGCCACTTTATTAACTATGAGGAGACATGAGAACTCTCGTAGACTGACAAATTGCAATTTTCTTTAAGCCACGACAGAACTAAAGTTATTCAGCAAATTGTTTCTAAAATCTTAAATAATGCACCACCTTTCTCCTCGATGTTCCATTTCCTTTACAATTATAAATTCATATACATTTGTGTTAAAAAATTGTGTTAACAGAGTAATGAAAAAATTCATTTTTATAAATATAATTTTTTTAACGACAAATATTGTTGTTTTTTGTACAAATTTATAAACCAAGACAAGAAAAGTTTAATAATCGTTTAGCGAATTAAATGGTTTTTTCGTTAAACAATCATTTGACATTTCTTAAAATTTACAAAATTTTGATGTTCAATAATCAAATAGATTGAAGATTCATAAATCAAAATTCAATTCGACATCATTTGTTTGATCATCGTTATTTTTTTCAACATATTTCTACTTTTATTGACATCATAAGCAGAGCTTGAGAAAAAATTAGATAACAAAATGATGGCCTAATAACATCGAAAACCTGCGCTTTCACCTCAATTTATCATTTTGATTATTCATCACATTAAGGGAAGACCGTAGATTTTTCAGAGTATCCCTAAAAATAGTCAAAATAGACCTACCCATTGTGAACTTGTCAGACTAAATAGACGATTCTAAGAGCATTATTATCAAAAATTATCCTACAGGATTCACCTGTGGCATCCTGAAAGAAAAATGTATTTATAGCAGATATATTTACCCTTACGATAAATTGCCTAAAATTCATTAATTTTATTTTATTATTTATCTTAACTGAAGCAAACAATTTAAATAAATGTTACTTATTTAAATTCAAACCAATATGTATTTATGGTATAAATTTGTAATTACATATTAGAAAAATAACAGAGCTCTTAAGTCGATGATAATAATTTAGAGAGAATTTTTAATACTCAAATTTTTCATGAATATAACTAAATTTAAAATTTATATAGTAATGATTTAAAAAATGTATGTATTAAAATTTAAGAATACAAGAATTTTTATTTCGAATACCATGACATTAGGACTTATTTTGTTATAAATGGCTTTTATTTTACATTTTATAAAATGTCGTTAAAATGTTACGAAATTATACGATTATATTCTTTTTTAATATTAAAAACTGTTTATATTTTTACTTCTTTGCCTACATATTTTATAATATGAATAAAAATGTTATTATAATATTGAAATATAAATTGTAAAAAAAGTTATATTTTATTTGTGGAACTTAAATAAAAAGTACATGAAAGCGCCATGGAGGTAATTAACATTTTATAAATTAAACATATTTTTTAATTATCATATTTTATATATGTATTAATTTGATTTTTTAAAAATACATTTATTTAAAATTATTATATAAAATTTAGTGAAACTATGAAAATAAGACAAATTAAAAAATTTCATGAAGAAAATGGATGTTAAAAAGCATTTTTATCTTATAATTTCATAATTAATTTTAATCAATCTAACATTAATCTATTTGTATAAATATATAAAATATTTTATCAAATTTTTTTTGTTATTATTTTACAAAATTATCAATTTAATGAATGTTATACAGAGTTCGTTAGTTAGTAGTAATAATAGCAGTAGAAGTGGAAATATTAAGAAATGAAAATAAATAAAATAAAGTATGTAACGCTGATTGAAAAAATATTAGTAATTGCATTAGAAGGGAAAGAATAGGTCAATTTTTACTAGAACATTTGGTATTTATCCTGTAAATACAAACTCTCCACAAAAAAGTCTATTCATATTTTCGAATTAATCTAGATAAAAGTCATATATATAAACTAATTAATTCGCATCTCAGGCATTGCATCTTTTGAAACATACTTATTAGGCCCCAATCCCAGATTCTTCTCATTATCAAACAAGGAATTTTATGTGTCACCGTTCTATCTATCTTTACACCTCTTCCTCTTCCTGCCTCCTTTTTCAGCGTGGTCAACCATGTTACCTTTACAAACTGCTCGAATGTTCAATCCATCGATTCGGCTTTGCACACAGAAGACCAGAAATGAAAGAAAAAAGCTGTAGACTAGATTTTCGAGTGATGGAGCCGTACGATGTTAATCTAAAGATAATAGGATCCATTGACTATGATCTGGCCCATATGTTACGGCTGACACGGGATAGATGTTTTTTGCACACGTTGGATTCGATACATTTCGAGATTATTATAGTCCTTGTCAGTGTCCAACGCAGTTCCTCGGCTACGCTTACTGGTAGTACTCATTCATGCGACGTCATCCTCGAGCAATCTTAAGTGATTTTTGACACTCTTCGATATTGTTTTATTGGACTGTGATGACTTTATTTTCTGACCTATCACAGCGAGCTATAAGAGAGTTTTCAAAGCCCATAGCTATAGAACAATATTTTCTTGAATTTCTTGTCTACTTGTATTATGTTAGATTTTTTTCTTCACTTAGATTTTTAAATTAATAATAGTGTAATAGGGCTGAAAACTACATCTTTTGTATTCCTTTGTTACTTACTATTCGCTAAATGAATTTTTATTAATTATTGTTTTATATGCCTACCAACATATTATTAAGATTATGATCAACTTTCAATCACTGCAGTATTTCAATAAATCTATTATGTATTTTTTGTGCATGCAACATTTCTCATAAGTGTAAGTATAAATAGGTTTAAAAGAGTAGCTATAGTGGGTATAATGCTATAAGATATTGGCGACAGTTCAGTATCAAAACAGATGTACAAACGAAATGAATAAAATATTATAAATGTACTCTAATTTCATTTAAAGAGCCTGTGAACATTTCAATAAAAGCTTTATTTTTGGCATTATGTTGAACACAGATTTTCAGGGAAAATATATTCACATTTCATGTAACAATATTATTGAGATTTTATTTTCTAGTTTAATGTTAGTTGCTTTGTTTATAACGCAAAAAAGTGAATCGCACCTACTCGTATTTAAATATCATTATCTGTCATGCATAGATTCTAAACCGGACTCGTTATAACATATTATCTTCCAGTAGTTATTAAAAGAAAGTATTATATTTGCAGAAGACATACTTTTCAAAATTTATCTATTTTTATATCTTTCATTCTTTCTCATGATAAGTCGTAAAATAGTTTTTGCTTAATCATGCAAGTTCATTAATTATATCGAAGTGAAGCAGAAGGTGTAATTTTGTTATTGTATGTACATGCCAAAAATTATATAAACTTAACTTTAATATCGTGTTCATTGTACAGCAAAGTTATTCGAGGACATAATATTTGTATACAACACAATTTTTAGAAACCCAGTTAAGTTATCATTTTCGTTCCATTGAAAAAATATTTTACTTGAATCAATAGATATACAACTTCAATGTGCAGGTAGAGCAAAAACTTTTAATTTAGTTTTAGAACATAATAAAATATTTTTTTGAAAAATGAATATTTTATAATTTGGCTTGTTATGTATTAATTGTTACATGAAAATTTACTTTAATTTTTTTTAATTGTAATTTACCACTGTACAATTCTATTTTTAAAAGTTGCAGTTGTAATATGTTATTGTTTGGAGTTTTTTTATTAATTATAAGTTACAACATTCATTGAGTTTATAATCACCATGAAATATTTCATATAAAATAAATGACGATATAAAGCAAACTATTTTTTAACTGTCGAAGATATTAAATATATTATTATCAATTTCTAAATGCCCCAAGTCACCAATCTTTATTTAGTTATCTAAACGAAGTATCATTCTTAGTTTAATATTTTGAAAAATAAATTTTTCAACATGGAATTGAAATTGAACAAAGAAAGGCAAAAATCGAAAGATATTCATTGATCAATGAACATGGCACTCGCGCATTATCGTATTATTATTAATTATAGTAAATTCTTCTATAGCTAAGGTAAAGTCAACTAAAAATGAATGGGTGACTAGTAGAATGGTTTTAGCGAAAAAGATCATACGTATAATATTATTTGAGAAAAATAATGGCCAGATCAGAACTTTTTCACGATGATGATATCAAAAATTACCCAAGAACTGTGTATTACTAAGATGGTATAGACTATTTGATGAATAAGTTTTCCAAGGCATCCACAAAATTATTTATCAAGATCATCTTAAAGCTCAAGTAAATGATAACTCTAATGCTTCATTTAAAAAAAGAATGTGATTGACTGCAGCAGTAGTCTACGTCTAATTTCGTAAGTACATATTATTCTTTTGTCCTAAATCGTATCATAAATTGTCCATAATTGTTATTTTATGAACTTTTTATAACGTCGATTAGTAATTACTGAATAATTAACTAAAATGTATCACAATTTTTCCTTATGTCTTGAGAAATTCTGTAACCACTAGGATTGTGCTTTTAACTGTTAGTAATAATCAACTTAAACTATTAATTCAAATAAACAAGCTTAATAATATATATCTTTAAAATAATAACCATTTGCCTTCTAACAACTGTATTTTAGGTTTTTATCTTTTTATAATAAGTAATTATTTGCAATCTTTTTTTCTCGTTTTTAAATTATTTCGAAAGCATTACAATTTAAAAATTCATCAAATCTATCTAAAAGAGATTCTTAGGTTCTTGAAAATGTTATGAAAATAAAGTTTTAGGTACTGTCCATTTTGTTAAAAATAAGTTAAATATGAATTAAAAATTATTTTAATTTTCTAAAAACTACAATTTTTTTCGTTAATTTATGATACTTTTCTAAATAATATATTATTTTGAACTGTTATATTTTTTTTAGGTTTAATAAATCTTTTTTATATAATTGTATTTCATTCTAATTTATTAATCTATTATTATATAAATTAAACAGAATAAAAAAGAATAATGTTTAAAAGAATTTTCTGTATTGAAAATAAATATTTTTTATAATTAAATGCCATATAATTAAATCATAAAATTGAGTTTATGTGTATAAGAAACAGAGTAGTTTCAACAATATTTTTTCACTATATTTTGTTAAGAAAAAAATAACATCAGAAAAAATGATTAAGTAGGGTAGTTTGAAAGGATTAAAAACATTAAGGATGTTTGTTTTTGGTTCCCAGTTGCTTAATAAGGACGAGAGAGAAAGAAAAAGATAGCGACCGATAAATTGGTAGAAATCGAAATGATAAACAGACAAAGATAGAGTTATAAACAAGCAGACAGACAGGTACATACAGAGTTATGCATAAGGACCGTAGTAATGGATGCAATGCGATAGTTGGAGAATTAATATGCTACCATAAACTTTTACTTGTTTTGATTACTTCTTACCAACGTTTAAATTAATCTTTAAATTAATTTTCATTGATGAAGACGCAAATCACATGACATTTTTTTCTCTTTTATTGATTGATATAGTGATCTTTCATTATCTTTTAATCAAATTAATTTTATATTTTAATAATGCTTTTACAATTTGTCTATTAAAAAATGTTGTTAATGCTTACGATATTATAAAATAAAATAGTTAATAGTATTTTATGCATAATATGATACGTCAACTATCTTTTTTAAATTAAATGTTTAAAGTAACATCAGCTATTGAATCTACTTGTGGCTGTTTGTCGACAAAAATTAATATACTTAAAAAAAAAAAAAAGTATTGTATCTCTTAGCAGCATTATGTTTATCTTATAAAAAAAATTGTATTGTTTCCGAAGAGCTTCTGATAATAGAAAATTGATGATACTTCTATATTTATTTCATTAGAATTTAATTTTCGGGCTTATGATTATTTATTTTATTTAACAAAAAAGGAATTAAACTTTATTTTTTATCATTTTTACCAGTATCATATTTTATCAGTTTAAAACTATATTTATAAAATTACTATGTAAATAAATTTTATCCTTCACTTCTGATTTAAAATTAAAATAAAAGTACTATCACTGGATCCTACATAAGTATTTAGATTAAAATAACAGAATCACAAATAAAATCAACAAATTTTGCGATAATAAATTAATAAAAATTTAGACAAAATTGGATTACATTTTATTTGTTTATATTGTTTTAAGAAATTAATTAAAGATTTGATATAACAGTTAATAAAAGATATATAATAATACTTAATCTTTCCTAAAATATTAAAAATAATTATCATTATTAATAAGTTTATGTCATCAATACAATTTTTATAATTTACTAAATTAAGAATAATTGAACCCATATAGTTTGCATAAAAATTAAGTTGAATACTATTTTTGGATTTTATTTATGTTTATTTTTATATTTAATTTCAAATCTTAATGTACTAATTTATATAGTTTGTTTAATTCTATTAATTTTAAAATTAAAAAAATTTCGCAAAGATCAAAAGATAAATTTATATATTCATTTTTACAAATATTAGCTTGTATTTTGTTATATATCTCTAATTATTCAATGACTTAAAATTTTTTTTTAAAAATTAAAAAATTAAAAATTTTAACGTATATTAGATTTTTATTAGGAATTAGGTTTTGGACTCAATAAACACGCTGGATTTAGAGATTGATTGATTTTACAATAAAAACACCTTGAATAAAAAGTGTAAAAAATTAAATTTATATAGATTTAAACTCTTGTGTAAAAAGTACAAAATTTAATTGATTGGCTTAACTGGGAAGCTTGTCGACTTATATTTTGAAGATTGAAGCTCCATCTTCGACCCCAAATTTGGATTGTACTCTTCTTAAAAAGCAAGGAATAGGTTATAATCAAGTTACTATATATTGCTTTGATATATTCTAAGCATTGTTGTAGCCTACATTTACATTGTTGTAAGCCTTGTATGCTTCATTCGATAACGATGAAGATAACGACAATAATAATAGCAACAATAAATATAATAATAAAAATGATAATAATTAATAATGTATTAATATTAACATTATTAATTACCAGGGACACGGTTTTCCGACAAAGGTTAATAACTTTTTTGTGCATATAAACACGTCAAATTTGTAGTAATTATACTGGTAGATTCTTATGTTATAAAATTTTTGGTTCAACAGTAAACTGGAAGCACTTATCCAGCAATTTGTATGTACGCGACTTTTAATTTCATTATTTTTATTTATTCAAGTACTATCGTTAAGCTAATTAAATTGACATATTTACATTAAAATAGTAGACTTTTATTAATTAATTAAATGCACAACAATTGATAAAAATAGCATAAAGTCTTTTTAGGAGACTGTTTTAGAAAAGTTGGAAATGAAAGTAGAATTATTCATATCATTAAAAGAAAATGTGGCTCCATTCCGAGAGGCCTTGAGACAGGGATAACTCCAAATTATATTGTTTTAGAATAAATTAAAATAAAAAGATGCGTAATAATGTTTTGAAGAGTTCGATGAAGATTAATAAATTCGAAAAAAATACTGGTAAAAAAGAAAAAGATTTTGTTGTCAGGAAGCAAAGTGAGAAAAAGTGACTGGATAATAGTTATTGTAAAAAAAAGAATCAAAACTAAGTAGAATAAATGTGATGAATATATTAAAGTTACTTTTGTAAATAGAAAGCTGTAAGTACAAAGAAAATGGATTATATAAAATTAGAAACTCTAATTACAAACAAGTGTATAAAAAAAATTAATCGAGTAGTGTAGATATTTAAAAGGGGGTTTGAAAAACAAAAAAAAGAAGTTTATTGCAGGAAAGAGATGAAAAAGAAAGCATTGAAGTTCTGAAGAAGAATGAATATGCAGAATGTATGGAAAGAGTGGAATGAATCTGAGTTGTAGAAGCACATATTATACTATGCATTAAAGGGAGCTCAGTAAAGGATATTTTAAAATTAATATAGAATTAAAATGCTCAGGATAATATTGAAATTAAGAAAAGGAAATACAATAACTGATAAGTAAGAAGAGAGTCAGGAAATTGAGTTAGGGACGAATGAGTTCAAGAATGTTAATTTGCAAAGTCAGTGATTTTTACGAATTTTTATAAATTTTTAAGCTTAAATAAGCAGATATTGATTTATAATACTATTTGTAAAAACGTGCAAAAGTATAATAAAGTCAACCAAAATCGAAGAGTGTAACTATAGTAAAAAAAAACATAATTATGGCAGCCTCGAGTTATAACGTCATTAACTAAGATAGTATTGCATGATCTATAAGCACAATCCATAAGCATCGTATCATCTACAATACCTTAAATACATGTTAGTGAAATTATTTCATTTATATTTGTTCATATACAAGATGAGTGTGAGTGCACATATATGCTTTGTATAGGCGATTTTATGTCTGTCTGTGTTTCTCAAGCATATATCAAGCTAGACTTGCCAATAATTACTGAAACGTCAAAAAAAAAATATATTTCAATCAACGTCATTGTTTAACTAGAATATTTGTAAGTATTAATAGTGTAAAAATCTATCAAAAAGATTATACCGTACATTTATCTACTATACCTAAATAAACGCTTACTATTTTGTTTTACATACTTAATGTTTGGTTTCGATGCAATGCCTTTATTTCCACAAGATTTATTTATGTGCAGCATACGCTGTAAATAATAAAATTATTCTCAAAAACTTATAATTATAGAATTAGATAACTTATATTAAAGTTACTCTAAACATGTACTCTACATGTATATGTAGCTAAAATTATTGAATTAAAAACTTCCTCTGTAATCTTAAAGAGACATTTTTGCAAGCAATTAAATAATAGAATTAAATAATAAATTCAATAAGAATTAAACAAGAAATTAAATAATAAGTCGGATAAAAAATATTTTCTCACCTACAATAGTTACGATAAGAAGAATTCTTCTTATTACAAACAAAAGAGCATTAAAGTGATCTGTAAGCACACAGTGTAGCTAATTACGTATATTTGAAATGTAAATATGATTTTCTAACTTAATGAAGATATTCTTTTGCTGTAACTATGGATTTGAAATGTTCAGTGAAAAAAATTAAATAAAGGAGATGGCTGGGTTTCGGTATTTATGTATAGATAAGGGAAAAGGCAATACCATTGGTGTTTTACAGTGGAAATTTTTATATATGAATGATATACGGTAGTGTACTAAAGGGTCCAAAAAAGGTTTTATCGCTCACCAAAACTAACTAGCTTCTCGCGCTTTTTACTTTCCGCCTGGATACAATATTTACGAGGCGATGTATCATGAGCAACAATGGCTTATAACAGTCTCGTTTTTACTTGCGAACTGTTCTTCTCTCCCTTTATTGCTCGTACATGGATCCGTACGAGTTTGCGCTAACGCATAAATACACACGCTTGTATTCTTTCACATTTAAGCGCGCGCGCAGATAAGCTTATTTTCAACCCGAATTCGTACGCTCGATGTTCATACTTGCACCCTTGACTTCTACATGCACGTACGAGGGTAGAGATGGTAAAGCGGGTAGTGAAAAAGAACTTAATCTATTATATCGAAATTTTTCGATAAGACTTATCTTTTAGGAACAGTAATCTAATAGTTAAGGTACTGCTTTGTGGATATTAATACTCATCTGGATAATTCTCTATTCAGAAGGGAATCAATACTTCACGATGTCATTTGTGAGTATTGATTTTATGAAAATTTTTATGAATAACCATATTTAATCACAATTTTCATCTAATTTTAATGCTACTCAAAAAAGTTTTTTTTGTTCTTACCATAAAAGATCCGCATTTAATTATGCCAGTGTATTCAGCATTTTTGTAATATTAGTAACAACAATTATTGCTTTTATAGAAGAATAATTCTACTTTGATTTAGTAAATATTTTCATGAGAAAATGTTTTGCTTTACAGATGTATATGTGTTTCTTTCAAATTTTATTTTTTTTTTATTTTTTTCAATAAAATTACAATTACTAGTCAATAATAAAATGACTTACATCAGTATGAGCTATAAAACATTTGCTTCATTTCGAGACCCAATCGGATAGCAAAAACTTAAGCAATATTAGTCAAACAGCATAAATGAATTTATCAGAAGAATTATTCGTGGAAGCAGGAAATGTTTACAAAATGGATCAAAAACCTATTTTGTTGCCTTAGGAATCAAATGGTATATATTTATTCGATTTAGTCGGAGCCCAGCCACCTACAAACCTCGACTTTATTATTAAACGAAGCGTGACTAAAAGCTTGGATTCTATGCTCCCTTGGGTTTCGAGTCCACCCTAAGTATCAAACTTCTAACCTAACCGTCTACCAAGTGCTAACAGAATTATTCATACGTGTCAATTTGGTCACAACGAGCTACTGTATAGTGTACAATGTATTGTGCCACAGTATTATACACCCACACTTTCAAAATTATAATTAATGGATCCAACACTCCCGCGCATTTGTAGCAGCTGGAACTCCTAAATATCTGACAACTACGAGATTAAATGAAAATGGGCGGAGCATATTCAGTTTTTTGGCTGTTCCTTTCTTTTTTAATTGAATTCAATTGTTTTTTATAATATTCGATTCACCTTTAGTGACTATCTTTTAAAACATTTTATTTCTATTGTGACATTATTGAGTATTATGATGTAAATACTTTACGTATTTATGAGAAGATTTACTATATGAATAAAAGAACACCTTATGTATCGATGATAAGCCTTATTTAAAAAAAAAAGTAAAATAGAAACAAAATAAGAATAAAAAGAAAAAGAAAACTCAAAGTTTACCGTGTATTGTAAATACAATGGTCGCATTGTAAGTTTTGCAACATCCTATGAAACAATTTTTTAATGAAATTCACTTCATATTTATTACAAGAATAATTTTATTGTACATAGTGTACAATAAAATGCACATTATCCACATACAGTCCATCCATATACAATTATACAAAAGTAAAATGCACAACATTTTTTAAAATCACATTTCATTGCAAAAGCTTTATTTAAAAAGAGACAATATTTTAGATATCCATGGTTAATATTAGGTCATCAACTCTCTGCATATTTGTCTGAATTCTCTATTTTTTTTTTATTAATTTCTACTTTACGCAAAAGAAACGAACTTATTTATAACAAATTCGTAAAAAAAGTAATGCATTTTAAGAATAATATATTTTAAATATTTTACACAATTAATATGTAGAGTTAATGATAAATAATTATAATATAAGGGATAGTTCAAAATATTTACTTGTGAATACACTATTTATCAAATGTGAATATCCGATTCATTTTTATTAGCTTGCTTATGATTTTATTATTCATTTCTTACATCATCTATATTCTTTTTCGCGAAATATAAAACATAGATCTGTAGAGATAAGAGTATATTTCATCTGAAGCGAATCATAAAGTAAAATAATTACAAAGAAAGAATTCTGTAGGTACGATAAAAGTTATAAATAAGATGAGGTCGGTATGAGGAAAAAACAGAAATTGAGCACGAGAAAAGGGATATTCCATTTGTGCATGGAGTATCAGAATGCAATAAATTCATTTTTAGTGTTTTAGAAGATACTTCTAAATTCTAACGGTAAAGGCTTCAAGAAAGTATATATATTGAAGATAATTATGTTAAAGAATAATATCACTTTAAAGATAATAATAGTAATAATGCAAATAACTGGTCCTTACATGTTATTGTAGCTGTTGTTTTATTGTTGACTCAAAGTTAATTTTTCGTCTATATTATCAATAAAAATCAAATATTAGTGATAAAGAAGTGCATGTTCTTAAGATGTTTAACTTTTATCCGAGTGATTGTGCAGAATTGAAAATATGGAACTAAGTGTAAATGTATGATTACTTTATTATTATTGAGTCATTCATATTCATTATTTTGTAAAAAAAATTAACAAAATTGAAAATCTAATTCAATATTATATGAAACATTTGAAGATTGTATTATTCGGCGTTGATTTTAATTAGCTGCCTGTACGTTTTTTACTCGTTATTGTCATTAATAGAAAAACAGTAATAATTTTGCTTTTCACAGACTTTAATTCTTAAAAGATTTTGTCTGATTTTAGTTAATTATTCAGAAGTATCTAAATCCGATTCAATTATAATATTTTGTAGTCATCAGTTGTATTAAAGAAATTTTATAAATATAAATATTTTTAATTAGAATTACTTAATTAGCTATTATTTAATCGAGTGTATGTTAAACATGTTACGGATCTTTACGGATATGTTATAAAATAATAGTAGAGGAAACCATAGATTTAAATTAATATTAATAATTAATTTCAATTTGATAAAATAAGCTTTCGATGTCTTACAACATTTAATACTAAAAATATAATAATAATAATAACAATAGTAATAATAATCCAAAGTTTAATTAAAATACGAATTTTTGATTATTCCTAATTTGATAAGTTTATAAATGACGTTGCTTTTACACGCATTTATGATGATCAAATGGGTTTGTTAATATTTAAAAAAGTGTAGAAACTAGGCTCAATAAATTTATAAATTTAAATTTCGAACTTTGAATAGAAGTAAAAGAATAGAGTGAAACGAGATGGTTTTAACAGAACATTGAGTAAAAAGTATAAAGTATAGCAACTATAAAAGAGGGCATAGGAAACTAAAGTCGTGATGTCACGCTTCTTGGCGAAGGTGCGTTTCTGCCTTTTTTACTAAGCTACGTCATGAGTAGTAGGACTAAAGAAGATAAGCGTAAAAGAGACTGAGCTATAGGAAAAAAGAGTGAGCAAGATGGATAAAAGCTTCAGATAAAGGGAAGAGAGTGAGAGAGAAAGAGATAGAAGGTCGATGAATGGAATTAGAGAAGAGGCCAGAAACTGAAAGATATCGCAGCTCTATCTCCATGTGGGCTTCGGGTCGGGTTTGCTCAAACGTATCTCAAAACGTATCAGTGTAGACGCGACATGGAATTCTTAAAGAGCAGCCTCGTCTATTTCGTTGTTCTACATCTATACGTCTACGTACATCTACGTGTTAAGGGTCCAATAGAGGGTGTTAGTTATTCTTTACCATAAGAACCCGCTAAATTACCCTTTCCAACTACTCTTTCCTTCTTTCGCATTTCCATACCTTTTCATAATGATGCTCAACACTATTTTCTGTTATTCTTATTTTCATTATTTATTTTTTTGGATACTTTTTTTTCAATGTCACATTTAATTTACTTCCGCATATATATTCGAAATCTGACCAATATTTTTTTATTATTTTTTGAAAAAATTATTAACATTTATTTATTGTTTCTCTTCTAAATATTTTCATATTTAGATTATATCTTATAGTGCTTCAAGAACCATTAATTATTGTAGGATAATTTTATAACCAACAATATTTTTCAACCTCTACATTTTAAATTTTATGATATTAATAGTACTTATTCTCAGGATTCAAATCCAAAAATTAATCAATATTTTTCAAATTTGCTAATATTGAGAAAATCATGAAATAATATTATTATATCAAAAAATTATAGAAGATTAAACTTTGAAATCAAATTCGTTCTAAGGAATATTAGTTTCACTTGCTTGTAAATTTATTTTACAAAATGCTATATTGCTTTTATGCAGCTTGCTTAGAAAAATTTTTTTTATCGAAACATTCATCTATAAAATTTTGAAAGTTCTATGGAAGCAAAGTTAATAAGACTATCTGTGTTCAAGATAAAATTGTTACGCATTACGAAACGGTATACACTTCTGCGAATTACTTAGTAGCAAACTATATCAGTCCTCTACTTCTTTCTAGAGCTTCGCAAGTTTTTTAATAGATGCCCATTAATTAACTGAAAGGTAAATTTTGATTCGAAAAAATAGGATTAGTCAGGTTCTCTTATGTTCATTTTGTTTTGATTTTTTATACTACAAACCATTTCTTCATTGTTTGTGGCTTATATTAATTTTATTGACGTACAGGACGTTCTTGATAGTCTAATGAATATTTTTGCGTTATGATACTTGTTTGATGTAATAAATCTGTCTTCGTTTTTCTTTTTGGATTTTATAGTCATGTGGATATATTTATACAACTATTTGATGAAGATGCTGATATGGCACTCATAGTAAAAGGAGGATTTAAATGAGTATTATTGTGTATGTTATGAAAAGCCAATACATTTATCGAGTGGAGAGCGGGAAAAGCAAGTTACTCAGGAATGATAAAACGTAAAGGTCGAAAGATGTATGCTGAGACAGGAGCATGGGCCTGGAAAATATTAATTGATCGATGAAGTATCTCACATAGTAACAGTAACACTCTCGTGCACGCCTACTTTCGCGATTTGATTAATCGACCTATCAGAATAGAAAGTAATTAAATTATCTTCGTATGTAACGGCAATTTTGGACCCCAGGTCTCATGTAACCTTATATATTCTTATTAAGACATTCCATTCTTTAAATCAGGCAGGTCACGCGTTGTTCCAGCCTGCGGCTCGTTGAGCGCACGTCTGTGGGTGTGTGACAAGGGTCGTATGCGACAGCTCGTTTGTCTCTGACACAATCCTTCTCTATATCTATGCATATAGTTCGCAAAGTCGATGTTAATTAACGATTATGGAACTTGCCTGTACATTCTTTTTTATATTTCGTCCTATCAACCAAGTAAGTTTATTTTAATTCGTATGTAAGAAATGTTATAGTCCAGGGATGCAGCTGGAAACTCTAGTATATCCTTTTCACAAAATATTTTGATATAACATTTTTTAAATTGTAGAATTGTTGTTTAGTTAAAAGACAATTATATTTCATATTAAAAATATATAGATGTAATTCATATAGATATTTTTATTTCAATTCTTCCTGTTTTGATGCAATGTACAACGATATTGAAACCTATGATTGGCTTAAGCCTTTTGATCCGCCACGATGCGTTTGTCTCGCCTGAAAAATATAAGGGATTGCTTCAGATAATTGTGTGGTAGAGGATTCAAAATACCTCCTCTGAAGATTAGAGTCCTAATGACCTCCATGGAATACTCTTGTCTTCATCGCTCTTGTACGCTAATTGTGCAAGTGTAAATGATTGTTTAAGGAAACAAAAAAAAATCAAGAAACTTATATAAATCAACAAGATATTATTCAATCACTCAATTCCCGTTATCACAACTCCTAAAATCCTTTTATTCGATAAGCTCTAATTTTTTTTAAATACAAACTAAGTTAACTACAAACAGAACAAATTAAGTTAATTTGCTTCTGAATGTAAGATTTCTGGTAAATTCAGTGAACATGAAAACATTTTGCATTTTTAATTGATAAAGTAGATAATTAATTTTTAACATTAATTTAATTAACATTCATTTAATTTAAAGTACAATTTTTCAAAATAATAAATATTGTGGTTCATGCTCATCCACCTATTAACTAACCTAAATTATAATAACTCTTAACATAAGTTGAGATTTTTTACAAATACTTTTAAATTACTAATGTAAAATAAATGTAATGTAACTGCTGTATCTCAAAATTGTGTTTTAATGCATTTTTATAATGCAGAAGAAGATAAGAATGTAATTAATCAATCATTTAAAGAAACAGATAATATTAAAGAAATAAACATTATTTAAATTACGATAAAATATATGAAAATATGTAAATGCTTTGAATTATAATAAAAAAAAACATTGATAAGTAGTATATTTTCTATCTAAAATTTTTTTTGAAAAAGTACAATTATTTGATCTTATATATTACACTGTTTAATAAACTGAAAAAGAATAAAGTCAAAAATTAAAAATGCATTTTTTTATTAATGTTTATTAAAATAATTTTTCAAAAACTATTTAAATGTTTTTAATTTTATTAATTTTTATTCTTAATTACTAATTATGTAAAATTTTTTGTACATCTCTAAATTTACTTCTCTTACAATAGTATATTAAATAAATGATGTTTTCAGAGCTACATAAACATTTTACTTAATATATTAATTTAATTTATTTATTATATAAAAATTTAAAATATAGTCCCCAAAAAACATTGATATTTTGAAACTTTAATTTCGTTATAATTTATTATTGTAATTTATTTTTAAATTTTCTATATCCATAATTTTTTATGGTTAAATACTTGTCATAAATGGTATTAAATTAAATTTATAGTGCCTTGGAATTTATTATAAATTAATTTTATTTTTCCAATTATTATAAGATATACTCTGATATTAAATTGTTTTTGTCTTGAAAATGATGAATTCGTCTAATATAAAATTATAAAATAATAAATCTTAAATAATAAAATAATAAAATTATTTTTTTTATGTTTATTTGTACTTTAATAATAGTGTTTATCAATAAACCAATTGTTTGTGATTTATTCTAATAACTTAGATACTTCATAATTGTTTGCTTAATAAATTAACTAAATAAGGCAAATATTGCAAGGTAAGGTAATTTTGTTGATTCAGTGTGCATTTTATCCAAAGAAAAGAAATCAATCGATCTGGGAGTACCTGAAAATGATTAAGTTGGGCTAATAAAGTTAATAATCAAAGTAAAAGTTTCTCACCTTTTTATTTTTAAATTAATTAAACATAAAAAAATAAAATTGAATAGAATAATGATATTCGCATAAGATTGAAGTAGTATTCGAAGTTGTCTTTTGCATTTAATTCTCTCCTATTCAACATTGGATGCGAGATACTGTATCCATCGCCCTGGAGTACAAACTAAATCATTTAAGGTGACTTTTTTCATTACCATATGACTTTTTTCATTACCTAATTATCGATATCCAGTGGTTAAGATATCGGTTCTTAAGTTCTTGCTACGATGTGGCCGTACTGTAAAAGTTTAAACTTATATAGCTTGGGTTGTCGAACTGGCCGCTTCTCCTGCAGAGCCCAAATTTATAACTGAGTATCTAGGGAGTGCTACTTTTTAGAGTACCCTACCAGAGAAAGGAAAGACCCTGCCATAAGCGAGTCTACTACCAAAGCTCACTTTAAAGGATAATAGGTACAGAAATGACTGTTGGTTCATTTCTGTAGCCTTTACATGGAAATGATACATGCTTGCGAATGTTACTGCTCAACTACTTCCAATTATCTTTAATTGAGAGATAATTACAGTTCCGTAGGTTCTAAATTTTTTCACGTTTTTCGATCTCTTTGTGACAAGTTTGAGTTCACCCTAATTTACTGCAGTGAAATTACTATAATTCTAATAATTTGAGTGCAACCTTAATTTGACAGGTCATCATACATTCTCGAACCAGTGATTACTTACTAGTTAATAATTAATAAATTGACCAGCTTCAGTTTAGTTGAGCGCAATTAGCTTCTTTCTCTATCAACACTTTTCTATTTTCTTTGGCTCAAATAGGCTTTACTATCGCTAGTTACAGTTACTTTTTGAACTATCGCTTCTTGCTGTTCTTCCAAATTTTCATTACATTTTTTCATTCTCATCTCGTGTTTATTCCACCGCTAATACCACAGTTTTTGCATCAAATCTGTTTTTTAAACTTACACTACTAAAATTTACACTAGTAAAAGTGTAAAAAGATATTTCTACCTTTTTGCTTTTAGAAATCCTTATACATCTGTGTTAGCTATTAACCGAATGTTTCTATCAGTTAAAAGTTATTTAATCTTGTCAAGAATAAAAAATGTTTCAAATTTTTAAATTAAATAACATTATGTGTCCATTTTAATTGAGCTTTAAGAAAAATATGTTTTAAAATATATTGCTTTTCTTATTTCAAACAAAATTAATGTATGGGTTTAACATTTTGATTTTTTTAATGCTAATGCGTAGTATTAGTTTAATAATTTTACATATTGTGTTCGTAATTAACTAATAATATTTGGTTAGCTAAGTAATTTATAAATTAAAACAAAAATTATTGAATCAAAAATGTTTATTTAAACTAGGTTAAGAAATAGTAAATTGCTATAAAAATTCTTACAAATTATTCGATTTAAATATTAATATTAGAGGTCAGTTATTTTAAATTCATTATTTTCCAATTAAGTCCATATAATTGAATTTTTTCATCATAATAAACACTTCTTTCATATGTATAGTCATTACATCTAGAAGCACTTCATACACTTAATTTTAATATTAAGGTAAATTTATAAAGTCAATTTATTTTTAGCATTATTATAGAAAAAGCCATCAAAAGTTTATATGTTTATCTTAATTAGGCGCAAGGAAACCCTAATATTTTCAACAAAATTGCATTTAAGTACTGAATTTCAGAATGTACATGAACATGTTTTTGACAAAGATGGCTATTTATGTTGAATTGAATAGAAGCGTCACATATATTTTAGTTTAAAAAATTGTATTATATTTTAAATTACGATGTCGCATGTTAATATATAATTTAAAAGACATTAAAGACAAAGTTTTACAGATTTTCTTGACGAAGCGTGTGAGGAATTTCTAGGAATTCATACTACGATTAGTAAACGATTTTGCAGTATCGATATTTGAGAATGGATGGATGGATATTTTAAGAGTTGTACGTTTGGATCTAGCTTCATGACTGATATTTGACTGATGAAAAATTGTTGGCTCGCAGATATATTACATAAATTGATAAAGGTAAACATAAATGATCGTTGTCCCAACGCCATTTATTACGCCCTCCGAACGCCTGTAAAGTTCCACTCACTTCGTAAAACTGAATAGACGTATATGAATGTATACAGACACGGGCTTATAATTCAATGACTCGGGCCCGTAGGATCAGAGATATCCACTCAGCCACAGACACAACACAAATAAATTTGTCAAAATATACGCTTCCACCTATTCGTCGTACTGGGTACTTTTTTCTCAACCACATGAATGCTACTTGAACGAGGATTAATGTCTCTATTTTCCACAAGGCAATAACATGCAACGACTATCGCCATTTGTTCTTTTCTCCTGATTATTCTCTTTGCCCGCTTGCTTCTTTTTTTCGAAAGTAATGCGACAATAAGAAAGACAGCAGTTCAAAGAGATGGATAAAGGGAGAGAAAGAGGGAGATGGAAGATAGAGAGGAGAGGAAAAAGAAGTCGCGAACGAGCGTTAGGCAGCTGTCGTACATTGGTGGCTATTGTCGTACAATGTTTGAGTGGTACCCGAATGAAAAGAGAAGAGAACAGCCGGTATTGTCCGCCTGGAAGGAGATCCGCGGCCGATTACGTCGCGTTGGAGATATAATCTCATCTACATCCCTGGAGTCCAAGGCCTCTGGGCTTCATTTGTGCAAGCAGCCGTGCTTGAACAGTTCGCGATCTCGTTTACATTCGCGCGTATTATAAACTTAAGAATTAGGTATAGCGGGCGGAGAAGAGAAAGGAGAAGGGGGCGGTGATAGATGCCGAGACTGAGAGGGGAATTCTGTCTACCGATGGCTCTTATCCTTCCGATCAGAACCGTCTGCTCCTCCAATTCCAACCCTCTTAATTGTTCTACTAAAGCCTATGTAGCACCCAAGTTATTTTATTGACAATTTTCTATGTGCTTTTTACGTGGAAAATTGCCTACTGAATAATGAACCGATAATACTGACTCATTTATAATTGATAACTTCGTATCTGATTATTTCTTGATGCTCTAATATTTACTTATATTTTTTATATGATGAATGAATGATCACTTTGCCTTTAATAATATTGAGGAATATTTAAAAAAATGTAAGTATATAATGTTTTGTTTCTAATTGTAACTTTTTAAGCAAACACAAAAAAGATAATATCTTAGTAGCTATTATATAATTTATTGATTAATTAGTACCTTAAAAACATGATATGTTATATAATGCCTTTTGAATAGACAAAATACGTTTAATTATTATTTGTATTTTTAGTAAATCAAAGATTTTTTGTAACTAAATGTATTCAGTATAGTATATTAAATATAAAAATTGAACATTTTATTCGATATAACGTAAAAATATTACTTTATACAACTTAGCTAATAAATAAATATTACTTTTATTTTTTTGTGTACGCAATAATAACTTTATCGGGTTTCAAAAATCATTTTATTATACGTGTTGATTAAATATATTTAAATAATGCTTTTACGATTTCTTTTAAAGTTTTTAAATATTTAATGTACAGGAAAAGTTTATACTTGTAATATTTTATAATTAATAATATAGTTAATTATTATCATTATATAGTCTAATTATATAAATAATTTATTACACATATTTCATTAGTTAATTATAATAGTACAGAAATTTGTTGTCAAAGAAATCAAATTTTTTTCAAAATAAAATAGAAAATATATATGTTTAAATGTGTTAAAATTTAATGCTTGAATAATGTGTTATAGTTACTGAATTATTACTCTTCATGATAAAATCTGCTTTAAAATATCCAAATAAATAAGGAGCTATGAATTCGGAAAATTATAAAAATACATCTTTCACAATTAAAATGTTTCTAAAATTATTAATATTTTTTTTATTATTAAGGCATATAAAGTCTTTAAAATCTGTATATATATAAGAACATGTATATAATAGAACTATAAATATTTGCAATAAAAAAACAACACCAGTATTATTAATTAATTTCCTATATAAATTGTAACGATGTAAGTTTAACTATTTTAATTTTATCTTTATTGCAGTTAAAACATTTTTAATAATTAATAAAATTATTTTTATAATCTTTTAATAGTTTTAAAATAGTTACTTAATTAATGCTAGCCCACGATTCCTCATTATATACAATAAATATTTTTAATTTCAATTAAAAAATAATAAATATTATATTCTAGTTTATTATAAATTACATTAACGGCAAATATTGAAATTATCTTTTGCCATATTTTTGAGCTAATCATTCGAAATACAAATTTTCAATTTTTGAGAAACATCGATAATTATGAACTGTTAAACATTATTAAAATTGTGTTACCTATTATACCATCTAAATTGTTTTAATACCTATTTCATTTCAATTAACTATATTAGTATTGTATGCAGATTAAAGCAACAAATATAGATATTATACAATAAGATACATTCAATAAGTGTAAGAGATAATAAAATAAGTTTTAAAGCATAATGTTGAGTACATACATATTAAAGCATAAGTTTTTTTTTAAATTTTATGATTAAAACATAGAATAATATAATAAAAAGTACCTTTTCTATAAGACTTTTTTTCAAATATAATTTTCCAAATTCAAATTGAAATAATTAATAACAACTTTAATCAGTTCATGATAAATATTATGATATATATAAAAATTTTATTTTTATCATTATTTTAATTTGATTTAATTTGATTTGACCTCTAGAAAAGTTATAGTATTAATATAAAATCATAAAAAATGCAATTATGTATTTTTTGTTTAAAAAATCTTTTTAATAATATTCTTATTCGCGAAAATTAATGTAAAATAAATTCTACATAAGATCGAAGTTTACTTAATTTTAAAAGTGTCTATTTAGCTTTGACAGTCATGTTTAAGCATCAAGGATTTTTGATAGAAAATGGTGTGCCAATGCAAGGATAAGTTATAAGAGTAAGATACCAAGCATCAACTAGAAGTGGGGAACTTACCTTGGTAGAGTGGCTTAGTTTTATGGTCAGCCATGCACCGCAAAATCACTCTACTTTTAGATATTGAAACAGATCATCGGATTTTGAGGCTAAATATTTCGGACCTTTTGGAAATATCCCTTGATAAAAAAGTTTATCTTGTATAGTGTACAGGTTGAAACAAAAATTATTTATTTCAGATTACTCATAAGGCTGGATGTAATATTAGCAGTTGAAATTGTGCAACGATAAAAAATTCTCGTATAGCTCTACATTTATGTTAGATTTCAAGTGTTGTGATGATTGCAACTTTATTTTTTACAAATAATTTTGCTTTTGTTCTCTCTTTTCTGCTTGATTTAAGCTTAGGTTTTTTTTAATTTTGTCCTTATTGCTTATTATTTTTATGATAAAAAATAGTTTTTTAAACGTATTTCTTCACTTTTCAATCTTTACATCTTTCAATCAATAATTTTGTATTTAATCCAGGTGAAATGTAATAAATTTATGTTTTCTACTGAAAAGACATTAGGTTGTAATAACATCCATTTTTAGTTAGATCAGATTATTATTTCATGAATACTTCAATATCAATCATGTTATGCAATATTAAATGAAAAGGAAATACAAATTAAATTATTAATGCGTAAATTTACATAAAAAAAATAAATTGAATAATACGGTAAATACAGAATTAACCGAAGCTTCTAAAAGGCTATTTATTTGTCTCTTCATTCAGTATGCCTGTATACTGTAATTTCTGTATGTGACATAGATGTTACATTAGATTTAAAATGTGAGCGACACGCGAGAACCTTGCACAAACGTATCTCTTAGCGCTTATCTGTCATTTACTTTCGGTGAGCGCTAAAGAATGGGGGTAAAAGAAACTCAAAAAAGTAAAGGCTGCAGCACTTTGTTTTTCGGTAACTATTCGCAGATGCGTAAGATAACTCGATCTACAATCTATTCGCCGTCGCCTACATATCCTGCTGTAGGCAATTTATCCGATAAGACAGATAGGATTTAAATCTAACGATGAATTGAATAAGGTTTCCTTTCTTCTGTTACTTTCTCGCTTCATTTTCTTTTTTTCTTTTCCACTCACTCATACTCTATGCTGAAACCTAAAAATGATTGCATTATTATATATTCAATAGCTTATGATACTCAAAACTTTTCGTAATCGTACAAACGCAGAAATGACGGTATAGTCCGCAAATCGTTTGATGAGCCAATGTGATGTTGTTTTTACAGGATGAAATTTAGGTACTGCCTATTTTATCTATTGATTTTACATCCCTAGTGACAAATCAAATAATCATGTATTCAGATCTTTTTCATTCGTTATCATTTCATTGACTTAATTAGTTAATGAATTTAATTTAAATAACATTAATTATTCCACTTTTTATATCAATTTTAATGCTTCAAAATTGTTATAAAATTATTTAAGGGTTATTTGCGTAAAATTTAGTATATCAATAAACCAATATAAAATATATAGAACTAATAGAAAAATATTTAGATTGATGTTATGGCGACTTGTATTTGCTTTATCTATTTTTAAAAAGTTACCATGGACTACTACAGTTTCTAGTTTCTTGCGACTATTTTAATTTCTAAGAACTGAAGGATAACTTCAAAAGTTCAGTTACTAATACATACAAAGTAATAGGAAATACTAAGTTAACCTGGGACAATTGGAATTTGAGTAAAAACCTACCGAAATAATTAACTCTGTGTTGCAATGACGTAACACCTGATGTTCTGTGTTAATACGAAAGTACATATAAGTTTGGTTACATAATCATCTTGGTCAACCCGTATACTTTGACAAAACTCAATGTCTTTCTGCGAAGTAAAGTATTCTCTGCTGTAACAAAATTCCAGATTCTAAGTAGTAAAAAATTTTGAAATACCGCGAAATTTTCGGGTGAGCTTATGCAAGCTCCTTATTTCGCGCGAATGCGCGTCTTTATCCATCGCATTAGCGCAAAGATTGCGGGCTATTGTCCCATTCGGATCTAGGTGAGATTCGGCGAGGTTGCCTGCTGAGCGACTCAGCTCGGCTCATCCTGGCTTCGAACAAAAAGAGTTGGTGCTAATATAACGAAGCGAAATACACGCGGCTCTAATTTTTGAATATTGCACCGAGCTCCAGCTGCACGCCCACCAACTAAGTCCGGTAGATAGTATTGCCAAGGAGAAATCTCCATTACCACTTCAATTTCTTCTTGACATTTATCTCAAAATTGTGTGGTAATAGAATTCTTTACATCTCTGTTCTTTCACACTTGGACTTGCGCATTTTTCCTGTTTTCACCTTGTTTTTGAATGTACATGCTAATCTTGTTTTTTGCTCTACAACAAATCTTGTTTGGGACTCAATGAACGCATACGTTTTTGGTTTTCGAAGAACAATGTACACACAATTTTGTATTATTATCAACACTTGATGAAAGGTACAAGCATGTCTTTGACACAATCTTTTCTTGTCCAAGCTCGGCACTACTTGAATTGA
This sequence comes from Kradibia gibbosae, assembly GCA_018907135.1. Taxonomy (NCBI): domain Eukaryota; kingdom Metazoa; phylum Arthropoda; class Insecta; order Hymenoptera; family Agaonidae; genus Kradibia; species Kradibia gibbosae. The sequence continues at coordinate 23,836,852 of JACCHX010000004.1, read as the reverse complement.
TGTTAATTATCTTCGGTTTTGATTTGTATTTCATATAATACATCACAGATAAAATTTCACTTTTATTTACTAGAATTCACAAAAACAATATTCCTGATTCATTTAATTCATCTGATATTATTTTGCTGATAATATAATACTAGAGGCTAATTTACACATATTTGTAGCTCATAAAATAAGTACTCATATAAAATCATTTTAAACTAGAAAAAAAGTTGTTATTTGTATTTCGATTTATTTAGTTCTACTAAAATTTTGCTATTCTTACAGGTCTACATAATTAATGCTATAAACGCTATACAAATATAAGTTAGGTAATTACTATTGATTTTAATAGACATTTGTAATGAAATTTCAATTTAATTATTTAATATTTACTTGCCATAAAATTCTGATAATAATAAAATGCCTATATTTTTTAATGTTTTGTAAATAGATTTTTCATATAAAATAAATGATTTTCTAGAATGTAAAGAAAATTAGGTAAGTAAAATTTTAGATGAAAATCTAGATGAAAAGTATTTATGGAAAGAGACTGTGGTCCACCAATTCAATGGCGGCTATAGAAAGAACTGAGAGATAAATGTCCATAGCACAAGAAGGGAAAACACAGAATTAGTTAAATAATGAAGTTTAATTATTTTTTAAATTAAAGTACATTGTGCTCCTCTTATTTTGTTTCATTCTTTATTTCTGTCGTTTGCTGGTTCTATCCATTTATATTCCATCTTTTTTAAATATTTCCTCAAATTTTCAAATCTTTTTTAACTTATATTGGCCTACTCGTTATATTACATTACCGAAAAAGTGTATTATTACAAAATACATTAATTCGATGAATCAGCTATGAAAATTGTTAGTAGTGATTCAATAATTGATTACTCAATTACTGCAGTAAAAGCTAAACAAGGGAAAAGATAATAATAAATTTAATTTATGATACTAGTAAGTTTGAAATTATTCCATGTAACATCCTTCAAATGGAGCATGCTTAATCAGTATGATTAAAAGGCCAATAGCAAGAAAGATTACAGTGAGATCGAAGTTGACGAAGTGAAAGTAGGAGACTTTATTGCGATAATAAGAGGTTAAGAGTTACGCCCTGATCTTGTTTTATTACTTGTGAACTTGACATGGATTCAAACTGTAGAAAATGGTGATACCTTAAATTCGAAGCCTTATATGTTTATCTGTGTGATTTGTAATGTAAGCAATATGATACTTATTTTTGTCTGTAGGCGTTTAATGCTTAGGAACACTTTAATTTCGACATTCCTAGGAAAATTATTTTCTTATTTATATTCATACAACTCGATCATTATTTTATTAACGCGTGTAATTTTGTATAAAATTAGAATATTAGAGTTTACAATACTGGAACGCCTTATTTGTATCTTTCTATATCGAGTGTACGTTTTTATTACAAAGTAATAAAACTTAACTAATGTTTAAAATGTAGTATCGCTAATTAAATTTACTTGATCAATTATGAATGTGTGTAAGCAATAAAGAAATACTGCATTAAAAAAAATGATATTGATATACTGAGTACAATTTTTTCTTTTATTTTTGTTCTGCATGCAGATCAATCTGCCTAAATAACAGAATTGAGTGAATGATATGTTTAGGAAAAAGGAGGGTTTTTATACAAAGTCCATAATGTATCAAATATATCATTGTTATCGCTATTACTCTCTCAATATTTTTCTTCTCTCATCCACCTCTTTTAATAACTATTTATCTATTCTAATGTACTTTTTTTACCAAATGCATGAGAAAAAGAATTTTTTTAAATGCACCGACAGACAAAATTCCGTGATACACGATTGAATTACAATGCTATTTTGTAGCCTTTTTCTCAAATACGCACAGGATTGAATTATTTTTTTATATATCTCTATGAATATTTTAGATTATCAATATTTAGACATTAGCTTTTTAACAAAAAATATTCAAGATAAAAAACAAAAGAAAAAACTACTTAATTCGCATTGCTCAAGTTATTATTTTTTAAATTCGTATATTTTGTTAAATATTGCGTAAACTAATTTCAAAAAATTAAGGAATTATCAAATGTACAATTTTTGTTATATTTTATTAATGGATAATTTTTGAAAAAATTTGTTTTAACTGTCAACTAAAGGATTAATTTAATTTTTAAGATTAATTTTATGAAGAAAATTAGTGAATTCAAAAATAGTATAAATATTTTGTAAGACTTACATTTTTAACAATTATAATACAATATGTGTGATATACTATATTTCAAGTATAAATATTTATTCTATAGCTGACGTTAATATTAAAATATATAAGGGACACATACATAATTATTTATAAATGTATATAAAAATCGGCAACCGTAATCAACTCATGTAAAATAAAGAATTTTGTAGAAAAAGTAACTTTGATTTTACGTTTTAGTCGAACAGTGAACTTCAAAGTTAATTCACTTCATTATCAATATAAAAAACCATTTTTTACTTAATCTACTTTACTTACAAATCTTAGTATATTTAGTTAAGAAATAAATTTGGTAACACAAAAAAAACGCAAGTGGTCATGCAAAGTGTTACCACCGATAAAAATGTATTTTTTATATGACTTGAGAAATATTACTGTCCGATATGTTTATTAAAGAAATTTACAATTTATGGAATTAAAGTCGAATTAATATATTTTGAAAATATTATAATGGTTTCTTGATACTGCCAATTCTAATGTCATGTCGTCGAATGTGAAATTTTATTCTCCGATTGCCAATCAGCCCATAGGTTTTAATGAGAATCTTTTTATGGTTTATCAGTTTTACGATTTATATAACCTTATAAATTAGACGTTTTTATTAATTATTAATGTATTATAATTCATTTGGGGTATGATTCGTATTTTATGTAATTATTTGATTCATTGAATTTTATGACTTAGAAAAAAATTTGTTAAAGTTGTAAATAGTTATTTTAGTAAACCAGTTCTATAAGGGAAACATAGATCAACCATCGAATAGTGCTAAAATTACGATCACCGAATAAATACCCAATTAAATCATTAATTTATCAAAAATTATAAACGAAATGATCAGTCAAACTTGCACAGCAATCATCATTTTGCAAAAAATTTGAGAAATATCCATCAATTTTTTTTAACTATAGAGACTCATATTTAATTTACAAACTCGCGATATCTCTTTGTTAAAATGAAGTTGTTGAAAGTAAGTACTATATTTTGTTTAAATTATCATTTCTCGAGAGGAATGGCACATTAGTGTATGAATAAATTTATTATAGGAGCTAATTACCATTTATTGGTATTATTACAGCTGTAGAAATAACCTTTTCCGCCAATACTTTATAATTATATATTTTTTTCACACTGTAAGTACACATATTTCTATGTTTTTGGAACCATTGTAATTTAATAATGTTGGTGATCGACGGCGTATAATTCGTAAGGTCATTTTATCCAATTAAAATGCAAATGCAAGAAAAACAATATTATAAAAGAGTTAAAAAATCTATTATCGAAGATTTGCTTACATATATCGGATAATAAAGAATGCAATTAAGTTGTCAATAAAAAGTTCAAAATGTACTAAATACAAATTTTCGACTAACGAATTTCAATAGAAAACTAAAAAATTTTGAGTATTTGCATTGATTTTAAATAACTGATACAAAGAAGAGTATTATTCGTGAGAGTTAAAATTAATTTAATCCAAATCTAAAATTTTAATTAGATTATATTTTTTAAACAAGGCAGTTTTGTTCGATTTATATCATAAACTACTGCATATACTCTTCAAATCATAAAAATTAGGGACTTCTAGTTTGAAAATTAATATAGAATGTGTCGCTTATGCAAAATACGATTTCCGTGTTTTGCAATATGTTTGCAATGTGTAATAGAACTACATATATCTACTTGTATTTTTAATTTCTTTATTTTTTATAAAAACAGCTATATTTTAATAAGAAAATGCCTATAGTCATTAGTATATATTTTTATAAGAATGATTTTTAATTACGCTGTAAAATGATTACTTTTTTCGTGCTCTAACTTTTCTCGCAAAGAAAATCAATTTAACCAAAACTCTGAAAAATTATTTTTAAATATCAAGAAGTTTTTTTTATTACTTGATCAACTGCCATAGACTCGGAAAAATCCGTACATTATTATTTTACATATTCTATTTACATGATTAATTTATTTTTTAAAGGTTGTCTAGTTTACTAGTAGTTTCTATTTTTTCATAGTAAAAACTGTCACCTAAATCATCAAAACTTTACAACTATAACTCTTTATTTCTTATAAATTTTACAAGATTTTAATTTTTATGACATGTCACATATATTCAAAAAGAGTTTTTTCGGTAATTAATTATATAAAAGTTATTACTAACTTATTATGTGCGATCACATTAATTGATATAAAAAAATATCGTTTTCCAGATTCTGCAGTAGCTATATTTACGCCCTTTTTTAAATAAATTTAACCAATTTTTTTGTAAAATTCTTGGTAAATTTTTCTCTAATCAATTTTCAAATTCCATTTACAAATATCTAAATATCAGTGTTTCGTTATCAATGTTTTTAATTTTCATCGATATTTCTAATTTTAATGATAAAGGCTTTAAATTTATTATATGTTTTAAATTATCAAGAAAGATTTATTACCTAAACCTAGTTGTGGAATAGAATACCCATAAATTTCGTAATTGTATCATTAAATCATAGAAACCTGCCTAATCTGTGTCTCTTGCTATGTCAAACTTACCTTTTCTGTTATCGCTGATATATTGTTCTATGAACAATTTAAAAATATATGATTTTTTGAATCACTATAATAACATCCCGAATAATTTGTCTTTATTTAAAATTTTTGGCCAAACATACAGCAATAAAAATTTTAATATTTTAATTCATATTCTTCCTAGTTTTTCTTGTATTATAATCCTTTTTAAATTTGTATTTATTTACTCTTTTTTTTAAATTAGACTGTTGTATTGTATATTTGTTATTTTAACGTAATTCTTTTCATTTATTTTCATTTCTTCTTGCTTCTCTTTTATAATCATAACTGCAAAAAAATTGCATGTAAAGTACATATAAAAAAAAAACTATGTTTAATTTGGTGCTTAATCTGTACTTATTTTAAATTCAATTACAAATATAACAGTTATATTTATTACCGGTTTTTTTTTCAAAAAAAGTTTTTCGCATTGGATTCAAATTGGTATTTGTTAAATAAATTTTTAGAAAATCATCTTTACTTTCTAATAATATATAAATGAGAAATCTCTATTAATGTTAGCCATTTCTGCAATTAGAGTTGATTAATTGGTTAATAAATTGTATAAATCGTTTCGTGTTTTACTTTGTAAAATTAAACTTATTTGTTATTTTAAAAAAAAAACCCTTTTAATGCGCAAGCATCCTAATTTCAAAACAATAAATTTTGATGAATAACAATACAATAGTAAACAATTTACAATTAGTGTAGCAAGTTGAATTTACGTCCATCAGCGTATTGAGTTTAACGAATTTAATGCGCATACAGGTGTAAAAACAGTCGCTGGATAAAAAAAACAAATATGCATGTATTGAACCGCACATTGCTATATAAAAGAAGTAAACTCTATCTTAATACTGCTGCTGGTGTTACAAATTTTTCTTTCAACAATATTTAATTCTCATAAACATCACATTTAATAAAGTGATTGTATCTGTAAATTTAGTTAACAAATATTTTTCTTTTATAATTTTTTTTATATATTGATGTAATTACAAAAAATCTAAAAAATGTCCAAGAGTATGATTCAAAATACATTAAAAGATAAAGTAATTTGTGTAACAGTGTGATACAAGATTTAGTTCATATAGAGAAAGATTTTTGAAAAGTAGAAAAAGTGTATTTACACAGTCCTGAACAATTTAGTTATATTTAAAAAAAGAGTTGCTATTTGAAATATTGTGTTTTCAATTGATCGAAGGTAGCTTTCCATAATAAAATGATAGTCAGTACATTAGACTATCCAAATATATGTTGGTCACAATAAAACTTGTATGAAGCATACTATGAATTTCCCCATTTGAAATTGCGTATTTTTATACTTAAGTATTCAAATATTTTGTCATTTTGAATTTCATTTATTTATTAAAAAATCTTTTTGTTGTATTTTCAAAATCCATGAAATATGTAGTACTCATTTACTCGTCATAACTAGTTCTAATGGTTTCAGAGGATACATACCTAATTATAGAAGATAATGAGATTTCGTTTGAAAATGAAAAACAACACAATTCTTCTATAGGTAAAATAATTAGCATTTAGGGTGAAATATTAGGAACGAAAAAACTAGTAACTATTTTCCAACTCGTAGATTTACGTGATAATGCATACGAACACTTAGAAAAAAATGAGATAAAAGGAATGAATTTGAAGGAAATGAAAAAAACGAAAGAAAAGCAAGCACCATTAGTATACAACCGAGTATACTACTGACACTATCTAAGCTATAAATATACAGTCTCTGACATCACCCTTGGATTTACCGATATTATACTTTATCTTAAAGCTAATTCTCACGGACAGATTTATTGCGCATCTAAAACGACAGTTAAGAGCAACATAGAAGGGGGGGGGGTAGTAGAAATAGAAGAAATAAAAATACTCTCAATTTTACTTTCTAACATTTCTTGCAGAGTGTATTTAGTTTATATGATCTCAACATTTTTCTTCTTTAAAATATAAAACATTAAACATTAAATTAATTAATTAATCTTTGCACATTTTGTATTATTTTTCTATATAATAATGTACGATAAAAATTTTTTTTTAGATCGAATTCATAAACATATTGTTTGGAAATAATTTAAAATTTATACTTTAGGTACAAGCAGTTAGATCAAAATGGATATTTATGTTAGCATTATATATATTATAACTGTCATGAATAGCAAAATCAATCATTTTCTAATATACTATTTAAATAAATATTTGTGTGAGACTAAAATAAAATCTGAAAGTTTTCAATTATCAAAAAGTTACGAATAGACGGAATTTATTTGTAGCAAACATAGATAAATAATCAAAGTTACAGTAAACAATGAGAAACGTTCATAAAAAAATGGGTAATAAGACGAATGCTCAGGGAGAATATAATAAAATGATCAACGCGAGCAATATTTGCAGCAATGTCCAGGATATCTATTATCAAATTCGAAAAAATTGGTAAATGAAAAAGAGTATGAGTAAATTAGTATTTATAAATTAAGAAATAATATTATCAATAAAAAATAATATTATCAATAAGATATAATTATGATATATGGTAAATTAAATAAATAAAAATATACTTCGTTAAATAAAATTTAATATATTATATTATATAGGTACATCTATGACATATAAGCATTATTAAATTATTGAACAAAGCAATCAAATATGATCTTTGTAGTAAATAACTTGTGAACTCGTTTAAGTACCTATTTCAATATAAATATAAAAATGGTCATAATGTTGAATTATGTTTAAAAAGACTAGAAGAAGTCATTGGGTGGGCTTATAAATAAAATTGTTAAATAATAGCTGTACAATTTATATTGCGTGTTGATGAAAAATAATCCGAAAATAGTTATTTAAGAAATCAATGCAGGCGTAAAATTTAATTCGGCTGCATATGGACATTCGGGATGTAATAAAATATTTAAAAGAGACTTTTTTATTGGGTCACGGTACCGACAGATGGGGGTCGCGGTCAATTGCTATCGCAACGGGTGGCCCCCGCATAAAATTGCGGTTCGTTGTATTTGTGTGGCTACTACGATGGCTCTCAACCAATCTTAATTTCTCAACGTTTTTGATGATGGAACCTGTGTTCATATTTCTGACTCCGTAACACACATGTTGCGTCTCGACCCTCTACGTCCACTTTCATTGTGCATCCTAGTTCACTTGTTCGTATTAGGTGAGATGCTTATGTTGCTTACAGTATATTTCAGCAGTTTTTTATACGTATATCTGTAACTTCAGCAGTGAATAGATTGTACATAAGTTTCAGTCGCTTAATGACCTGAATAATAAATATTACATGCATCGATCAGAATTGACACTTCTGCATATTTGCAGTTTTATAGTTGTTTAAGAGTACATTACCTTCCAAACGTACATTCTCATTAAAGTACTTTCTCTGTTAATATTTCTTTCTTCCATATGCTTGCGCAACACCAAGGATCCTTATACAGTATTTGTTTAGCAATTTATGAATAGGCAATTGCGGAATCTAATACGAAATCATATAGTTTAATCAAATTATAAAATAAAATAAAATAATTGTGATAAAACTATCAAGCCATTAATTTTTATGGAAAAAATATTTTATTTTGAAACCAGAAACATATTTGCAATTTTATTCTATTTTAAATCTTTATCGTTACTGATAGTCATCGATAAAAATCTGTATATGGAGTTAGATAAAAGACATACAATGATTGATTTTGCGAATGAAAGAACTATTATTTGACAATTTGTGTCAGGTCTGCAGTATTTCAACAATCAAAGTCTCACTTTTTAGTTACATAATAATATTAATTATTATACTGATTAGCTTGTATGAACAGCCTGCATTATATCAGTTCTAGAAATTTGTATAAATAAGTTTTGTAATTTTAATGACTTTAATAACTTTAATGACTTGAGTATATAATCAAATTTTGAAATTCCGCATTTTAAGGTGCAATCGAATTTAGATCGAGGGGTATTCAAATCATAAATTTTTTATCTGTGATTTTAAAATTAATTATTTAATAAATTCAGGCCCTTATAATTACTTACGTATACACAAGTTGTTTTTATTATTATTTTTAATTAAAAAATCAAATTAATAAGAAAAAATTATTAAAATTTTTTTTTTAATATTATACATAAATATATTTGAATTGCAATTTCATGTTTAATGAAGCATTTTTGTACACGTAAATTTTGAATCATCGAATATATTTTTGAAATATATAATAAAATTATATTATATTCATGTTTAAAAATATACTATTATAAAATTTGAATATTTATAATAAATATACTTTTTACATTTTAGCGATTGATTTATTCTTTATTGGTTGATGTAAGTTGTGTAAAATAACAAATATCTTGATAACTAACCTAGTAAGTAAATACATCGTAATCAAAGTAACGTAACAAGTAAGAAAATCGTAATAAAAGCGTAATATAGCTTGTACATAAATCATTGGAAAAGTAATTTATAAAGTAACTACAAATAAGTACTATCATAACTTAAAAAACATTTTTTAAATTAATTCAATGTAAACTCAAATATTTAGTACCCATTGGAATAGCTTTTCGATATTATCTAGTATGAATTAAATTTGATCCTTTTAGAAATGGTAGAGCCTTTTTTATAAGGAATTGTAGATACATATATATGAATATATAAATATAATTATTTATATTGATTTCAATTATAAATAGATTGTATAATTATATTACTGCTACGATTTTATTTGGTTATACTAAAAAAATATTAATTTTCATCTTTAAATAAGAACCAAAGAATTATTTAATTCTTAATAACGTTAATCATATTTAATGTTGTCGATAGTGTGGTTGACAATGAAAAAAGAATAGGATAGCGGCTGTGTTTATAAGATTTTGGCACTGTCTTGTGCAATTGGCGTAAATTTTACAATTTTTGTCAATTTAATTGGTTTATAACTAGTAAAGTTTTTTTAAGAGATAAGCCTTTCTTTCTTTTCTATTCCAGCACAAAGATGACTTTATCCTCTATCGAGCTTACGTAGTGCGAACCTAATGTATTATCTCGAGATGAAAAACTCTGTACTTAGCAATTACATAAGTTCAAGATGATAATTTCATGATACTATTCAATATATCGCCTATTTTACTTTCTTCAAACGATTTACAATATAACCATTGAGATAAATAATATTTTGATGTAAAATTCTGAGCATTCAAATCATTGAGTTAGGTTTGCTACGGAAAACGCAGAGTAGCGTGAGTTCTGGGGTGTCTTAAATGTGTATTTATTGCGCATGTAAATGCTGAATAGGGAAAAGTGAAGCATGAAAGGAAGTATCGTACGGGCATAATCAATAATAGAATTGCTTAATCGATAGAACTTCCGACATATCTCGTCAGAACTAACAAGAATAAGATTAATTTACGTTTTGCGAGCCCTTATAATATTTTTACATAATTCGCAATGTTATCTATTTCACGAAGGTGTTTCATTAGCCATGAATGCTAAAAATCTTATACTAACTACACAATGAAATTAGGCATAAATATATATTAATTAATACATAATCTTTATGCATGAAAACGTTGTAATCTACCTATAATAATTCAGTAGCAGATTCTCTAGGACAAAGTTTAAATTTACATTCAGCATTATTTAAGGGGATTTCGAGTAATAAGCGTATTCAAAAAATAATTTTTATTCATATTTTTTAAAAAATTTTTTTTTATTCCATATTAATTTGTGAATTATTTATAAACATATATTGGTTGAAGTATTGGAATATTAGTTTTGATTCATTATTTCAATTTAAAATAAAATTGCAAATTTTAAGACCTCTTTCGAATAATACCAATCTTTTTGGTGAATTGAATATTTTCCAATTGATGTTACATATATTGTTGTGATAATAACTTTCTAAACATGAATCATACATGTAATGCATCTCATCATAATATTTAATATGAAATAACTACGGTTGATCTTAAGAAAAATTAGAATATTATTCATTCATAAAATAAATATAAGAATCTTGTATGATATTTGAAACTTCTTCATTAAAAAATGTTTATTTCTTCTTGTAAAAATAATATTGTTAGTAACGATAAAAAATTTAAATAATGGAAAGAAATATTTCCACACTTATACACATTTTTTTAATTTCAGTTCCTTTTTCCAAGAAAAATTAAATAATGGGCACCTACTAATTTTTTTATTAATCCCTTTAGTAATCATAATTTAATATATTTAAATTTTATTTTATTACTTTCTAATACTTATACAATGAAGTGCCATGTTTGGACATAAGAGCAGTGCAAATTCGTAGCGTATGCTATATTATATTAATAATAAATATTTTTAAATGATTAAAATAAATGATATCCGAAGAGTAAGATTCAAAGAAAAACATCTGAACATGTACCAGCGAGAAGTCCTGATCGCAATGCAGGTTAGCAGAGGGGCGAAATGAAGAGAAGGGCCGGGGTTAGTAGACCTAAGTGCCTGAAGGCCACGTGACTCGACAAAGGGAATGCTCGATGGAGCAGGAAAGTGTCGTGGTCCTTAACTCAAATTACGAGCGGATTCTAGGCAATGTCAGTGGCGTCCTTATATTAGCCACGATTGTGCAAAGTCTGCCCTATCGTCATCGGCGCCAACTCAAGGATTCCAATTGAAGCGGGTACTTTCAACCGCCCGCGCTTTTGCATCCTTCGCCCTTAAAATGGGGCTGATGAGTACGCAAGTAGCTGTCACTCGCTGACGACGCGGGGAGTCCCAAGGACTTTCCTGTCCTTATTTGCAATGACTACGGTTTATTTTCTACCGCGTTTTTTACCGACGGTTTCGCATGAAAGCCATAATTCGACAGTGTATACTATCTATGTAAAAATTTTATTTTCGTAGCTTCGACACAAGAAAAATGTTGATATAGCCGACTTCTTGTAAAGAGCAAGAAAAACTAATAATTTATACAAATAAAATAAAAGAAAGCTTTTTGTAATATCATCAATTAATTGTTAAAGTAAATTATGAGAAAAAAATTTTAACCTTTTCATGAAATATACTACATTTTTATATATTTGCTAATTTTACAATGAATACCATAGTAATAATTTAAAAATTGTTTCAAATATACATACATTCAAAATTAATTGCGATTACGAATATGCATACAATACATCAAAAAAGGAAACTATTTTTTTAATTATAAAACATAAATAATATTAGAAGTTCATTATTAATGAATTTCTTCAATTTATTATAAAATTTATTCATTCAATAATTTCGGAAATTAATATAAAATAGATAATAATGATTTTATATATTATTAAGAATAAGATCTGTTTTTAATATTATATTTATATTTATACTTTTAAAATATGAAATCACAACTAGAATGTTATTAACAAAAGTATTAAATAAAAATGTTTTTAAATATTCACTAATTTGTTACAGAATAATAATATTTATTATTAATTTAGTTGTTTAATATTAAAAAAACAATAATATATAAGTAAAAGCTGAAAATACATTACGAAGATAAACCAAAGGAATCCACTGAATCATATATGTATGATTATGAATTTTTAATTGTGAATAAAGTATATAATGGATTGAAAAGGATAGCAAAAGTTATATGAATTTAAATCCAAGAGAGGGTTTAATAGGATTCCTCACGAGAGAACTGATTTGCTCTTTAGAGAAATGCTTAACTGCTCACATGGCCATTTATAACAATTCACGCTTAAGATGCCTACTGCCTTTTTACAGATGCGTCACATATTATCTCTTATTCCTATCACGTTTATGTATACACTTTTTAATAGTGCATTTCATCATCCTAATCAGCTCGATTAATAAGCGATTTATTAAAATACTGTATGAATTTTCAAATGCAGAATCCTCGTTTCTTGTTTTATACTTCATTCTCGTTTAGTGTCACTTACAGATAAGAATCTGAGACAATTTTAAGTTAAAAAAAAGAAAATAGAATCAATCACGTTCTCAGAATAAATAAATAGATCGAATAAAACTTCTTACGTCTTTCATAGTTAAGTTATGTACGTAATTATTGTAATAGTGAAGTATTGAGCTTAAACTAATTCTTTGTCGAGCCTGAAAGAAGAATTGATGTTCATTTTTCATCTACTTATTTAAAATTAGATTCCGAAATTCTGAAAAATCTGAATTTTAATAAATCTAAAATAATTCGAAAATAATCAGGTAATCTATGTTGGAGTTTTCATTTTTTAAAAAAAAATGAATTCCAAATTTAAGCTTTAAATACTATTATTAAGCGGTAGGTTTTTCACTAGTCCTCTACTTCGTCTCCATCGTCATTCAGGAACAACGAATCTTGATACTTCCCTAAAATAATGCGTTTGTACCTGCAAACATTTTTCTCTTAAAGTAAAGTAAAAGAAGAAGTGAATTATCATTGTAGACCGAAGGCATTTTCAAACAACAAATAGTTACGAAGAGATAGTAAACTGAGACTCACTTGCAATTGCATAGAGTAATCCTCTAAGAATGCGACAAGTTTCACTTTAGTCAAAAAGAGGTTTCCCGCAGATATATAAGTCAATGTTCCACCCTGTTATTTATAACCAGCGAAATTGATGATACTCTCCGTTACAAAATCATGAAAATACAGATGCTAGAGTAAAACAAGTACTTGATTGAGTGCTTCACGCCGGTTTTCTCCAGGCAAAGTGAAATTCACCGTTTAAGTTGCTTAACTAATAGTTTCATTTAGCAATTATTCCAATTGATATTAAATGTTTTGCTTCAAGAAAGTGCGAAAAAAGAAAGCGATCATGGTGTGGCTTGCCGATAAAGATCTGTAAAGAATGATGGAATTTCATTTACATAATCGGAATCAATTATTGGTTGCTGTCGTTAAACATAATAAACTTGGAGGCATTCGCTCACTTATCTTAAAAAATGCTCGACGACACTTTTTACGCTTTAATGGCTCAGTCATCCTTCATCATAAATCAGTTGAGACGAAAACGCGCAGCAGTAAAAAGAATGGCATGGATGGCTGGATCGGTGAGAGAAAGGAGATGTCGACGTATGGCGCGCCTGTGAGGGGTTGCGTCCCTTTGACTAGGACCAAGAACAATGGTTTTTCATGGCGACGGCTCAAGACGTTGTAATATTGTGAACCAGAGCAGCGCCGAGAAGACGCATGCCACGTACCTGAGTTAAAAATTTAAGACAGACGGGCATTTTCGAGGAAGTCGTGTATAGTTTGATTGTGACGGGCAGAGGGTCTTAATGCTTCGGTGAGTACTGGTGATCGCTGGTTTTTTGAAGGCACAGGTGTAACTCTGTTACACCTCAGCATTCGGATTCTCATGGAGTGGTCACAACATCATAAATTTTATTGTTCCAAGACTAGTGACACTACTCTTTGAGGATCAATATTTTTATGATTCTTAGTTACGTGAATTCCACAAATGTAGAATTACGATACACATTTGTACAAAGATATGGCTATACAATGCATTTAATATTTTACATTGGATTAACATTTAATTCAGGTTTATTTTTCTATTTAACAACTATTAAGAGAAACTTTTCTTCTTACTTGTTTTTCATTATATTACTATTCTTAACTTACTAGTTAGAATTAAAAAAAAAGTTTATTTTAAATAAAATGTATGAAAGAGATGTACATATATCGAAGAGTAAAAAGTAAGAATCAAAGAGGAAAAATTCATCAAACCACAAACTACATATAATATGATCTGCTATGTAGATGTGAATTAAAAGATTGGAATTCATAACAACTTCAATTATCATACAAAAAGAATCCTGAAATGTGTTGAGAAATATATAAAAAAAAGGTTTTAGAACGAGAGAAAAGTTTGAGAAAATTGGTACCTTAGAATATCGTGCTTTTAAAATAAATCTCAGAGATCCTATGGGAGGATAGACGCAGCACGTATTCATAGGAAAGAAGAATAGCAAGCTTGGCGCCTGGATTTTACAACGTCGAGAGGCGAGACGACGACGACTGTAGAAACTCTTAGTGTTAGTATCTTTGCAACTCTTGTCTATATTTCCCAGCTAAAATGGGAGAACATGATTTACGAAACTTCTATTCGTTCTTCAGGTAGACACTCGTACTCCCCCCCCCCCAAACTTTTCCACTAACTGGGAAACCACTTCATTCTCTCTCCCGTAATTTCTTAGTTGCCCTCTGTAATGTAGCTAAACAACGTCTTTGTGCAAATCTATATCCTGGTTGATGAAATAGAAAGATATATAGATAGATTTATAAATAGATAGATAAATAGAAAGAGAGAGAAACAGCGAGAGAATGTCTTGTGTAACAGAAGTAGTTAAAAGGGGTCTAAATTACGACTCAAGTTAGGCACTCGGTCAGATTAAAAAATTTCAATAATTGAAGCAATAGCAACGCCTTTCGTACATCAACATTCTTTTACTATATTATAGAAATTCTTATTGCTCAGGGTTACAAACAATCTTTTGGGATACTTACAAAACACTTCATTTCTTCCTTTACACTTCATCTTCCTTTACAATGTATCACCTTCGGATGATGATTTTCTTTGTCAGTTTCTTTAACGCAGTAAATTATTTGAAGAGATACTTTATCTTATATGTAAGATAAAATTTTTCGATATATCCATTATATTTTATATTCCAATTTATCACAAAGGAAAATTTAAATATTTTAAATAATTTCGATTAAACGAATATTATCAAAAATTGTTTTAAGAATTAACATTTTAATGCAAAAATGTTAACAGTGTATTTTAATACAAATGTAAATTTGCAAACAATGTTTTTTTTACTTTTTTAATAATAACGTCAATCAAAAGTTTTTTTTTTAAATATAAATTTAATGCATTTTATAAATGAAATTTTATATTTCATTTATAAATTATTCAATGTAATTTATTTATTAGTAATCTAAGCTTAAATAAATATTACAAAATGTATGGTAAATATAACATATAACTTTTGTTTATTATCCTGTCAATTAATATTTAGATTAAGCAACTAAGTATTCTTAAATTAAACGATAGAATATAATTTTTCTTGATAATTCTGATGTTGATTTTATTGCAGCATTTATTTTATGTAAAGCTTTGTTTGGAAATAATATAATTTTATGTATTATTATATTAGAAATTATTAATATTGTAATAATATTAGTATTAAATTCTCACTTCAAATTTAAAAAAAGATAAAAATTAAATAATTAAACAGAATTGATAAAAAATATACATCGATTACTCTGATAATAAACATTGTTGAAATTGGGT
This sequence comes from Kradibia gibbosae, assembly GCA_018907135.1. Lineage (NCBI taxonomy): Eukaryota > Metazoa > Arthropoda > Insecta > Hymenoptera > Agaonidae > Kradibia > Kradibia gibbosae. The sequence continues at coordinate 23,820,778 of JACCHX010000004.1, read as the reverse complement.
TTTTTGAGAAAAATTTTTAACGTATGATTGTTTGCTGAGGTTAATAATAAAATTATTGAAGTATCGTAATTTTTATCAAAACAAGTTTTTTTGAGATTTACAAATGTGTATACATAAGGTTCATATGAAACAGAAGGGTCAATAAAAAAAAATACTGTAACCATTAAAGTTATTCGATAAATTGAGAAATTTACTTTAGAAAAAAATTATGCAATCACTTATTTGCGTGCATATGAAATAAAATTGTATACAATTCTTTTTACTAGTGAATATGTACATAAGTTTAATTCTGCTAAATTCTGAGATATTCTGATGAATATGCAAAATATCTTAAAATTTAATTAAAAATAATATAATAACGAAACAGTTCCTACTTTCATGAATCTAATTACCAAATAATATTAATTTGTATATGTATTGTATTGAAAAAAAATTTATAAAAATACATTTTTAAATATTTAATCCAACAGTAGTGTTGTTAATTTTAAATATATAAAATAAATAAAACAGAGATTTTATGCGTTAATTTTATTTGGACTAAATATTAAGATTAAAAATATTTATTGAATTTGTATCAAATATTCAATTTTCTCGACTTTTTTATGATAATGAACATTCATTTTTATATTAAAAAAAATGTGTAAATTAATTATATACAGTATTATAGTAATTATTCATGATTTTTATTAAATTAAATTACAATCTCATTATATATATATATATATATATATATATATATATGTATATATATGTAACTATTTGTTAAATAATATGGAAATTGAATATTTACTTAAAATTATTTAATGGAATACGAACGTAATAAAAATATAAATTCAATAAATAAATAACTATTTTAATAAAGCTTTTGATTATTTTTATTTTAAGATCGTAAAAAAGTTATAAAAAATCTATGCATTATAATAAGTAACTATTATAAAAGATAATAGTAATTTATTAATGTTAATAGTAAATATTAGTAACTTAACTAATATTTCTTTAGTCAGTAAATATAGATAATATGAATGCATTTAAAGTACAGTTAAATTTTGACGATGTTAAGCCAGATAACATAATATAAACAAACGAATTTTTATCATATCATATACATCCAAAAGTCATTTTTGGATTATCTTGGATGTTTTTACAATTAATTTCAATAATAAACCTAAAATATTCATTAAAATAAGAAAGCGCAAGATAAAAAAAGATTCTAAATAACTATGCAAAATAAATATGTTTTAAAGCTGTAAGTTTTTTCTGCAGTTATTTATTAAATAAATATAATAAATACTATATGTATATTTACAAACGGTATCTTCTATAAGTACATTGAAATAGAAATACATGATTTAGTAAGAAATTCAAATTAAAAAATTGAAGCTTAGCGTTCTCTGTCATTAGTTCTTTTCTTGAAAAAACGCAAAAACTTTCGTTCGTTTATATCTCATTCGATCTTTTCTATGCTAAAAGTTTGTCATTTCGAGCATCTTTATCTTCCTCATGAATCGTCGCAGTATAACAAATACCGTAGCTCTTTTTGTTAGTAGTCACAATGATGTCGCTTACTTCGGCTTGCGATTTCGCGTTACATGTATTAAACGGCGGAGGAGAGGACCTGAACATCTCAAATAAGTAGAGAAAATGTGGATACTTATCAAGCATCTATCACAAAGATCTTTCCTTTTTTCTGATATAGTACGCTTCCCTTCATCTACGCCCCCATGCCTCAATCACTAAAATAGAGTATAGAGTTCCGTAAAGTACTTAGCTGGGCCCCATCAAGATAACTCGGCGATGCGAGTAAGTCTTTGTTGCCTTCTTTGTTGGCTCTACCTGTTCTCTATCTCTCTGTCTACCCTTCTCTCTCTTTCTATCTCCACCTTCTCTCTCTCTTTGTCGCCCATTCTCTTTCTCTGTCTCCCCCATTCTCTTTCTTTTTGTCGCTCCTTCTATCTCTCTCTCTCTCTATCTCTCTCTCTTATTTCATTACGATTATCTATTATTTTTACATAATTATTCTCACTGCAATAAAAAAAAACGATTGCAATACTATAATAAAAATATCATGCGTAATTATAACTTTTATAATTAAAAAAGACTATTAAATTAAGATACTAATTATTCATTTTATTCAAATTCTTAATAAAATTGAATTATATTTACGTCAAATTTTTATGTTTTAAATATTTTTATTTATACAATTTTAAATATGTGATATTAATTTAAAATGATTATTAGCACTAAAGATTTCAGACAAATAAAAAAGGCTTTTTATAGATACATACATACGTATATATATATATATATTCTCCTCCAAATATAATGAAAATTTTAAAAAACGATAAAGCTGAGGGTTTTTCACTTAATATTTAAAAATGATATACTTATATTAAAAATGGTATGCTATACATTCAATGTATTTACTTAAAATATAATACAATTTCAGTTAATTTTGAATAATTAGTCATAAATTTGTTGAGAATTTTCTATATAACTATAATATTTGCTGTGTAAGTTTATAATAAATATAAAATTTTAGTTTGAATATGCAAATATTAAATGGCATGAAATTTAGAAATAAAAGATTAAAAGTAATAAAAAAGTACTGTATAGTCACACTTACAATGAAAAATGCTATTTTTGCGAAGGCATCCATTTCTTTTTGTTATGTATTTCTGTCTCCCTTAACCTCTTCTTTTCCCTAACCTTTCCACTTTATTAGTATATATATCTAACTTTATAGCTTTTATTATATGATCGGTTTACCTATCGTAGAAAGTATATGATTGAAATTTATAAATAAATATTTTTACTTAAACTTCGTATTGTTTTATCTTTGTAAAAAAGTATAAAATTAATTTTTATTTATTATGTATGAGCGTAAAAATTATTTTGAGTTGTCCACTTTTTCACAATTTTTATTAGATTTTTTTCTGTCTTCTTTCTTAAAATGCTTGCATTACTACTAATTAGAGTAGTTTCTAAAATAATAAATATTGAAAATCTTAAGCAAATCGATTTTTTTGTATAAATTTAGATAATTTTACGACAAAATTTGAAATATAGAAAAAGCATTAGTAGAAGCACAAGAATAAGGTAAAAAATCACATTAATTTCATAAAGGATTTAGTTTTAATTAGATTTACACATTATTACAATAGAGGAATAATCTGTAAGATTTATTACATATTTGTATCGATAGTGAATAAACTATGAATTACAATAATACGGTAATAACAAGATGGTGCATTAGCTTATTATAGCAATATATTTATTTCTAGTTATATTATCATAATTTCGTATATTTGTAAATAAACATTATAAACTTATAGTGTAAAAAAGATACATAAGAGATATTAATTTAAAAAGTTCAATAGTTAAGTAAAATTCAAAGCTTTAACTATTTCATCTTTATTAATCTTAACAAGTGGGTCATGGTGATATTTCGATAAGAATTTCTGCGATCAAAAAAACAAAGATCATTTTTGACACACATAAAATGCACTGTTAATAAAAATTCTCTAATGTAGCGAGTAAGTTGGAAGACTGCTTCTCTTTCTTCGGAAGAAAATCATTACTAAGTGGCTTTCTGATTCTGCAAGAATTTTTACACTTCAACTGTATAATAAAGTCCGAGTTGTGTAAGCTCTGACCTTTTTTGGTATACGTATCGTCCCTCCTTCACTTCATCCTATTACCTCTTTTTGACGATAATAAGTCTGACATTTAAAAAGTTACTATTCTTTAGCTCAGGATTATCTAGGAGATTATCGACTCTAGCTTATATACACATGTATACAATACTCGAGACGTTAACTTATAGCCACATGTTGCTCGTAACTAACAAGCACTCTGGATTTATACGATTATTGCGCTTTCATTTTAGATGATTGAACAAATATTATTAGTTAAATAAATTATGCTAAAAAAATTACACATTTTTAAATAGAAAATTTTAGAATTTTAGATTTCACTTAATATTAGTAGTATATAATTGATTGATCGCTTATGTACTCTACTTACACATTTATATCGATATAATTTTCTCAATTGATTCTATATTTGTATACTGGAAGGAATCTTTTTTGCTAAATTCATTAATAAAAATTCTATAATCTGTCTATCGAGCTCAATATCTGAACAACTGTCACATATAAAAGATTTTGAAAATAATAGTTTAGATATTCAAATCTGTGCGACTATTTATACAATATAATAATATTTATTACATAAAGAAGCATTATTATGCATAGTATTTTACGTGTACATTATGTGTAATAAATTTACGTAAATGTTTTACATTCGTCAACAATTATTTGAAACATTTATATGTCTTTAGTCTAAAAATATTTTCTTATAATTGCTATAACGAAGCTGCAGGATTTTACAACAAAGTTTAGCTTTCGAAACATATCCTTAGAAGAAGATAAAGATTTTATTAATCCTATTAAAATTAATTTCGCATTAATTATAATCGCCTTTCATAATTTATTAACACATGGTAGGTATAAGACATATAGCAAATTTGTTTAGTTCAAAAACAGTTTTCTTATTATTCCAGACTTACTGTTTCTCTTCGTTTACAAAATTTGTTTATCAATCTCTATTTTTACATATAATTTTTTAATGTCTATATTTTTAATCTATCTATCTATTTTTAATCTATCTCTATTTTTTAGTCTATCTCTATTTTTAATGTTAAAATATTTTATAAAACTGTAGCCACTAAATAATAAAGAGCTGAAATAATATTTGTAATAACATACACAAGAACAGTTTAATTTGTACATGCTCGACTCGTTATTACTTTCAGTACGATAAATATATTTATAAGACAAATTATAGTACAAAAAAAAATAAAAATTTTTATCAACCAGACTGGATATTTTAGATAAAATATTATAGATAAACATTAATTGTAATTCATTAATATTTAATAGCAGCATTTCTGAATCATAAAACTGGCATTGGTTTTGACACGCATCTTATTAAGCTAGAGAAGAAGTGTAACGAAGTCAACTAATTGATAACCTTCATTTTGTGATATGTGTCCATAGATAAAATGGAATGAAGACAAAGAAAACAAGGTCATTAGAGACTAGCTCTGTAACACTAAGTGCAAAAGGTAAGGGAAGGTGAACAACTACAGTGGGTGCAGTCAGGAGTTGCGCTAATGTCAGAGGAGTTGAGTATTGTGGCACGAGTCGTGAGTGCAAACGTTCCTTATACATAAAACCGTGTCTCGCCAAAGATTATCATTCTTTAAAGCTCTTTGCGGTAATTTTGACTAAAACGTGGCCAGGGTTCGAGCTAACACAAGGCGCTCCGGCTGACAATGAGATAGCCGACGACAAGTCATTACAGCTACGTACTTAGTCCTTGTCTTTTCTCCCTCCTTCCTTTATTCGCTGGCTCGCTAAACTGCGGACTCAGGTACCCCAGAAAAATAGTTACCGAAGATGGTCCGCTGCCGACTAATGTGCATATTAAGCGCTTCATTTTTCTAGACATTAGAGCAATTTGTCATTTGTTGCCATAGACCTATTGCAGGCTTATTTGCTCGAATTAGCTTTACTTAAGCTGAGCCCTGTGTAACATGTTTCTTCTTCATTATATTTCTTTTCTTATACTTCCCGAAACTCTAAAAAAATCGCCGCTACTGTTATACATACCTCGAGATTTCGCCCTCGTAAACAAATATCGTTAGCATGTATTATTTTTAATACTATATTCCATATCCCGATAGGTAATGTTTTTATTTAGTTTTCAATGTTGTAAATACCGATTTTACGTGACTATTCCTACTTATCTTTGAAAAATACGCGATCAAGAATTAGTTAACAAAAATGCTTCAGAATCTGAAAAAAACAATGGATTGGAATAATGAGCAAATGCTTACTATTTATTTAGATCTATGCATATAGACTTCCAATATTCCAATAATTGAATTATTTAGTTGCCTAAAATTAATCAACCATAATAAAAATTATTCGAATAAATACTCAAAAAAGCAAGTTTCTCGATAAAATAAAATAAATAAATACTTAAGATATTAATTATATTTTTTTAATATAAGAACTTAACACGTTTTTCTAATTATTATAAGTAGTATAAATCCTTATAAGTATCATTAGTTATTATTAACAATGACAAAATGGGGAAAAAGAAGATGAAAATGGCTAGACCATGATCATTAACTTAGAGCTGCAAAGACAAAATGTAAGCAAATGACGGACAGGCGAAAATTTATAATCGCATAATCTGCTCCGCTAGACACAACTTGAAGACAAATATGCTTGCCAACTAGCTCAGTAAACGTGTGTAAAGAAAAAATTATTGTGCAGTTCATCATAGGATAGATACTTATGTACTTCGAGACGTCTTAAAGCGGCTCTAGCCTGGGTAATTTGAGGACTGTCCGTTTACAATGTTCGCGTCAGAACTGGCGTCAACGCTCATTTTCGAGAATTCCTCAAACTTTTCACAAACATAAATAATTTATGACTTGGAAATTTACTCTCAGCCGCTAAGCATGTGAGTAATTTTGATGATTTTCAGTATAAACGTCATTTCATTTTATGTTTATGACCAGTCTTTTTTTTTTATCGAAAAACGTAATTATGATAAACATTTTTTTTATATCTTGAGACATGATTTATACTCAAATATTAATTCTCGAGCGATACATTCCTGTGCAAATCAACATCGATAGATTATTATTAAAGTCTGTGATTCATATTTTTCATAGACTTTCCGTTTCTGAAAAATATAAGTAATTACCTATTAGACAATATAACTATAAAAAATTGTAAATTCAAAGTTATCCAACAAACTCTAAATTATGTACGCATTTACTGTTAGTTTTAAAATTTAATAAAGTAGCTACATACAATAGATTTTACCAATACATATGAATTTCTGTTAAGAGTTTGAACTACTTAATTGCCAAATAATATAGAGTATTTTTTCACAATTATTGAAATAATATATATGTAGAGAATAATAATAAGCAACTTTTAAATTTTGTTTCTAATTAACATTAACGAAAAGGTAAAATATTATGTTAAATTAAGCATATATTAAATAAATAGTTAACTAAAAATTATAATGATTCTTAAAATAGAAATCTTTAGAATATGAGAAAAAGCACTTCGAAATTCTTATAAAACTTTTTCTTTTATTTGGTGGCGAAGGAATAAACGAGGCAAAAATAATATAATTATTAGGTATAAGTAATAATAATTCTCTCTCTCTTACTTACGTAACAATCTCTAATTATTCTACACTTTCTTTTTTATCTTTTCTCTGTACACATGTGTATGAGCACATGTTTCTATGCTAAAATACGTATCCGAGTGTCGTTATAAAAATACGTTTTTATTATTACAGTTGCTGAATATACACTTGGCTTTTTACATTTAGCTTGTTTTATCCGGTTATTTTTTTCGTGTCTGCCTCATTCAATTTCTATCTCTGTGCCTTGCTGTGTCTTTTCGCTACTCCACCGATCAACATTAAAGTAATCACTAAATAAGGTTCGAACGCAGGAAACTGCACGTAAATTTGGCATTCATTTGACTCCGCAAATTGTTACTTGAGGAAGAAAAAACAGAAAATGTAATGAAAATAACTACAGTGAGATAGGGAAAGAGGCTTAGGGATATATACACAGTACAAATGTAAAGTAAGCAGAATATAAATATTTAAATTTGCATATATATATTTAAGTTATGTGTGGAACACTGATGCTATTATTTTGGCGTGTTTGCTTGAATGAGTTTTATCTATTTGAATTTATGAAACAAATACACTTACGACGGATTACTTCTCTTTTTTGATTACTATTAGCAGGATGTATGGTCAGTAAAGTTTATTATTGAATAATATAGTTGGCTATTACATTTATACATAACATTTAAACATGATCGTGAATTTGTGAAATGTAATTTTTAAAATTAATGACTTGTAATGTTACTTAAGCTTAAGCGCTTAAGCTAAGGTATTAAAAATTATTAATGTATAATTTTTTGTTTTCTAAAAAAGTCAAGATTATTTATAATTCTTCCATTGCATAAATAATTACTTGTGAATGAAAATGAAAACAAATTCATTTTATGGTAGACTCATTCGTAATGAGTTGAATACGTGTAGAAATTAATATACAATTTGTTCTGTTTTTAATACTTTTAAATAGAGAAGAAGTACAACATTTAAAACGAATAGCACAGTTATAACAGCATTAATTCTAAGGGTTTCTCTAGAGCAGAATGTATCGTAAAAGTGTGTTAAAAACATGTTATAACATTTCTGTAGGTGAAAATTTAAATATTAAATAGTTGATTTGCCTATCAATGTCTGATTTACAATAACTAAAAATGCAATGAAGTGAAAAATGTAAGATGTTTTTTACTAATAGCATGAGCGACAAAAAATGAGGTAAATCAAATTCTATAAATTGGGCAATACAGTTTCTGATCCACACATATTTTCCTAAACTAATAAGGTTTGAATAAATGAATCAGAATTTCAAAGGAGAAGATACAAAGCTACAAACAAGAAATTACTTTGGAAAATTGGCAGAATTCGAGATAATAAAGTGACTAAAAACCGTAGGCTTTACTCTAAAATGGTCAATAGTGAAAAAAATAACGAAAAAAGCGTTCTAGTCAATAATTTGACGCTCAGTAAAGGGTGGTGGAGGTGTACCCGCCATTCTGTATCCGGAAGGCAAAGCTCAGTTGAGGTATTGCTAAAAGGGTGCCGTGCAGAAAGAGAAAGTAGTAATCAAAGAAAAGAATATCAAAAGCGACGGTGGTGGCAGTAGCGTCGTTGGTAATGGGTGCCACTATGAGGCATGGGGTCGTCGGGGCGAAGGAGTTGCTGGGAAGGAGTGGTGGTGGAGAAGATGAAGAAAACAAGAGCGCTAAAAATAAATCGATAGGCGGAGTTTTTCGCATCAGGAACTAAGTGGAGGGGATCGCTACTGCGGGCGAGCGAGCGAGAGGACAGGAAGCGATAGGCGGAGTCTGGCTGATTTAGAGCCGCCATTTTGTGACAATGGCACGAAACGAGGAGAACCTGTGCCTATCTGATTGGCCAATCTACTAAAGTCTCTCGCGCTTGTTCTCTCCCGACAAGCTCTTACAGATTGTTCGTTTGTATTCTCTTCCTCTTTCTCTCTACCCTTCGTCATTGTCACGCGTTTCTGCGTCGTGCTTCGACCGTCTACATCCGCGACTCAAAACACATATTTTCATTTACCTTATATATTCGTTGTCCGTCTCTTTAATTTCAGTCCTTTAATTGAGCCGAATTTTACAGAATCAAAATATGATAGAGTTTAATATGCTGCAGAACTAGTTGAGCTTATCCATACGAGTGTTCGACCATAGCCCTTGGCAAGCATGTTTAGTCAACTGAAGATATTGATCTTTTCTTTATGGTCAACCAATGCTTTTTCTTACAGCAAAATTATAAGGTTTAAGTACTTCTTTTTCTGTTATTTCATTCATAAGAGTTTTCTTTTTTTATTGAAATATTGAGAATATATCAAAATTTTCTTCTTCTTTCAGTTCTTTCAGTTCTTTCAGTTCTTTCAGTTATTTATGACTACAATGCAATTTTATTACACACATATATATATCATTAATGTATGGCTAAATACTTTTATACTAAGTTTTGAAATAACATATCATTTAATTATTTTCATTCTTTTTTATCATTAAATCCAGAATATATTTATAAAAAAAAATATTCCTTTTTTCTTGGAACTTTTTAAGCTCATAATCGTAATAGCTTGTAATTGAATTTATAAATACACTATATTATTTTGTTTAGAAACTTAGTCAATTCGCATAATTCTATTTGCTTTATTAAACTTAATAAGTTTATATATATGTGTATATATATATATATATATTATAATACAAATACACAGATTAATGCATACATATTCATTGTAAGAAGTATGTATTAAATACTTAAATTACAACATTCGGCATACATACTACTTTAATAAAGGTTTTTTACTTTTACAAAAAAATTAAGTATTCGGAGTTTGCAAAGACCAATTTGCTTCATATGAAATATTACAATATGAAAACAATTATAACTGTGTTTCATTCAATAATAGAAACTAATAAACTACATTACATTTTAATTTATAAATAAAATATTATCCACTATGTTTGTTTCCTTTTTTTTTATGAAATTAAATTTTTAGGCAATATATTTGTTTCATATAATAATTTACAGTTTAAAAAATATGCCTACCTAAAGGAATTATTACACTGAATTAAACTTTGAAGGATCACTTGTGGTTATAAATGATAATTAAAGAATTTATACAAGATAAAAGGAGAAAATAGAATGTAAGCAATAAAAGAAACAATAAAATGAATTAAGAAGATCTCTTTCCCACTTGTTTAAAAAATGCAGTACCCAAGTAAATTAACAAAATCACGAATCGTGTCCAAACAGTATTGACTTCGTTTTATCGCTGTGGGTACTTGCTCTTTTCGCTTGTCCGTCTCTCTGTTTCTAACATTTCAAAGATTGGTTTTCAAGAATAAGATAGGAGTGAATCCTAATTGACCTATCTGATCTAGATAAGCTCTCATACGAGTGCTATTAAGATTCTGCTCGTTTTCTAATTTTGTATTTTAATATCTATGCTCTAGCAGATATACATTTACATGAATTATAGAAATATACTTCAAGCATGATTTTCGAAGCTCATGGTTTTTGTCTTTTCTCAATCCGATCTAAATTTGAAAGCTAAAACCACAATATAGTAGTATACAATGTATGTATGTCTCAATAATTCGTTTTAAGTAATTTCTGATAAGAGTTTTTAGAAAACGGGACTTCAGCTTTACAAACTCAAGTCTTTATAATGCTTTTTCCATTCCTTGGGCATTCCTTTCTTCCTTTTTCCTGTGAAAGTTGTTGACAAACGTGAACATGATTAAGGTTGATTAGACCACCAGATTGAAAAATTATTTAAAAAATTAGGTTTTTCATCGTATGTATTTGCTTATGAATGCTGATAGACATTTTTATCCTATTAGGTGCTCCCTAATGATTAATACCTTTGCTCAATTGGCAAAAATTATTTCAGCAGTATTCTTAAGAATTTTATTTCTAAAGTTATCCTCTGAACTTTGATTATTAATGTAACTTATAATTTTTTTTTGTTTATCTACATATCATCTCTATTATTATATTATAGATATGTACAATCCAATTTGAACTGTTGAAAGTTGAGCCTGCTTAAAAACTATTGTTGATGAATTAATTTATTACATGTATACTTTATAATATATGTACACATCACACTCACAATCACAATCACACGAATAATAAACGCATTTGAACAAATCTCATGTTTTCAAAATTCGCAATAAACTCTTTATAGTTATCATTATTCAATCCTTCATCAAAGTAAATCATATATTTTAAAATTAATATTTATAAAATTACTGTATATAAATTCAGCATCTGATCTACTAGCCTTTTTAGAATATTAATTCGCAAATATTATTTTTAACGCAAGAGCTTACACCGATAAAAGACCGAGATATATTCTTTAAATTTGAATAAAACACAATCATTCAATAACTATTCCGACAAGTAGTTGTATTATCAAAATTGAATTTGTTATTCTACAAATTACATATTCTAAAAAAAAGTAATAATGAGAAGGGGATACCTAGAAAATAGAATGTATGGATGTTGATTTGCTTCATATATTAAAAATCGACATTTTACAATTAAATCCGAATGTATGTAGATGTTTTGATAGGAAGCATTCGGTTTTGTTGATTTTAAACGAAATTCGTTGTAAAATTTTAACGTACATTTTCATCAAGTGACTTTTCAATAGAGATATTTGAGTTTAGTATCGTATTATTAAAATTATTGTTTGAATATCAATTCTATTATTTTGATTTTTTGATATTCAAATATCAATTCTATTATTTTGGGTTTTTTGATATTCAAATGAATATTATTATTCCATAAATATATGCTTTCATAAAATTTCAAAAAAATAAATTTTTTTCAATATTATTATATATAGTAAAAACATTACATTAAAATTTATCTTTCAACATATGTCAAAGAACATATGTATCGAATTAAATAAAAAAAAAATTTAATCAATATCAGCATGAAAATATAATAATTATATTCTACACTAAAATTAGTTAATTTTAAAAGAATAGAAATCAATTAATGTTAAAAATAATGATCAGTAATTAATAATATTGTAAAGTATATTATTAGATTGATTCTTAATGATAAAAAAATGTTTAATAATTTATATTTATATAAGATAAGATTTTTATTTCACAGTCAACTTAGAAAAATACATAACTAATGTATTTTTGTTTGAAATGTTTTGTAAGTAACTATTTAGGAGAGACTATTTACAACAGTCAAAGAATTATTTTATTCCTTATTCTTAGGATTAGCAAATATTTTTACCGTAGAGTAAACGTGCAATTATAATGGTTATAATTACAATAATAATATATTAACTTGAATGTAAACAAATATAAAAATAAAATCTAAAATAAATTGTTCTACGTAAACATTTCAGTCATAAAAAATATAGTATTACTGAAATTTAATGAAATTGAATGATCATTGAAAATATTGAATATTTCGAAAAATAAATATATGTTAGAGGAAAAAGTACCACTTCAGCTACTCCCTAATGCACCTAAAAGCTCTTTTAAAATTAATAAATTACTTTTTAGATGAAACTAACTAAATTACGTGAAAATAATGTACTATAATGTTTATTTAACAATCAGTTTAAGCATTGTAAAAGTTGATTCTTATTAAATAATATTAATTAAAAGAAAAATTCTATGAAAATAGAATTATTGAAAAAACGATAACGTGTTAGATAGGCTATTCTTTAAATTTGTGATGTATTATTTAGTGCATAATAGTAAGTAGTCCATACTAGGTCAAAGAATTCTAAGAGGTGAACTTTATTAACTATATTTGAGGGTGATAGGTGAACTATATTTATTTAGGCTACGTGTAAAGAACAGTAAAGAATGTTTTCTTCATTAATAATTGTTACTTATATATTATGTTAAAATATATTGTAAGTCCGTTAGCTAATGTCAGGATATTCTGATTTTGGAGGGCCGAAACAAAGTTAATAGTTTAGATCTTGAGCTCTGAAAAAAGATTAGAGCAGAAGTACTAATGTACATGTAACTGTGTATATCGAAATTCGGGTAGTTGTAGTTGTGTAGCCACGAGGGCACACTTATCTTCGATACAGATCTGCTGTGTCGTCGAATAAAGCCGAGAATCGGATTCAAATAAGCCGTATTAACAAGGGCAAGGGCCGAGTCGGCCCAGTGAAACAAAAGTGATGCGTTTGCAACAGCAGTCAACATAGACGCGTCGATAAAAATATTTTCCGACGGGTGAGAGGCGGCGGCCAGGGCATGTCCCGATCCTCACGTGGGGCTGTCCTTAAATCATAGTAGGGTGGGATAGGGTCGCGTTTAGCTTGGCGGTAGCATCAACTGGAAGGAGGGGATCAGTGGCACAGGGAGTAACAGCAGCGGATCGTTAGTATACGGGAGGTGGGAACGGTGGCCCAGGCGATGGCGTGTTCAATGACGAGGGACACGGGAATAGGCAAGAAGATGGGTGTTTTTGAAGGGGGGCGCCCCCAAGTTAACGCCCGCTTCGAGGCTGAGCCTGTGCCGTGAGCGCGTAGGCGTTCTCGTACCCGATGTCCGCCGAGAATCGCCGATTGCTGAGTCTGAGTGGGGGATCTGAGGACGTCAAAGTGGTAGGGATTCGGGTGTGGAGGCGCTTTGTTTTCGTGGGGTTTTAGTTCCGCGCCGGATGCCTCGATAGTTAGATCGACCGACGCGCCGAGAGGAATAAAAGGGAAATCCCCAATCCTCGAGTGCGTGAATACGCGCCTCCGCGTCAAATAGGACAAACGCCTACCAGCTCTTAGCAGATTTCTGTGTTGCTGGACACGGCGAACGCAATGCCAATAAATCATTAACCATGTGCCGTGTGTGTGATTTAGAGTGTAGTGTCATGGTGATACAACTTGCTAGTGATAAGAAGAACGACTCCTAACTCCAGAAAACGAGCTTAATTAAAGCTACTCACGCTATTCACTCTACACTGACACCAGTATTATATACGTGACGATAAGTAAACCTAGCACCAAAAATTTGTTATCGAAGTCTGCGAGGCGCACTTCAAACATAAGGTGAGTTAAGTGTAAAAGCGATCATTCTATTCTCACAACTTTTTAAACTCTAATAGACCACCACTGCTAATAGGGAGTTTACCTCAACTCCGTAAGTAACTAAACTTCGTAAATAATGCTCTTCAAAAAACATTTCTTGGAATATGCATTCTTTATTAGACTGTAAAGATCACCACGTAGTCTTGAATACATTGCAATTCATCAAGAGCGTGAATGACCTTTAATATCTCCTCACACTCCCCCTTTTTCTATTAAATCTGCCATTCTTGTAAAAATCTTCGGATTCCACAGTGATCCATTTATTTATTAATAATAGGATCCTATAAATGATGTACACATATTATTTAACATATATCTATCACAGCGCTTTTATCGCATTTAAATGGCAATACACTTTCAAATTATAATTATATCTAGGAAAAAGGATCAAAGAACTTACTACTAGACTTCTGTTGAGCATGTCGAGATAATGAGGTTTAAATAATATTTTTGTATAATTAATTATGAAGTGTTTTCATACACTCTAATATTTTTATGAGTTTTTAAATACTAATTTAAAATATCTAAATGATAAAGATAACTAGAATTCAAAAAGATCTGTTACAACTTAATGATTAAAATTCAGTACAATTTATTGACTCATGACTCCAGCAGCAAAATCTAATCGATTTTTTCTTATAGACCAATTTATTCTCGATCTTTCTTTTTTCAGTCTAATGTTAAACAGCTTATTTATCATTAAGATACTTAGGCAATTGTGTTTTTTCTAAATATCATATAAGTATAATATCTTTTTTATTGCTATTTTTTATGGAATGTGCAAGTGTTTCTTTAAATGTTAGTTAATTGCCTATAATATATTTGTTAAAATATCTTGTATAAATAGAAACAGCAAAGTTGTATCTGCAGGCCTATAAAAAATATTTTTTTGACGTAAAGCTTAATCTTTGCAAATAAAAAGATTTTTTGCACTCTTTATAAGTTGAAAGTATTCTATTCAAAATATTTATATTCATAACTTGAGTTTAAAGATATAAAAATCAAACATAAAACATGTTGTGTTTAAGAATATCAATATTAATTTTGGTTAAGAATTTTAGTTTTTTATCTAGTTATCGCAATTTTTGCGTCGCTCGCATTGAATAAAATTTAAAAGTTTTATTCATATGGTAGGAACTCTTTACACATTTATTGAAGATATGGAATCATTAACTAAAATAGTAAAACTTGTCTTGCTTGTGTATAAATCAGAGAACCCCCACGCTTGTAAAAATGTGGAATGCATTACAGGAGAAAGAGTAAATTTTATGAGAAAAAAAATTGAGTAATATCGTATCACTTTAAATTATTCTCTATACTGTTATTATATAACCGTTAGTCACGGTAATTTTTTACATTGATTTCATCTTTAAGGATGTTTGTAACTCATGAAATTTTTAAGTTTTGGTTTAATTTAGAAGAAAGTAGATTTGAAATAATTCATTATAGAGAATTTGTCCAAATTCGAATTATTAAAAAAACAGATTTTTATTTAAGAAAGTTTAATTTTAGTTTGAAAAACAAACAAATTTTTTTTTAATATTAGTATAATTGTAATTTCTTAACAACTTACAAGAGTATTTTATTCAAAACGATAAAATGAGATTAATTTTTAAAAAATTATACCAAAAATAACAGTGTCAAGAGTGCTAATGATGTCGACGACGATAATAGTACTAAAAAGAAGATTTAGAAATGAAAGTTATTATTAAAATAAAATTTTTTATAAATGAAATTTGAACTTTGAAATAAGATTTCAAAATGAGTTTATAGAATTAACGTAATACATTTACTTGCGTATTAGAAGAAAAAACAGCAAAAATACACCAATAGATTGCCTATGTAGGCATATCTGATTAGCAGAAACGTATATAACGCCGTTGTTTATTTTTTCCTCAAGTAGAAAGTAATTCAGTATTGTTCAGTTGAGATAAAATATAAAGTCTCACACCAATTGAACTTTGCAGTTAAACGTTGATTCTTTTCGTATGCTAATTGTCTTTTTTGAGGTTAAGCCACGCACGATCGTATTCTTAACCTCAAAATATAACAGCCAAGTACAATCTTCACTTCTTTTCGAATGTGACTTCTGTTCTGTATAATTTGTATGACGTTATTATTAACCCAATGAATCTATTGTCAAAATTTACAAAGAGAATGAGTTTTTAATGAAAGATGTCGGTGATTGGTTTCCGACCGAATTATCTTATCGTTGATTCGTTGTAGTAAGTGGTCGGTTTTTTTTTTAATAAAGTCCATTAGGCTTGTTGATTGAATCTAACAACTATACTAGCAGGCGTCAAATACTTTTAACTATACTAGCAAAAATAGAAAAATTAGACAGATAATCAGCATCTTACCAAATAGCTGTCATTGATAAAAGTTTGCAAAAGTCTTCGAAATTTTAATACATCATATAGTTTTCAAGGTGCACAATATTAATTAATATTATATTAGTATAATGTTGGTTTCCATTGGCTTTTTTGAAAAAATAAAGCAAAATGCAACAAAAATAACAGTAGATCTTTACTCCAAAGTGATAAACTGCGTCGGTAGCTCCGCGTGATACTTAGATGTTTTCACGTATAAGCATACCTAAATTTATGTATATTATAAACGGGTAATAGTCAAATGAAATAATAAGTTATAGAGCGGCTGATTGGAAAAGGCTCTTTTCAAGGCTTACTCGCCTATGTACTGTGTGTATATATATTCCTTTCTCCGTCGCGTATGTGAGCAGGTGGAAAGTAGTTCGATTAACTTTCACGATACGAAAGTGTTGGTATCTGCCATTCCCGGAAAATCGAATAAAGAATAAATTTAAATCCACGCGTGCTTTCTTTTACAAAGTTTGAATTAATATCACCCTTCACGGTACGAGACACATCGATTGCTTTGAATCCGAAGAGCCTAAACAATATTGATTCTGATATACTCCCTATACAATATAATCTTTGTCTTGAACAAAACTTATGCTCAATTTTATTTGACTCTGTCATTCAAAGTCTTTAATAATAATAATAATAATAATTATTATTATTATTAATATTATTATTTTTACTACCGTTATGATTATCCATAATCATCGATACTATTAATAATTAGCGTAAATAAAATTCTTAGTAAAATTGAATCCTTTTCCAGTCAAACCAGATTAAACTGAGTGACAAGTTTAAAAATCTAGTTTTTTACAAGTAATCCTATCATTGTATTTTTACGACTGTGAGCCATCGTTTTTCGCTCGCTGCGTAACGTCCAAGCGATTAACGAAGACGATAAAGGCTTATTCCAATTGTAATCTTGATAAGATATACCTCTGATAAGTCATTATAAGTGCGACGTATGCATTACAAAGCATAACGTTTACTTATCACTGGTGCTAAAACAGAAACAGCCGAATCATCAGTGACTGTTACGATTCAGAATTAAATTTTTCCAAGATTACGTTTTCATGAGACGCAAGATCAAAAACCCTGGTTTCTTCCGTTCTTTTTATTTTTCCATCATTTTTTTCCGACTATGAGCTCCTATCCTTGACTACTTAATACTCACTTTTTTTAGTCCACGAATAACGATTGTAATATAATTGTGCAAATCTGTGATTAAGGACTTACAATTTGATATAGGTTTGTTGACTAACTATAGAAACGCTTTTTCTTAATATGAATTTCATCACACCTCTCTAAAATTATTAACTTTTCAATTTTTTAAATTTGAATTATATTGTAAAAATGAACTTGTCATTTACAGAAGAATTTTTAGATACTTATCTACTGAGTCAGTAGGAACATAACTTTTAGTTTTGTATGTATGTACAGGATAATATCGCATGAATACAGATTTTTTAAGTCTTCGATAATGGATTCGACCAATTAGTAAATTCATTTCGATCATCATATTTCTATTCTACGATGACGTATACACATACGGTTTCAATTTCAAGTAATTGTTAAGAGATACACTTTTAAAACCGAATGACGAATATTATTTTCCCTTTGCTTTCCGTGCGTTTTAAAAAGATATCGGTAAGAGCTACGTATTAAGACAAGATAAATCGAACAGCACCTGGGGCTTCTTGTACATAATATTTTATCTGAACGCGCATTTCAAACATAAATGTACACATTGCGCTTATCACACAGATTTAAATACATATACACACTAATTTATTTTTGTTTCCCTTGAAATTACTTTATTTTGATATAATACAAATATTTTATGGAAAGTGTGCAGTCGACTACGAAATCATTAACTATTAATTGATTTAAAAAAATATAGAAATAATTGTTCAAGCGAAGCGTTTGCAATAATTATTAATTAGCAAAAATCTGGAGAACCACACCCTTATCAATGTGATCCAAAGCAATCCTAAAGTTACGTAAAACCCTCCATTGCGCTATTATCCTGCTTTATTTCTTCATTTCTTTAATTTTTTAATCGGTGTGGAATTGATTGTCACATTCTATTCCTCTTTTTAATCTTATCGATTTAGAACTTACGCACATACATCTTATCGGTTTCTGTTTTTTAAGTATTTTATTTGCTGAATAAGATGTACGGTGTGATGTAGCGATGCTTTTTAAGTTGAAAAAAAAATTAAAAAAGCATAAAAGATCATTTTTAATTCCGGAAATTAAATTTATTGTTATATCGATACAGATTATTTTTAAAATATTAGTTAATTCGTCATATTTTGATACTTTTATTTAAAACAGGTGCGTCTGTGACTATAAAGAAATAAAAACTTCATTGCGAATATGCTGTAAATCAAATTTTTACTGGTAGTCATAAATACTACATAATTTATTATAAAAAAACAAAGCCAAACGATAGATTCATAAATATTTTTGTTTATAATAATGAGTTCACCAGATAATGTTGTTTATAACCTTTTAAACGAAATTAATTGATTAATATTTCCATTAATTTTTATTAATTAATTATAAATCAGTATTAATATTCTTACTTCTAATCAAACCAATTGAGTTTTATATATGTGCTTTCGTCCTTGTATAGTCTTAGCTTAGTATAGTTGGGCGTGTTTGTGTTTATGTAAGTATGTATATATGCATACAAGTGCCCACTGGCAACAAATTTTAAGGATTGCGTCACGATGACCTTGATTATCGATGATTTTGTTGATAAATAATTTGGAATTTCATGCGTCGGCCTCAGTGTCTCGATACTGAGGCTAGAATCAGCATGAAATCAACATAAATTGTGTGTAGATCAGATTTTTTTTCTTATCATTGCATTTCATCGGACGAACGCAGTTTTTTTTGGTAAGTATTTTTTAGTCGGGGTAACTATTTTTTTTATAGATTGATTTAATTTTCTGATTTAATTTAATTTTCTGTTATAATGACGAGCGAAAAAAATGGGTTTTACACGAGTACCTTTTGTAGAAAAATTTGTAAAAACTAACTTATAAACAAAGCGAAATACGTTATACTCAATAATGTAATATTTTAAACGATAATCACTTTTTTCACTTTCTATGTTATAAGATTTTTCTTTAATTAATTTTATTATTTATAATGTTTCGATGATGACAATATTTTAATGTAAATTAATTTTTCGATAAATTCGAGAAGTACATAAAGATTCTTGTGAAGTACATAAAGCTTATGATGACATAAAACAAATGATACATAAAGCTTATACTTTATGATTACATAGAAAGTGATAGTATCAATCTACACAAAAACTCAAAGTTCTTACTTTTGCATATGCTGATTTACTCTCTATGATTAAGCTTATATTAAAAGAAGGAACAATTCTACATTTTAAAAAATTAGTTGTTTTTTAGCTAACTCTAATGATATGAAATCTCTACATTGCTTATTCATTTTTTCGGAAATAAACCAACATTCTTTTCATTTTTTATTGTACTTAATTTAATCTTAATTTATTATTGTTACAATCATTATTTTGAATTTTTAACTATTTTTAATGACCATCACTATCATATTGTTTTTTCTTCTTCTTCGATCTTATTAATACAATATAAATAGTAAAATTAAAAACAAAATTATAAAATAGAAAAAAGTTTTTTTTAAATCTCATTTATTTATGCATAGTTTACAAGTTTTTGTAAAAAACTCTAATTTTAAAGCTTATTTAATGATAAAAATTTATGCATGATTAAGTCATATTATTTACGTAGTAATTAAATAAAAAATCAAATATTTTTATTTATATTATATTGAGCATTATGTATGTATAAGAGTAAATGTGGGTACATTTCTATCTTCAATAAAATATGAGCTCACTTAAACAATAAAATTTTCATATGAGTGTATTGAAAAAAAAATAATCTTGGAATCTGTACTATATGTATTAGATAAGTAATAAAGGGCTTTTATAATTTATTTGAAATTAAATATTAAATGGAATCGCAAATGATTGTGAACATTTAGAAAAATTTTGATATATAGATGCGATGTTCAATTTATTAAATATATAAGATTTTTAAAAGAAATATAATTATAGTTTTATACGAAACCGTTCATTAAGTTTAAGCTTGAATTAGGCAATAACTAAAATATCGTAAACTAGCCATTTATATTATTTCTTGATAGTAAAAATCAGCACGAATTAAGTGTTTGAGGGTAAATTGAGCGAGAAAATACAGGAGAGCCATGTAGGTATAAATAATAAGCAAGGGAGATAAGAAAACAAAAAAGAGAGTCTGGCATAAATTAAAAATTGGTCTTACTTCTCATTTCAGAAAGTATCGAGTGGGTTAAGGTAGCTAAGTTCGTCCTAAATGCTGGATTCTGTCTAAAAGACACTCATCCACACTGGTGGTGCCCCGTTCGTCAGGAAAGCAAAAGAGTCGGCCCGTGCAGAAGTTGTTATACGAGGAGCATCACCCAAGTCTTGATCATCCAGGAGAGTGTACGCGCTTCGGTGCGGGCCCAACGCTACGAAAATTCTCGACTACATAATGGACATGAGTAGCGAATCGAGTGCGGCGCGCTGGTATGAGCCGCCGAGAAGTCTTGAACCCGCTGCAGCGGGTGGGGCTAGCGGCGGTAACAGTAATAACCCTGGGGGAGTCGTTGGTAACCCCGGAGACTACCGTGGTTACTACCCCCACACGGGTCCAACACATCACCCTGCGGCTGCCGCGCATTACGCGCACAGTGAGTATACTCGGGGTAGGAGGGGAGTGTCTGTCGTTGCTTTATTCTCAGGTCTCTTATCGCGGTCCATTGATCCAGAGATCTGCTTGTGGGTTATTAATCGTGAGGGGTCAATCGCCCAGGCGTTTTTTCTTCTCTTAGTCACTCTTCGACCTTTAATTGATGACTAGAAAAAATGAGGACTAACGAAAGTTTAAAGATAACGCCTTTACTATTACAATTACAATTACTTAAAGAAGAGATTCCCTGATTTTCGAGATATGAGTCGAAACTACCACACGAAAAAAGATGAAATTTGAGAAAACCAAACAAAGTATAGGCACGCTTATTAGGCTGATCTTACGATCTCATCTACGAATTTGGTCATTGCGGTTCGAATTCTAAAACATCTACACATTACCATTAGATTATTGATGGAAGACGACGCGAAAATTATGATAATAAAAAGATATTGTATCCTATAATGAAATTTAATGTCTATCAATCCGAGTAATGAAGTGCAAAATCTGCCCATGAGGAATATTTCATCAGCTACACCGTTTTGAACATTCCTTGGCGGATTCGATTCAGTGTCTCTATGACGCGATGTTACTTCAAGTCTTAAAATTATTCGTTTTGCTTACTAAAAATTCATGTCAAAACCACTATATAATCTAATGTGCTGACGAAGCTAAATTCCTGGTAATTATTTTTTTTAGAGGATATCTTGATTAAACCGCGATTTTTGTCAGAAGCATTATCAGCATCCCATACTTTTCCCCGCTTCTCCTACTTAAGAAAAAAAATTGCAACCTTCTTCTAGTACTTGTTCTGTGAAATTTATTGCGTATTTATAAACGGAATAAGAAAGTGCGTTCTTTTTGTTTTTCTATCAATTTTAGCACAATATTCACGTTTCACAAGTTGATTTATTTTAAAAAGTATCAAATTTGCAACAAAAATCAAACTTCGTTTTCTGGTTTGGCAATAAGAAGCGTTTGACTTATAATTTTTTCTTTTTCAAAAAGATTACCTAACAGAAGTACGGAAAGAGTCAAATTAGGGCATCTATAATGAAAGGCGCTTTCTCTTCTTTTTTATACAAAGAATGATTACTTTAGGAAGCGTTGGTAAGTGTGGAAATTTGATACAAGGACTGAATTGCAGATTAAAATGCACTCAATTTTTACTTGTGTTCACAAGCTCTGGAGTATGATCGTACACATAAGATAATTTTAACACAATTTTTTATTTTTGTTTTTTTTTCTCAATAATTATATATATATATGCGCCTACTTTATTTTTGAGTTTTCCACTTTTTCTGACAATAAAGCTATTAAAATATGTATTTCACCTTAATATAGATTTTAATAATGAAGAATTTCAACAATGTACTAATTGGTAGTTAAAATATTAATATTTCACATATTCTGGACTATTTTTTTTGTTTTTTTATACTGAAGTTAAGAAAATATTTAAGATAGTAATTCATTAATTTAATGAATATATTAAAAGGTTTATCTGTAGAAGATACTAGACACATAAATATAATGTTAGCAGAGTATACATTAAATTGATAGCATTTGAATATTATTAATTATTATATGAATGCAAATAAGTATATGAATTGTGTATTTCTAAATTTAAAGGATGGTATTTCAAGGAAAATTTTTACCCTTTTACAATAGTATATGAATATTGATGTATGTATTATATTTCATATTTTTTTCCATCATTATGCTCTCTTTTATTTCGTTATCGACTTTTTGTGAATAACCGTATGCTTTCAAAAAATTCCTTTGATAAAGAAATTTAAAAATTTTTTGTTTAACGTAATAACGATTACTATTTTCTATGCTTAGGCATAATACATTTTCTAAGCTTGGATATTTAGTTATTTTGTATGATACTGTCTTAGTTACACGTTAAAAGATTTATTTTATTAATTTTTATAATTGCAATTTAAATTATTTTTATATAGACAATCTCTATATGAAATACAATGAAGTCAGAATACGATACCGATATTAATAATAATCTGAAGCTATAGTGATGCTTGGTTTCAAAATTTTTTTGCACTTTGCACGAGAGAGCAACGTTCATTTTAAAATAATCGATAAGACGTGCTGTACAATAAATAGGTGCGGATACGCACTTATGCACGCTCACCTATATAAGCAAGAAACATAAGTATAAGCATTACTTAGCGTGCGCAGGTTGGCAGCAGTGCTTGCAACAGCAGCAGTAACAACAGCAGACAGGAAGGAAGCGCAGCCAACCGCAAAGCTATATACGCTGACTAAGCTGTTCTCTCTATCTCCCCCTATCACTTTATCTTTCTGTCTGCCCACTGAACGAATGGTAGCGATGTAGAGTGTAGTGAAGAGAGATGCATATATAATTGCAGGAAGAAGGCAGAGGTAGCGTTCTGCTATTTTATGCGCCGTTGCCGTCCGTCCACTAATGCGTATATATAATCTACTTCTCTCCACTGGGCTAATCTTTTGCTCCTCTCTTCTTGTCGGTTTGCCACGATGTTTTTTTTTTTGACTCTTTTATCCTCAACGCCCAGATACATACTCTTCTTTTCTTTCACACGATTGACCTTTTTTTTGTCTCCCCCCCCCTCTCAATCTTTCGCTTTTTATATACGTGTGTATATATATATATATATATGTATATATGTATATATATTGCCTGCTCGCGCGCGCGCACGTTTATGTTTGTGTAGTGTATATTTGTGCAATCTAAGCATGATTGTGCGCGTGAGCATGACGTAAAGAGGCAAAAGAGACGGCGCCATCTTGAAAATGCATACACGAGCTTTGAAGGCGGAGCCAAGAGATGGATTCTTTTCTTTTTTCCTCTTCGTTTATCATTCACGATGAGTTCCTATTCTCTCTTTTCCATTCTACCCCACGTTACCCCACTACCTTACAATCTCTTTAGTACCATCTACCCCCGCCATTACCGTGCGCCCCCGGGATCAAGTAAAGACCTCCACTGTACTTTGGATTGAAATGCTCTGTACTACTTTCCTCTAATCGAGTTCCACCCTATTGCTGAGACAAGCTTTGCTTCCGCGTAGCTTCTGGATCGGGAACGACCTGCCTTTCTCTTACATAAATAATCCAAGTTTCCATCGATTACTTGATGTACCCGATTTTAAAGATAATAATTCTTCAGACGTCGACGGTTAAATAGAGATGATGCATTTGGAGATTACAAACTAAGCTTTTTAATTAACAAAGGTTCTGCTGTGAACTCATAATAAACTATCAGTGAGTATTTCTTCTACATTTTAGAGAGAATTTTACTCACTTAATTATACATTTTTATAAAAAATACGTATACATATATATATATATATATTTTATTTTATTTATATATATATATATATATATATCTATAAATAAAATAAAATGTAATTAAGACATTATATTGTTTTATAAAGTAATTAAAATTTTATAAAATAAGTATATAAATTGTTTTAATATTATACTATCGGTTTTTAAATTTCAAAATTACGAGTGCGTAATGACTAAATTAAAAATTAGTAATTATAGAAATATGGAATTAAAAATTTCTAGCAAAAAAATTATATAAAATTAGGTATAAATTGTATTGTTTGTGATTGGGAAAAGAAAAAAGTTAATAACATGCAAGTATTCATATTGAATATAATTTTTCAATGAAAATTTGTTTCTTTAATTGTAATAAAATGTGAATTTGTTTGTGGCCAAAAAATTCGTGATATTTAATTTTCTAAATTGAAAAGTTGGTCGGGTGATAGTTATATTACCAAAAGTTTAATTCAAAATTAATTTGAGTCTGAAATGAAAGTTCTTCTTGACAGATGCGATCAACTAATCTTTGAGTGTCACCTTGTCTCTTTCATATCCTTGCCATAGCCATGAACTGTTGAAAAGCTTTTGCTTGATAGATGCCAGAGCGAGATTTGGTTTTACTCGCGCGAACGGTGAGAGAACACAACAGTGGCGCAAACTAATTACTTGGAGTGTCGACTAACGTTCATACGTATATGTCGATACTGTAAAGATAGAGGACCTTCATTACAAACTTATTTTAATGTTAATAATCATAAATTTTCTTTTCCTGTTAAAATTCCCCCTTAACTATCAAATGATCTTTATAGATCAATGTTCTGACTACGGCATTATACTGAATCGTTCCTGAAACATTAAACACTCTGAATTCTCATGTATACGAAAAACAAGATATCATGTGTACTTTATGAACTCATAGCTTCAGTTTTTTTTATGCTTACAAAGTTAAAAACTATATCTCATTCATAAAATTTAAGCAAACAGCTATTAAGTGGATGATCTCTCCAATTTTATATTAGCAAAAATTTTTCTAAATCCCAATAATTCAAAATTTCTGTATTATTCTTTCTGTATTATAATTTTATAATACCTGTTATGTCTTCGTAAGCAATTACAGTATTGAGCCATCGTATCACCTCTTACGTGATATATAACTATATACAGTCATAAAATTATAACAAAAAGCATTAAAATTATAATATGCAGTTATTCTAAATTGGTGAATAGTAAACGCAGTTTTAAATCCATATAAGAAATTTGAAGCGAATGTCTGTTTAGAAAAATTTCTGCGATTCATGTTGACAGTACACTTATTTCTTTAAATCATTGCTAATTTATTTCTTGATGAATGAGCCACAGTTTTTCAATATTTAATAAACTTAAATTAAGTAAATTCAAATGATCACAAGTAGAAGTTTCTATCTCATGGTAATTTTTAGTAAAAAGTGCTCGTATTGTTATGTAAATTCTCAGTTCAAAAATAAATAGTGATTAGATGTCATTCCTACGTTGACAAATATATATCACTTGTTTTTTTCAAAAAGAAGTTTTCTCCTCTTTCTGAATGCAAGTTGTGACTCTTACTAGGAAAAAAAAAATTATTATGTACACTGGTGAAGCATTAAACGGATTATTTATGTTGTTTTAACATACCCTTAAACCTAAAAGTGGGTTCACTTATTATTGGAAAAGAGATTCTTTCGTGATCATGGTGTTCACCTAAAAATATTAAAAAGCGTAAATGTATAGTAAGTCTTCTTTTTCTGATTTTTATTTAGGTCATGTCAAGTTGACGGGCATTGAGGGGTTACCAGTAGGGTTGGTTCAGAACGAAGAAGAGGAATGGAGGTGAAAACATGTTATCCAGGACATGCAACAGAGTAAATCGTCTATAAGGCATAGTTGGTAGCTTGGCTATTCTATTTAGAAAAATATTGGATTTGCAAAGAGTCGAGATACGTTATCTAAGTTGCAATCGCAAGCTATTTTGCGCTTATAAGTGATATAATCGTTACTTAATGGATTTTTTATACATATTCATGAAAGCATACACGCCCTTATCCATTTTCTATCTCTAATTTTCTATCTTTTTTCCTGTCCATTAATGTTAGATTTTTATCAGTTTATCAATATTTCCTTTTTTTATTGTCATTATCTACATTTTTAAAATATTTATTTTTGATAAATTCCTTTTTTAATTTTTTTTTAATATTCTGGTAGAAAAAAAACATTCATGTTTTTCTCTAATGTTTAAAATCAAATTTACAAGCTAAATTTACATTTACAAACATATACTGATCTATCATTAATTTACAAATTTAATGCATGATTTAAACAGATCAATGAAATAAATTCCCAATTTCTTTTAAATTACGCTACAATAATATACAAAACATATTTAGTAATATATGATTAAATTAAAATTTTGAGTTTTTCTCAAGATAACTTAAAAATTTAATTAACGAAATTTTAAATTTGAAACAAAAGTTATATCGTTAAAATTTTATTTTAATACAGTTGAGAAATCTGTGGAGATTGTAGTAGACTGTTATTTCACGGAAATGCAAACTGGAGTTTGGGAGATCGAAGATTGATTGGACTTGATACACAATCTGGAGTAAAAAAACTCTTTCTATATGCGAAAGTGACCGATTTGACTGATTGTTTAAAGTAGAGCACTTTTGCATATGAAAAGGTTTATTTTTTACGTCATATATTAACATATTTAATCATTGAAACACTTTTTGTTAAAATGAAAATTATTTAGGTGATGTAAAATAATTATATAAAGTAACTGAGCTTTTTTATCATCGTATATTTACTAATAATTCTGACAATGAATATTTTGGAAGTGATGAATTAATTTTTGGGCAAATATCGAATATGTACTGTAATTACATTTAACAAAAATATTGAACACATACTAAATTCTGAATACCTAGCGAATTTTTAAGCATAATGGTAGAATGTATAAGTAAGAATAAAAGTTGATAAGTATCTATTTTCTTGCTTTTCTTCAACTAGTTTTATTTTACGATGCTGTAAATTGCTCCGTTCGTGCAGCGTTTTTTATTAACCGTAACCTTTTTTCTTTAAAGCATGCTCGAACACTTTTATTTTATGATCCTATCATTTTTGTCCGAAAGAAAACTGCCTTATGAAATTTTTCTTTTCACAAACTTCAACTTGAACCACGAGCAGCTCCATATTGACATAGTATAATGCGTTCAACCAGGAATTTTTCTTAAATTATACTTTTAATTAAAAAAAAATTGTTTACACTCTCATATTCATTAATTTTTTATTAAAAAATACAGTTAATAATCTCATAAAATAAATGTAAATTTTAATTTGATCTAGTTGATTTTACTTGGCTTCAAAATATATACGTACGAAATACACATCGTAATGCCACACACAAATATGTATAATATTAATTATAGCTTCTTTGTGATACTTTTTTAAGTGCGAAGTTTATTTTTATAAAAGTTTTAATAATTTTTATGACAAGCTTTATGAAAAATTTTTTATTCTTAAGATTAATTTTATTACGGCTTTATAAAGAATAATCAGTTATTATCCAAAGCTAAGTAGTTTTGATCGACACAGATGCGCTAATATTTCTGGCTTTTGTTTGAGTCAATTAAAAATAATTAAAATCTTCCTAATAGGGTATGTCATGAAATTTTTCAGCGATATGTTCACTTACCAAACATTGAAAAAATAAGATATATTCATTCAATATCACTCTATTCGGTTCTTACCGTCTAATAGCATTATCAGATTTACATAATACATCTAATTTTCGTAGCTAGGTCAATGGCGGATTCTTCATTAAAAGGTATGATGAAAATTTTCGAAGATGTATGGGAAAAATTATAAATTTTATTAATGCTCTGCGACCATTTCTTCGTTTTTTATATTGAGCATTCAATTTTTCAAACCAGAATTTTTAAGAGTTTTCAACTAGAAAAGGCAAGCATCAAAGTTAAATGAGATTGGGTAAATAAATGGTGCAACACAGTCTTGGATACAAGTCAAAGTACCAAGCGAGCGCTTTTCTTGATTTTGGAGCACAACAAATCGAACTGATTGGAACTCCCCGCTGTGATTGCAGGCAGGATGACGGGTAGCGGAATGGCAGGCGGGCCCATTGGCCAAGTCTGTCGGCCGCACTTTGGGCCATCCCTTCATCCTTGGGGCTTTCCGACGACATCTGCCTCCAGTAATGGCTCTTCCGAAGAAAAACCTCAGAGTCCACTGGGTTCGAGCATGGCTCCAGGCAGTACGGCAGGTGGTCTTACGAGCCATGGGGGTGGTCATCCGTTTCCGTTTCCTCCAACACCACCAAAAGACGCTACACCGGACAGCATCAGCGCAAGTACGACTTCTAGTTCGACTAACGGCGCCGGAGGCGGTGCCACCGGAGGCAACGGCAGCGCTTCTAGTAGTAACGGGGGCGGCCTCGGACTTGCTGGGGGCGGTGCCGGGAGTGATTACCAGGCGGTGGTCGCCCACGCAGCAGTCATGGGCGCCTTTATGCATCATCAGGACACTCTCGGATCATCGGCTACTTCCTGCGACGTTAAGCCCTCGGTAATGCTCGGGCACCAGCATAGTGCGTCTTCGCCCCCGCACCAGCACAGCGCAGGTGGTGGTGGTGGTCAAAGCCAGGGCGGGCAGGTTAAGCAGCGTGAAGGTAATGGACAGACGTCGGGGGGAAATGCGGGGGCAGGCGGACAGCAACAGTCATCCAGTGGTCAGCAGCAGCAACAGCAGCAACAGCAACAGCAGCAAGATTACCAGAGCAACCAGCAGACGCCGAACTCGCCGTGTCGCGATGCCGGTTACCCAGGCGGAAACGCTCATCACAGCTCTCAGTATGATCCCGCCGCGACAGCCTACAACATGTATCAGCATCTCCAATATCCTAGCCATCATTCCCATAACCATCCTCACAATGGGCCCGCCTCTCTCTTTTCGGCAGCGAACCACCACGCAGCCGCGGCCGCAGCGGCAGCGGCTGCAGGTACCGTCGTACCTGGCCTAACGTCCACCGATTCGAAATTGTTAGTTTCTCACGTCAGCCAGAATACGCCCAATTCCCCTGGTTCTCAACACCAGCAGCAGCAGCAACAAAAGCCCAGGAACAAGTCCAGGACGTCCGCCGGTAAGCGGCCCGCCAACCATTCTCACACCTCCTATTTTCTTTCCATTTTACTTTCCTTCTCGTTTTTTTCTTAACAAAACTTAGTTAGTTTTAGTTCTTTGTTTTATTTAATCTCATTAAACCAACACCAAATGTACATTTTAACTCTTCAATCTTGCTGGAATGTATGGTTCGCGATGCTAACCGTACACGTCTTCTTCTTACACGTTGCACTTTTAAATCTATTTTCCTTTATATTCACGTCTTATTCCTTCGATTATTATCACTTTATGCGAAAATTAAAAAATATGCTTTTTGTATATACACAATTGCCTGTGAATGTAAAAAATGGAGTAATAATTTGACAATGTTAACTTATACTAAAATAATGATTTTTGTAATTCAATAAATAAAAACACTTTATTGATGAAAAATCATTACTGATCAAAACGATTAGCATCCTGGCCATACATACTTTATCTTTTTGTATTGTTTGATTCATTTTCATTTATCAATACTGAAAGTTACTTGGTGTTTTGTATTTTTATAAATTAACTTAAGTTTATTTAAAAGTTACTTATGCTTTATTTAATCCTTTATAAACTATCGGTGGCGGTCGTCCAACGCTTACAGTATATTTGTATCATCTGTATGACAAATAAACATTATGAAATCAGTTTAATCCAATTTAGTAATATCATTTATTTGATCTTTGCTTTATTTTTTAATTGATATACATTTACTCCACTGTGTGCTTATAGGTACACTTATATATACGCATATACATTTACGTAAATATCGAGTTTAAGGAACTGTTAATGATATTGAAGAAAACTTCATAAATTTTTATTTACTTATAATTTTACTCTTTAACAGTTTTTCAAATCTCACCCACAAATACGCGCACACCTCTATAATCGTATAAGTAAATACAACACGATAGCATAAATTGTTCTTTTTTTAAATGTGATATACCTACGTTTTATTTTTTAGCATACTTTTTATTTTCTAAAGAACAGGTTCGAAAAGTTTGAAATTTGTTTAGATGGAATAAAATTCATAATACTAAGTAAAAAAATATATTTACATTTATTACTTCAAAAGGTATCGAATATTTAAAAACTAAAATATCTATTAATGAATTCATGAATGTTTTAAAAAAGTAGGAATTCATTTGTCTACAAAGTAACTGTTGATTAAATTTAAAAAAAAAAATTTAATATTCTTCACTTTATAAAAAATAACGAAACACTCTGAAAATACATTAAGTGAACTAAAGTCAAATTTAAAAAGAAATAAATCCAAATAATTACTCAATAATGAATTGAAATAAACACATATGCTAAAAGCTCGTAATTTTTAACAATAAGATCAATTTTATAAGATCGAAAACGATCTGAATTACAAATTTTATTATGAATCCAATTGTGCAGCTTAGGAAACTAATAATGATTTTAATTTCGGTTTAATGTTTTTTAATAATTTTTTATTATGCATATGCAACATTTGTTTTTGAAGTAACTTGAAATGTTACAAATACACTTTTAAGAAAGTAGATGAAGAGATGTTAAAGAATCATAATGATGATTCAATCAATTATTCATTTCGTGTAATTGTTCGGACTGTGGGATCGAATATGCCAATAGCAAGAATGGATAATAGAAATGGGAGACAGCACATTATCCTGTAAGCTGTTAATAATAAGATAACAGTATATCATTAGTCTAAGATTCCGGTGCAAGGGAAATATTATAGAATTTTCTTTTTATATGTAAAGTTAATTATAAATCTTTTCCTTATTAGTCTGTATCAATCAAGTCAAATAAGCAAGGGACAATCGTAATTCCTTCCTTTCCTTTTGGTTCATACGCTTTTACGATTTCTATTTTCCAGTATCTCTCCAGTATTCTCTTTCTGGTGATTAATCCTCGAGCCATAATGAAATAATTATACAAAACATGCGCGCACGCGCACAGCACACATTAATACACGCAGGTGCGTGTCTTGCGCGCGTGAGTATGTTTCAAATACATAACACATGTACGTGAAAGGGAATTAATTATGTTGATTTTTATAAATAAAATAAGACCTCTGCTTCTGCTCTGGTAATCGCTTCGTGGTTTGTTTGTATGCATGCAAGTTAACTCACTGATGACTGGTGGCATCACAAAAAGTTCACAACTTTCGTTTGATAATTAAATATTTTCCAAAAGTTTTTGTTGTTTTTTATCCATTTTTCAATAACGGTGAAGTTGTCTACTATTAGCTTTAAAATTGTATATTCGTGAAATATTCGACGTTAGTATGAACTGATACTGTTGTGCGCCTGTTTTAATGAAATTTCAAACCCTTTAAATACAAGAATATTGTTTACGAATGACTACTCTGCAAATGCTTGTTTTTGGAAATTGAATAACTTGAATTATATAAACATCTTTAAATGGGTTTATTGTATCATCTTAATTTTTATAAAGATGGAAATGATAAGGTATATCATGAGATTTCATAAATCAAAGGAGAAATTCATTCAAAAACGAATATTCTAAGTCAACAAATTGCTTTATGAAAGAAAATCGAAAGATAAAAATTGTTAAATTTATCCTCAAATGGTCATAAAAGCAGTATGAAATGGACTTTCGCTTTTCTTTTAATGGCGATTCTTTGGATAATATCTTAAACGTAAAAGTACTATATAATGCTTAAAAAAATAAACGAAGAAAATAATTACTAATCTAACAAAAATTACATTTTTGGAATTCATCTAACAGAGGGACGCGAATGCGTTAACTGTGGTGCAACGTCGACTCCATTATGGCGACGAGACGGAACAGGACACTACCTCTGTAATGCTTGTGGACTCTATTATAAAATGAACGGACAAAATCGACCACTTATTAAGCCCAAGCGACGTTTGGTAAGTTTTTTAATTAAAAATTGATTTTTGATAATTCTCTTTTTACTTTTTTATTAGTTGTTACTCTTATTCTATTTTACATAAAATGTTGTACGATTCATTAACGATCTTTTCAGTATCTCCTTTTTTAAGACTTTTTCTGGAAACTAAGACAATTTTTCTATTTACATACTACCTAGTCTTCTTATATCAATATATTTATAATTCACCCCTTCTAGTTAGTTTCACTGAAGTATAAAAAAATTCACGGTTGCACAAATAATTGATAAATAAGATACTATAGAAAAAAGATATCAGTAATAAGATTGAATTTTTTATACATATTTAACATGTAAATTTTGCTCATTAAAAAATTTAGTTACCTCTTCGCACAAGTGCACAATTAATTTTCAACCAATAAAAATGCTCTTTTCAAAAAACATTTTTTTGTACAAAAATCTTTGTAATTCATCGATATTTAAAATTTCAACATAAAAACGATGAAGTCAGGCTTGAGGAGCGCGTGGATTCACTTATGCAATCTCTTTGATGTCTGCTGTTATGAGCTCATGAGGTGGATCTTGACGAAGCAAGCTTTGTAAAGAAATTCGAGATTTTTCTTTTATAAAATTGTACATTGAACATTTCACTATCACTTAGTAAATTTTTGATAGTTGGTCAAGGACCAATTCTAATAAATTTGGTAAAAAAATTATTCTCTAAGAAAACGAACTATTACGAAATTTTTTTTATTTTTTAGGCCGTGAAATTATATACATAAAAGATAGTTGTAAAGATGAATATTTTTGAGTAATCGAAATATGCTATTAATTACTGTAAATCTTAATTTAATTTATAATCATATCTGCAGTAAAACCTCATGCGAAACATCTAATTAATGTTGTTTTATCGGATTCATCTGATTTTGTATTGCTAGAATGGAGCAGTAAAAGGTATTAATCTGTGAAGTAAATGAAAAGTTAATTAGCATTCCCAAAGGTCTCTCTTTTACAATATGAGCTTAAAACTGTGAGCAGATGAGTACCTCGATATTTAGTGTCTTTTAACATTTAGTCACGTATTTTTTTAAACATAATTTCGTGTTTCCATCCCTCTTTAGCCCATTTTTGCATTTTCATATGCATTTAGGTACATACTCGAGCTTTCTATATTTGAGATGACGGATTATTCGAGCTTTCTGATTTTTTTGGTGGCTTATGTATCACTTTACGTTTAATGACTTGTCAATCTTAGTAGTCAATTAGCATTTTCACAAACATCAGAACAAAGATAGAGTATGCTGATAATTTCGGGCGCTATACCGAAAATGGCACTGATTTTATCACTTTTGAATATTCACTTATATGAGTTTATTATTATTATATTTAATAATAAGATTGCATGCTAAAATTGCGTATAAAAGTAAATGAAAATTGTCGTTTATATTTATAGCAACAATTAAACAGTGGTTAAATTAAATCCTAAATATGTACGATTAAATTTTTGTCAACAAACTATTATTTTATTCACTAACAGATAAAAACATGTATTTATAATATTTAAAATACATTTATCTACAATTTAAGTTGCAAATAAAAAGAGTGCGAAACCATTGCAATCCCAGCAGCTCAGAAATGTATTCTCTCGTGCATGTTTTATACTTTTCTGATTTATTACTCATAACGAAAGAGCATAAGCAGTAGATTATCATATTTTTAAACACTATTAAAAAATAGCAATTTACATTACATTCTTTTGTATCAGAAATCAACCAAATCTCTGCAGTAGCGAAAACTTACCATAAATACGATCTTTTTTTGTTATTATACTGATAATCTGTAAATCTAAATAGTTCACATCACTAAAGCAATTTATTATACATAATGATTTTTAGAAACTTTCAAGTAAACAGTCGACTTACCGTCGCTCGTGAGGGTGACATATGTCTTTAGCACAATGTGCTGCACTTTTTTTGAAAGGGGGTGATGGTCTAAAATATGAGCAGGGAAACACGGGAGTTCTAGTCTTGCTCGCAGATGTTTTGCCTAAAAAAATAAAAAAGAAAAAGATGTGCAATAGTAAAACTATCGTGGATATGATCTAGGTAACGGAAATAGCACCAGGTTATGTATGCATGTATATGTAAACTTACATATACATGTCCGCGCTCACAGAAACTTGAATAGATATATAGTAGATGGGTTACGAGAAATAATAGCTTTTTTGCTACCGTCCCGATAAAATATACTATTTTTAACAATATTTATCTTTTTAATTGTTAGATTTATTTAAATATGAATTGCTATTTTTCGTTAAAGTTGTGACAAAGCAAAAGTAAGCGATGAAAATAATAGAGAACGTTGGAAAATAGGTAATTTTTTTACAGTTTTGAACTTAAAATAAAATAACACACGCATTTAACATGTTAAAAGAAGCATAATGAATAAAAATGTAACGAAAATTTTCGTTATACTAAAAAGAAAAGAAAGTGTGGGGTCAGCAACGCAGATGGAAAATTTATAAACTTTCTGTAACGGGCAGAAGTTGCTGGGTTATGCATCTTATAAGCGTTGATAGGCAGTGGCAGTCGCCCGGTGCATGTTTGCCTCTGTAGAGGGGTTCTTATTATGGCTACGATGGGACATGGATAGTAAGGGTTGAAGGCTTACTACGACCTAACATCCTGCAATGGGGCCCACCATCTTTGATCCTCGCGGCAGATATAACCAACAGCTGGGAAATTTTCGGCAGACTTTTTCCCTTCCCCTGTTGTATAGGAAGCCGTTGTGTTTGTTCCTCTCCTCGCTCTTTTTTCAGCACGTTTTTTTATTCACCGGGGTGGACACCTAACTTGGGGGCTTTTGCTTAATGTTCCCTTAGAACACTCGTTAATGCGACCAATCGCGCTAGACAACTTTGAATGAAAGAAGGGTAGAAGTACGGGATTTGTTAGGCGTGTTTCAATCTCTTCAAGCAAACAGCATGGCGCATTTCTACCTTCTAATATTGCTCGGTTAGATTATTTCTTTGTTCGCTTATCGGTACTTCTATTTTCAGTATATCGTATACCATCTATGAATGTACGTAAGAGAAACTTAAATTAAGTACGTACGATTACAATCCAAGTGTTATCATTTTCTGCTTTCCACTTAATTGCTGTCTAGAATATTAGAAGAAGCACTTACTTAAAATAAAATAAAATAAAAATAGAAAAAAATCGCAGGGTGTAAATTTTGATTATTATCAAAGTAATTTTTTTATTCTGTACATATGAGTTATGCGCTACAACATTTTTTCATGCAAAGCGACCATTAATAATTAATCATTCATTTAATTTACATAAAATATTTATTATCTAATGGTTGTATGTATAAAAAGATACAATTGATCATTAGTAAATATTAACTATTTTTGGTTCATATTTTCTACATCAATAATAGTACTTATGAACAAGGACAGGTATCAAGAACGTATATTTTCTATGAACTTCATCATTTATTGAAAACAGTAAAATAAAAACTTCTCTCCATTTATTCATAATTTCTTTATTTATCCTTTTCACATCTCCTCATACTTACTCCAATATAATACATACTTTATACATTCTTTTAGTTGTTATAGAATCCAATATTTCACAAATTATTCTTTTTTTTTTAATTTATCAATTTAGGCTTGGGTGCAGGCATTAGAATATAGCTTTTAAGTGTGTAAACTTAAAAAGTGTGTATGACACGGAATAATTTATCAAATCTCTGACTTATATAGATTATAACTTCTTGAGAAATATTATTCTTTTTAAGTGAATAATTTTTATGGCGCCATTATCTCATCTTTTGGTATTCATTCGATTAATATCACATTCTAAAATTTTTCTTTTATTTATCATTGAGAGGCAGTTGATACATTTTTTTATGATACATTTTTTCAGACTGTAACTGGATAAATCTATTTGTGATTCTCAATCATTCAAGAAGCTTTCAATCTGAATTACTGTAATTACATATCTTCAAAGTGACGTAGGAATTAAAACTTCAAATGGGTGCAAGTTTTATACTGCAAATACTTGCACTTGAAATCGCTTTTTCGTCTACAGAAGAAGTAATATATATATTAATATGTTATGCTTGACTACTTTTTTTTTTATTCCGAAATTATTTATCAAAGCAATCATCGTCTGAATCCTGTATTTTAGTGATTTTTTCAATTTTTAACTGCATATGCTTACCTAATTGGCCCTTAAACACCTATTTTATAATGTATATTGTTATAGAAATAGTAATAATTAATCTTTTAAATCCTTGATTTCTCGAAATACATTGGCAGGTTAGGTTCTCTTATCAGCATCCTTAGATAATGTTTATTCTCGTAAGCACTACCTTTCTTCACTACTTAAATTCGAAAACTAGGATTTAAAACCTTGTATCTTTTTCACGTGTCGCGTGAATTTGTACCTATTATGTTATTCAAAGGTTGTTTATTCGATCCCTTTTGCACTTGAGCCTTCTGCATACGCGTGTAATTAGACATTGCAGTATATTATGTGCAGAACATGAGATTAGTTATAAATATCATTCATGCCTCTGGCGATATGCTTTTATCCTTTTCTTAAAAATCACCTTTTCCTTTCTTCCTAAATGGCCATCGAGAAGAATACATGCGGAAAAAATTGACTA
The DNA here is from genome assembly GCA_018907135.1 of Kradibia gibbosae. Lineage (NCBI taxonomy): Eukaryota > Metazoa > Arthropoda > Insecta > Hymenoptera > Agaonidae > Kradibia > Kradibia gibbosae. The sequence goes on along the minus strand of JACCHX010000004.1, from coordinate 23,783,287 downwards.
CTCCTTTAGGGATATTTTTGCATTAACATTTCCATAGTAATAATTGTTCTTTACTTATTACTGAATTTTTGTAGAATTTTGGATGTAAGTAAGAATCAATTAATAAGAGTAAATAATTGGTAAAATAAATGTCAAAGGGTTTAGAAGAAGTTTTTAGGATGGAACCTTGGCTCAAAGGAAAATCTCTGTGCCTATATTTATTTTTCTTTTCATAGTCATGAAGCAAACTTATCCAGGTGGAAGAAAAAGCTTCTGTGATAGTAGATGGAGAAAAGGTACGAAATACAATTAAATACGTCTTCTTGATTACTTTGCTATGAATAGTTTGTTGTTTAAAGATGATGGAGGAGCGGAAGCTATTTTTGTTAATCCAAAGCATGAAATGTCTTTTTTACATTCATTTAATTATTTCCTAAATAAATATGAAGTTTCAGATAAAAAATTAGCAAAAGCATTCGGTATTGAAAATGGTCCAGTGAAAACATACGATAGATTATAATTTAGCAATCACGATTTATCGAACTGGTTTTATACGAAAGAATGAATCGTAATATATAAAGTAACTTAAGAGTGAAACATTTGAAGTTTTCAATTGTAAGGATATAATTATTTTTTAAATTCTTCTGTTTTTTTTTAATGACTATTTTAACAATCCTGCAAACCATTATTTACAAGTGTTTCTTTGTGTCTATTTTGTCTTAGCGATGAAACAGTAAATTTATTTTCTACAAAATACTCTGGTTTTTGGAATATTTTTTATATAAATTACACATACATATTGTAATATTACTATATAAGCGACTACAGCTACCATTTTTAAGCTACTTAAAAAACTTCAACTAAATATTTCAATAAATGCAAGTAGTGTTGTAAGTTTTAGTGTGTGAAAAAGTCTAAAAAAATGAAAAGATCATTGAATAGTTCCTATTTCTAGGAGTTCTGGCTTAAATTTTATCTTATAATTCATAGGAAACTTTTCCGAGAAATTAGATTTGGAGTTGCACACGCACTTTCCTTACTTCTATCAATTAAGTTGGTGAATATTTTAGGACACGTTTTCTCGATACGTGTTTTTTTAAATTACGTGATGCACGTATACCACGCATAAAGGAAATATATCTTGCATGTTATTGATATAATTTTTCACTGGCGTCGTTGTTTCCATTCTCTCCCTCCTAGTATCGGTATTACGGTGAGTAATGGTTTCACTTGTAACAAATATAATCACACTATCAAAAATGACGAACTTGAACGGACTCTCGGTTGTGGGTCTCCATAAACTATATACGCCGATTAAATCATCAACAGCTCGAATCAGGGGCAAGGGAGACTAAAGTCGAATACTATTAGACGAATGAATTCATATTTGTATCTAGCATCTGCTTATTATAATGTGATTTTGCTATTGTTATTAGGTTGGGTAATTAGATGCACTTAATAAGTATTATTATTCTAAATACTTGTTAATCTTTAAAAATACTTAAAGAATTTCTATTAACCGATTATTTTTTTAAAACTAAACTTGAAATGTAAAAAGTTGCTATCACATTTATTATTTAAAAAGAATTTGCATGAAAATAATTGATAATGAACCATTTTTACCATCTAGAACAATCTTTACCAGCCATGTACCATTTTGAATCAAGTTGTATTATTTTAAAACATATATTAAAAATTATGAAACAAATTATAATATGAAAAATTCAGTGTAACAAAGAATATATTTTTCGCTTTATAGCTACAGGAATTATCTAAGCGTATGCAAATAATTTTTACGACATTCGAGGAACGGTATATATGCTAAACTAGTTCATAACAATACTTAATAATGATAGAATAGGAAATCAGAGAAAAAAGAATAATTCTTTTTTGAAGATAGATACACATATCGGTTTTCTCATCTATATTTCTGCTTCTTTAGGGGTGTAGAAGGGCAGCTGCCAATCCCTCTCATGTTTCTTTGTTTAAGTCTGCTCTATCATTGGTTGTGATCTGACAAACCCTTGGCAAATCAAGAATCAATTCCATTGGACTACTGTAAAGTATGAGGGGAGCATCGAAGTTTGCGAAAATTTAGGAGCATATTGCGCGTGTGCGAAGAGATTAGATTTCGTTTCTTGTAGGGGAGTTGTGAACTTTGTGTATCAACGGTCAATTATGGTCTTGTATACGCTTATTCTGATCATATACATATATTTATTGACATTTTATTAATAGCAATAGTAATATAAAGAATACATGAAGTCTTAATTATGGATGTTTTTTTAAGTCCAACTTATTTCAATATTTCAGTAACGTAAAACTAATAATAACTGGATTACAAAATATTTTAAGGTTTTTTAGTTGTATATTAATTATAAGTCCGAAAGTATTAATATTTTATTAGCAATTTTTAATTTACTAAGATACGAGTATTCATAAGCTGGCGTAAAATTGTAAAAAGATGTTACTCGGTAACATCGGGTATATCGGGAATAAAAACAAATTTGAATTGGAATGAATATAAAAGAAGCTAAAAATAAGGGATAAACATAAAACTGTTTAAGCCCGCGAAAAAAATATTTCAAATCAATTAAAAAAGAATTGTTCGTAAAGTCCATAAATCTTCTTAGTATAGTGTATTTTAATATATGTAAGGAATTTCTTAAGTAAATCTATTTTTTTGAGGAGAGAACGAGATAGAAGTAATTTACACAAGTCTTCATTGCATAGAACTTTGACAAAAAACGTCAAGCATCATAGTTCTATTAAATCATATCAACGTGAAAATCAATTATAGCATACCGCCATGGCTACTGGTTTAGGTAAAATTATCTCTTTGTATCCACATTTTCTTCTACGCCTTCGCCTACTATGCCCTCCTACCTGTATATAATTCACATTTTTTGCCTATCTATATATCTGGCACTTTGTTTACATTATTTCGATTAAAGCTTAGAAGACGAGTCCAAAGTAATACGATCGAGAGCTTGCGCATGCGCTTCAAAAAGCCAATGCTATTTTATTATGAGTGCGCATGTCAGTTGGTTTCATTTGAGATATAAAAAGTTTAGTGTTATCTGGCATACAAAATGGCCAAAACTGTGTAAATTTTTAACAATGTATCTGTAATGTATTACATTGTAATTGCAGTTTTTTTATTAAAATTTTGAATTGTGTATTAAATACATAGTTTGTCGGGAAAACTCAATCGAAATGTGGTGAATCGCTAAATACTCGCGTTTTAAAAATATAAATTGGTATCTATAGAGAGGAAAATATTCATAATCAACAACTTTAAATTGTTGCTTAATTTTCTATAAAAAAATACTCTTTCCTGTCCTCTAAAATTCAAAAGTCACCAGCAAATATCATGTAAGATACTACCAATACTCGTGTAAGGTGGGTAATGATTTTCTATCTAGGAAAGCGGGCGATGAGTCAAGACTGGTGGCCTTGCGCGTAAAAAAGCCAACGATACTACGATTATTAGCTGGGATTGTGTGTAAAATGAATTATATTACTGAATAAGTACCAGACCCATATTTATCAATGTTTACATATAAATCTCAATGACTATACCTTCCAAAAATTCAATTCTTATGAAATTAGATTTTTATGAAGTATTATGCACTGTGCTTAAATGTTTTATCATATTGATGCCTGCTTCTAACAACGCTTATTCTCTATTCACGTTTGTGTAATTTAATATCTTACAAGTCCTGGCATTTGATTATTTTTATTACGTAATCGACTAGCGCAATTTTCTAATAAGCTTCTTATCGAAAAGATTTATTAAGTGAAAATTTTTTTTTGCATAAAATGCAGTTAAGCGTATTATTTAAGCTATTTAATGAATAAAGTATGATAATACAAAAAATTGGGTTCATCGAGCGATTGCCAATAACTTTGGTTCCTCATAAAGTGTTTGAAAGATCAAAACTTTAAATATAACAACGCCCTTTCTGTATCAAGCTCCAAAGGGATTATAGAAAATGGCGGCAGTTGTGCAGTATTTTCTATTGTCTAATTTTATAGTGACTGCTAATTAGTTTCCAACTGCTGAGCGAAAATGGCGTAGGAACGACGCGCAGGCGCAGATAACATATCGTTCTTTGTGGCGAGATCTAAACTCGAGAACAGTAAGAAAATCTTAACTTTTCTTATTTTCATTCGAAACTTTATATTTCATAAGTGCTTTGTGTAAAAACTTTTTAAAATGAAAATCATTAACAATGCCTTACGGTAATGCTACAAATAGTGTCAAAAACATCACTCAATCCTCCTATATCGGCACCTTATCACTCCATTGCAAGATACGTAGTTATTGGTTACATACATTGATTTTTTTCAATGTGCCTTAGAATTGTCGCTTACGTTAATTTCTAGTTTATATACAAGAAAGAAAAGTTTTAATACACATTTATCAATTGATTAAATTCGATTCAGTTTGTTATTCCAAATTAAAATTTATTGATCATTGATGGAGAAAATTTCTTATTACAAAGCGAATTAGTCAAAATGATACCTCTGACATCGTAAAAATGCAGATAAGAACTTAGCGAGAATTCTTATTTATATATATGTTCGATATATATGAAAAGTTAATAGCAATTGACCAAGTTAAGTTATTCGTATAATAGTAATACAAATTCCAAAAGACAGAACGGGTAAAATCAATTGAGCTCGTTGCAAGACCGTGAGATATTGTGCGATATAGAGGGCTTTGAAAAAGGAATGGCGAGAAAAGGACGGGTATAAATAGGGAGGGGAAGTCTATGATAGTAATCACAGATTTTTTTTCTTCTATCCTTGTCTAAGCATCTGCATAGCATCTTGACCAATAACAATAGAGACAACGTAATGATCCAATTAATAATAATACCCCATGTATTTAAGGATTATGTATTTATGTATACATCGGTATATATAGAGTATGTATTCTAGCTGCTAAACATAGAATACGCTTCAGATATTACACGATATTACTATTAAAATTGATCCTTTCGCAAATAATGCATCAATTTCAAATAGTTTTTTTTTAAGCTATCTAAAAATTCACACGTTTTAAAAAGACTCTGCCATTTTGGTGCCCTTAAAGAAATGAAATCATTTTAAAACTGCTTTTATCTTTCTTTTATTATATAGTAAATAATGCAGATTTATGCGTGCTCATACATGAGTAAATAGGCACAGTACTATACAAATGTGTTTTATGTATAAAATAAAAATTGCTCGTGTAAAGAACTTAAAACATTTATTATTTTAATGTATAAAAATTAATTTATATATGTACACCCGTGGATATATATTGGCTTTATAAGACAGGCGTATTTGAAATAGAGCACTAATTTTGCGTGCAGCTTAATACTATTTATTAGGCTTAGAAAAATACAACAATAATATTGTTAATATTATCCCTGCCTTTATGCTTAAACTGGAAAAAGTCGATCAATGAAAAATAATAAATTCGATGTAATAAAACTTATTGGTATATTTTTCCTATGTATTTAAGCTCAGAAAAAAGATCAATTTTCGTCAGTTGCATCAAAGAAATTACTAATTACATTGAATTATTCTTTTTAAATGTAAAGTAAATCTACTTCTGTAAATTTAATAATAATATACTTAATAATTTGTTAATAAATCAAAGTTATAAACTCCATTTAAATTATAAATACAATTATCTTTCTTATAATTTATTTTTCTCTAGTACCTCATGCTACCATCTCCACCTACCTTTTCCATCTTACTCTTGTCTTTTTGTATTTCATAGCTCGTTTCGTCTATTAATCCATAATTGCTAAGTACATTTTAGGTGAAAAAAAATCATAGATTTCACGAAAATTCTATAAGCAAGTTTTTATAAATTTTATATTATGTCACTAGATATTACACAATATCTTTTAAACAAAGTGTTAATTTTTATGGTAAATCGATAATAAGAAATTCTACTTTTTTTATTTGTTAAATTGAATGATTGTTAATGATTTTTGGTGAAAGAGCATTTTTAAAAATTGTGCTTTCAATATATAATTACATAGTCTTTATCGATTATTGGTTAACGAAGCACTTAGCTTATTAAATAAGAAAACATAATTGTTGGTACAGAACTTCATTTGCTTTCGCAATGATTGCACAATCATTTGAATTCAGCGAAATCGTACATTAGAAGTAATAAATGAAGACATTAAATTGTACTTCTTATTGCATATGACTTTTTAAAATATTGTACTGGAAAATTGCGTATGCTTACTTTGTAATTCAAGACAAGTCAACGCAGTTACATCGAGGTACAGAAAAATCTTTGATTTTTTTCCAATGACGCTATTTCTATTGTGAAATTTCATTTGGAGGGATATGTGATTCAATGAGTTATAATAATCACGTGCCTATAATATATATGTCAGTTAATGTATTTTTCATATTTCTATACGAGCAATCAAGCACACGGATACTATATGAAAGACCACAATACTTGAAATCGTAAACTACAATCTAATTGCAAGTTTATAGTTGGAAATAATATTTTTTTCCTATACATATATACGCCAGATTGAGCTTTTAAACGAACATTCTACATCGTTTATTAGACAAATTAAATGCACTTTTCAATAATATCGCTTATTTCTGTGACGGCTAACGATACGAAAAAGTTTACTGCGATTCAAACTTTTACATAAACAATATACTCAGTACATTCATGAATCATTTTTGTATGTTTTTATTATTTAATACTAAATCAAAATTTTTACAGTCGGGTGAGAGTGCTTAAGAAATTATATTGAAAAACTTTTTATTTAATTAAATTAATATTTAATTGATAATTGGAATTAAAATTTTTGTTTGCATTGTCAAACAAAGAATCAGTGCTGATAAACCAAAAAATAAATAAAAAAGAAACGGTACACCCACACGAAGCAAGCTTGGATTAACATAAATTACGTGTTTAACTAAGAGATTGCGGCAATCGGGTAATAATATTTTCTTTTTGCTTTTTTCTTCCCATTGACCCTACCCCATACTCTGCTTGCCTTATTTCTCTATCTCTCTGTTTTTCTGACTTTAGCTATAAGTCTATCACAGCTTTCAAAGCTCTCATGGAAGGATAGGAAATGGATAGGAAATGACAGAGTGACGAGGTTGGCCGGCCACCTTCAATAACAGGGTACTCAGTTCAGCCCACGACGTTCGCATCATATTGTCTCAACTCAACTTTCCTATGTATGCGTGGTACTGCATAACTTGTTTTGATGCAACCTGAGACAATTAATAGAGGGAGCATTTTATTAACACGAGTGCGAAAGCAAACCAAGCAAACCAAGCAAACAAAAATTGTGATAGCCGCTGACCAAACAATCATGAGAAGATTCTTAAACATTAAATATAAATATGTTCTCTTCAAATTGCCTTCTAAGTTGCGAATTCTTTTTTTAACTTCTTCATGAGGCTTTCTACGCATTACACCAATACTGGTGCTTTATTTGGTTGTAGGATTCTGGGTGTTTTCATTTGTTTTTTATATTCGATTATATGAAAAAATGGGTATTTATTTCTCATGCTTTATAGCTCTGCTTTAAAAGGTTGGAAATTTATAAAAATAATTTTTTCAACATCATTCAAGTTTTAAATTATAGATGATTTTTACTATAGAAATGATATTGCATCAGTACCTAACGCAAACTCAATAATAAAAAATTTTGTTGACTTTCCGTCGCGCAGAATAAGTAAAAATTTCTATATCGAAATACCAATATAAAACGCACATGCTTTCCTAAAAAAAGTAAGAGGATTTGGCTTTCGAAAAAATAATAAAGGGTATAAGATTGAAAACTACTTATTACTAAAGATGAATGTACTAACGAATAAGAGCATGGCATAATATGCATCGGAAAGCTTATATGGGTGCGCGCAGGTCCTGGTTTGTCTGAGTGCGGTAGTGACTAAAAGTTAAAGATAGTGCACATATTATACGGTTCTCTCTTTCTTTTTCTAGCAATTTTTCTAATTAAATATTATTTTTCGTGCACTAAGCTCTGAATATAAGATCTATCAAATAATTGCATGTAACCTTTTTCCTTGTATGTTGATTTATAATTCTAGGCAACACTACGCCCTTCGCAATAATTTAAAAATTCATAGACAGTCTAAAAATACTTGAATATAGTACTGCTTAAAGAAATAAAAGAACATTTAAAAGAGCGAAGTTTTCTAAACTAAACTTTTCAAATACTTGATTTACTTCAATGAATAACTAATACATACACAATTCTTGTTTAGGTATTTAACATATATGATATTGTTTTGTTTAAGATGAATTTTAAAATTCATGATAGCTTAATGGTAAAGAAGCTTTCCTTATAATTAGTTACAATTAGTAGATAAATTATTTATGGAAACTATTTGGAACAAAAATACAAATACCATTCAGGTCGTTAAGCCTTAGAAAATACAAGAAACTTATGTACAATTCGAGCAAATGTAGTTATAAAATAATTTATGCCTATACTCAGTATTTACTTCAGAAAACTTTGAAGAAACGTAAAAGAATAATTTAAGATTATGGTAAAAATATTTGAATAAAACCATTTATGCCTTAGGTAAGTACAACATTTGACGAGTTGTACATTTTACAGTACTTTGTATTTTAAGATTATAATTCGATTTTGCAATCGCAATTATCTTTATCTGGTCACAACGAATATAGTTACAAACATTTTTCAGTTGTAACAAATTTATTTTATCATTATATTCATTTTATTCTACAATAAAGATATAAATAATTTTCGAAGCACAATACTAATAATGATGTAATATATAAAAAAAGATTTTTATTATTTGAAATTTCATTGACAAAATTGATCAATAAATTTCACTTCTTTGAGTATATTATAAATATAAAGATCACAGACAAGTAGTTTAATTCTAAAATGTCTAAATAGCTGCTAATTCAATAATAATGAATAAATCCTGTTATAAAAATTTACACATTGGAGACTAATATATCTGGATTTTATCAAATAATTTTATATTCATATGATTAATTGACATATAAAGCAATGCTATAAATATTCTATTAATAACATTTTCTGTACTACTGTTATATTTAAAGATAGAATTTTCAAAAAATTATTATCTCCTTTGGAATTCAAAAAATGTATTAACGAATCAATGATCAATAAAGCAGATACGGTAAATCAGTACGTATTATAACGCAAGATCAATTTTTAACGGCAAAAAAGGAGCAAATATTATTAGAATAAATATTTTCGTAAAAATAAAGGTATTCTCCAAGTAAAATTTCCTTTGCATTTTTAACTAATTCACCGGCGATGATATTCTGTTATACTTACTTTTAGGCGAATTCTTATCCTTATACTTAATTTTCTTCGTATGACTGATTCACATGTTTTTTTTAACTTATTTGGTCCTTTTTTGCTTGAATTTGCTTGAGCGACAATGACAGTGGGCTGATTCGAAGACGCAAATTCCCGCACCTCCTATTTCTTTAACACTATATACGCGTGTGTATAAACCAAAAATTAAATTTTTTTAATGCTTGTTCTCTAAACAAAAATGCCTGTTATAACTTTTTAGACCTTTATTTCAGTACTTTTTTCTTTGTTATATTATCCTCTGCCCTTGAAAAAAATGATCATATGATAATCTCTTGTGCTCGAAAATTTCTTTGGAATTAAGTGATTCGTTGGAATGATCTGTATTTTAATATCTAAGGTGAATTTTGATTCTGTTTAATTATAAAAAAAATTACGGAATTCAGTATAGAACAGGTAATTTATTTTTATCTGTCTACTCCCGTGTACGTATGCATGAATAAAGTACAGATGAGCAAGATTTATCCTATTCATCATCTATTTAAATTATAACCTTTTAAATTATATGTATTCAGTAATAATCTGCATATATAGGTTAAGATATAGTGATATATGTACTCGAAAAAATATGTTGCTTTCAGTGATGTCAGTAATAAAGACTAGCAAAACTTGAAATCACGTAGAATAAAAAACCCTGAAGCAACGATTTTAATTTAAAAACTACTGTTGAAAAATTAAAGTTTTTTATTAAGTCAAATGTTTTTAAGTACATTTAGTAGGAATAAGATGCTTTACATACGTGGTGATGTAAACGGCGGAAGAGAATAAGTTGTATCCCCATAAGTCGTGTAAATTACTTTTTTGAAATTATTCTTATCTCTACATTTATATCCCTGAATGCAATTGCAACAACTTCATCAACCCTTCTAAAGAATACTTACCTATATGTGACAACATGTGCTCACGATTGAGCTTGGAGAATCTGTGTATTTTCAAACGGTGATGTGCCGTCGCATATAATCGCTGAGTAGTGCTTTGCATTTTTGTATATATAGATACACTATAAAAAGAGATGTATATGTATACATAGAAGAAAGAGAGGAAATAAAGTAAAAACCGATATGGATAGAGAGTGAGTGAGAGAGAGATAGTTAATCTCCAGTTTTCAGATTAAGAATATACATCATAGGAAGAAAAAAGCAGATTTGAGTTATATAACGTTAAAATAGTATGCAGGAATAAAAGTAGAAATGTAGAAAATAATGTAAACCAATAGCTTATGAAATCTTCTCGTTATATATATATATATTTTTTTTTTTAACATATAATACATAACTACTTGGAGGTACTAATACCTACAGGTGAAAGGTATAAAATTTTTGTTATTTAATCCATCAATTTCATATTATAGATCTTATTATTGCAAAAATATTCTGTTGGTCGCTCTCACATGAGTAGATTATTTTATGAAAAATAAAAATTGAGTTGTATGCAACGTATCTTTTGTATTATAATTAAAAGGATACTCTTAAAAATTTCTTAGATCTTCTTAAATCTTTTTAAAAAATTAGAGTGATGAAAAGTTTTCTTGATTAATACAAATTTGATAATATTATGCAAAACAATATCTTTGCAGAAAGAATAGAATCTTCACACAGAGAATATTTTTTAAATTCATCATTCTAGGATAACAAGTAATGGTGCATTTCAGTGAAAAATTGATTTCAATTCTTGTTTAAGAAGCATTTTTTTAATTTTACAACTATTAGTTCTAGCCTTATTTGAATCTGTTCTTAATGCACTTAAAGTTGAAATTGAAAGTTTTGCATAATAATCAAGATATCCTTTGAAGGTTTTCTTGCTAGGTTTTCTTGCTCATCTTTACTAACACGGTTTAACGGAATATGATATCTCAACAAAATTCTTGCCTCTTTTCCTATATCTGTTATGCGCTAATAAATTATCGGATGGTACTGAATGATAAGCGGTTAATCAGGAGCTCGCACCATCGCTTTTTATACCATAAACATGAACCGTATTGCACCCAAGCACTCTGATTACCATTCCCTTTCGAATATATGCTTTCAGAAAAAGAAAGATAAAAAGAAAAAGGAAAAGAGGCAGTGAGGGAGAGTGATAAGAGATATTATAAAATAAACATAAGGTAATATTTTCGTACGTAAACAACACATTAATCTGCATAATGTCGAATGGGCTACGATTATATGGTACGTAAAATAGGGAAAAAAGGGAATGACAGTGTTCACGAGTACAGAAATTTCTATGTGCCTTAGTTGAAGACTTTGCAGTGGACGTAATATTGTAAAGGAGATAATATATTTGAAGTAACATCTACATAATTAACTGGATAACTGTTTATTAATAACTGTTTAAAATTGTTTCACTATGATACCAAAAAATTAATTACTCAATGTATTAGTTAATAAGTTTACAAAAATAAAAAAATTGTTTCTATTGAAAAATTATATTGCATTTGTTGTGTAATTGGTTAAGAATTAATATTTTTTTTAACTTAAAAATCAATTTATATTGAAAAATGACGAATTTTACTCGGTGTATCAAAAAAGGTTCACATTAACATTCTTAAAAATAAATTTTATATGTAAAGGATAACTGAAAGAAAAAGAGTGAATAAATTTTAATAACAATTGGTGAGTAGATAATGAAGGAAGGAATAGAATGGAGTAAGAAAAAAGTAGAATCTGTATTGTTACGCGTGGACAGTAATTATGAGGCGTATCCCACAGGTCTTTCACATGATTTTCAGAAACAAAATTCGTAATTTTTCTTATTACTTTAACGTGATATAAATAATTTATTCACATAGACGGTCTAACGAAAAAAATCCCCATGTTTCTTTTCCCGTTTTTCTTCGTCCTTATTTCTCAATTTCTCTCTTTTCCATTCTTCTTTACCATTTGATGCGCCGCTGCAAAAAAAAAATTATGAAAAGGATTAACAAAATTATATATATTTTTTTTGACGCCACGCGCGATATCTGTAGATTTTATCAGCTCATAATATAAACTTAATAATTCTTTTTGGAGCAAAAAAAGAAGAATAGAGAGATGATTTGCAACATAGGCTGTTTCTTTCAGTTTATGAACAATTGTAGGGGGAGAGTATATGATCCCGATGACCATTGAAAAAGTGTTTAGAACATTTTGTAAATATTTTTAATTATTCCACAATTAAATTTAACTTAATTTTTATTTTACTCTTTTTTCAAAGAACAAATTTTTTCACAAATCGTCAAATTGTTTTCGACCTGCTACATTACAAAATACAATTCAATATTTTGATTCAACGTTTGGTAACTTATTATAGACAAATAAAAAAAAAGTTAATAATAAAATAGTTTGGTTAACTAACTCTAATTCAACTTAAGAATTTATTATGAAACAACAATAAAAATTATTCAGTATTTGAGTTGATATATTATTTGATAAAATGGTTGTATATAAGTTATCATACATTGAAATAAGCGCAAAATTATAAATTATTAGACTTTAAGAATAAAAATTTATTATTAATTGTATTATTTTAAATACTTAAAGAAATAGTTATCGATTTACAAAAGCAAAATGTTAAATTATAAAATTTTTTTTTGTATATGGAAAAAACCGAGATGTACGATCACTTTCTTGAAGCTATTGTCAACCGTCAATTGGCTTTTTACAAAGCAACTTAGGATATTAGTATAATTTAGTCATGGATACTTTTGACAAATTTTTTATCTCAATCAAATTATAAACCAGATTATTGTATTTCGGGAAACTATAAATAGCTCAATGTTTTATTTAATCAAAAAATGGACATGACGTGGGTATAATAATAAGAAGCAATGAGAAATGGAGAGGAGGTAATAGCGAAGGAGGAAAAGAGGATGTTACACGATACATGATTAATGTAGATGACAGAATTGGGAAAACCTAGCATACGTCTTTGCTACGGTATGAAAAGTGAGTATGGAAAACAAGACACTAACTCGTGGAATTTACTTTGCTACTGTTAACGAGGTCAACTCAATGAAAACTGAGATTTCTTCTTAGTATAATCGCTCATTAGTGCTCACTGCGCATGCGCTTGTTAAAGAGCCTAGCTGACCTATCGTTGTAATGCCTGTTTCTTTAAAGCTCGCATACAATATGTATCATCAATTAAGCTTTTTGATGGACTAGTTAATATTGGTCTTTGAATTTTGTTAAAATGATTATAAATAAAATTAAAAAAACTAACATCCATTTTCTAAGCATCAAATCTACAGCCGGATCGAGATATAAAATGTATGAAAATATAATACAGTTAGAAAGAAATCAGTGGATGAACCTTTTTATAAAAAATAGAATTATAGATAAAATCTAGCAAAGGTACTTACAAAAGTATTCCAAAATTTAATTTAACACTTCTACAGATAAACAAATTCAATTAACCTTCTAAAAAGTATTTGCTTAAGCTGAAGATCAAAATTGCTGATTCACAAGAGGTCTTTGCCCGCAAATTATTTAAGCAGCTAGTGGGAGGCTTCAATAAAAAAGAAAGTAGATTAAAAAGTGAAATAGAAAAATAAGAGAAACCGAGCATGTGTTCCACCTATAAATTCCTGTTGCTTCTATCCTTTTCTAGTTCTTCTTCTTGTATTTCTCTTCCTCAAAGAAGCACGCGAAATAGATGAAAAGAAGTGGAACGATAAAGTGAGAGAGAGACAGAGAGAAAGAGAAAGTTTGCCTTAGTAGCAGAGGTAGCAACGGACGCGAGTCTTTGTTTGATTTTTTTACTGTACAGGCTTCGCTTGCAGAAGAAGCTGCTGAACACGAGGGAACATCACTCGTAATTTAAATAAATTCACCTCCGCTCGAGCTCGGCAGTAGAATAAGCAGCAGGAACGTGTTCCGAGTTCGCAGTAGTTTGCACACTCATGCTCTCGCTTTTTCTATTACAGTTATTATAATTATTATATTTCGTAACAGTTACTTTAACCGATCATTGTTATGTTGACCTCTAGAAAGCATTCAAGATTAATTAGGTACTGGAGTGTGAATGCTAATTGGCGAGTAATATCCTATTTTTGAAAAGAAATAGACGTCTAGAGATTATGATCAGGAAAATTATGGAGATGAGTATTCGTTGTAAAAAACTTCTACAGTATCCGCGAGAGACCAAACATCTTGCGCATTCCAGTTGTTTAATTAAAGAAAAAAAAAGTTTTACAGTAAAATCTTATTTACCAGAGCACATAAGGAAATGTACTAAAAAGTGCACTAGAAAAACAGGAGTATTTTATACACTAATACTCAATTAAAACTCACGCAACTTTCGCGAGCACATTTGCTTCCATTAGGACAACATACTATTTTTTTGTGCTATATAGTGGAACGAGGAGATTCAAAATGAAGCAAATAGTTGGTTAGTTCGCTGAAACAAAGCAATATTTGATAGTGGTCATCGATTATAGTGATATAGTCAATAGCGGCTCTCTTTCTTTTACGCTAACTGTACTTTTACACTTTTTCCCTTGAGTTTAATGGTCAAATGCTACGGATACAACTAGTTTGTTTATAAAATAAATTATTTTTACTTGGAGTTTCAATATTCCTGTTGATGCCTCCGTTTGGAGTCTTCATTTTCACAATGAATGATCATTTAAATTCATGACATTCTTAAAAGGTACACGACCACATATTAAGAATACATTTTTTCTTTTACTTTGTCGATATACATCAAGATTCAAGATATTTATTTAAATTTTAGATCATTTTTTTTAATATTCTTTACATATTTCATAACTTAATCGTCCTTTAAACTGCTTCTGAATTTATACTTACGCAAGAACTGTCATTTGGTTACGTAATAGTCTGAAACATTTCGTCTATTTTGATAATTCGCATCAATTTTATATGCCAATGTTGTAATTTAAAATACAATATAATTTTACGTATATGTTTATTGTATTCTGTGATGGAACTTATGCTACTAAGACATTTTTGAAGCTTATAAATAATTCATTGAATGCAAAAGATAAATAAAAAATTAATTTTAAAAGGTATAGTGAAGAATAAGTTTGGTCAATACTGAAATATCCTTCGCTTATCATGTTTGTATCACGAAGCCTTTAAATAGGCCGGTAACACCAAAAAAGAGAAGATAGAAAGATAACGTATAAAGTCGCGTAATTTCATTTGTGTAATAAGCTTTTACGTATTACGAAATACATATTAGATTTCAGTATTCGGGATTCCGAGGCATTTTTCGAGTGATGCGCATTTTCGTATTCTGGTGTAATGTCGAATTGAGAAGCGACAGATCCCTATAGGAAGAGAAGGTGCAGTAGGAAGAGGTAGAGAAGGTGGAAAGGAAAGAGAAAGAGACTTTATGCTGATATGCATCGAGTGAGCTAGTGTTAGGAATGTGGTACCACTGCTTGTCACAGTTACATACATGACCAGACGTACACGTGAATGCCCGTGCCACTTACACAGAGTAGTACTTGCGTCATCTATAATACGTGGGCTATCTTCTACGTTGTAACAGTTCAGCACTATACTTTTTAGAACCCTACAACTGCTGGTATTAGTGAAAAATGTATGCACTGCTCTAGTTAAAAAAATCTTACGTAAAATTTAGCGAGTCTAGTGAATAAAGAAAAGTACATATCCTTTCGTACATGCGTTTTTATTTTGATCCGATTTATACTTCCTTTTTTGGGTATATGATAGGAGACAATTTACCTATTTTTATCTACTTTCTAATGTTAGAGCTGCATAGTCTCGTTTTTTAATTTTACTTTCTTGAAGTATTCCTTCAATTAAATAAATGGCCTTATGCTGTTTGGATTTTGGGTCTATAAAAGCCTTGTTGGAAACTCATAGTCAGAATTTTCGATATTAAACGATCAATAATGATAATTTCTTGATAGATGTACTTAATAATTAACATTTAGCAAAGGCCTCCTCACCTCCACTTTTGTTGATCACCTATTATTCTTCTCTCACCCGGGCTTGACATTATTTTACGAATCAAGTCGCTCCCTTGCTGCATCCACAGAAATAGCCGCTCTGATCAGCACGAAGTCGCGAGAACTTCCAGTCATGAATTCGTCAAGGATATAGAGATAGTTATTTCGGCATTGCTCGTAGATGCCCGTTTATACAGTACAGTATTATAGCTTGCTCATTTGTATAAAAATCCAATATGATTCTTTGGAAAATTCAGCCTATGCTCGTCATCGAGATTCGAATGTTGGCAGTGTTGAATTTCAACGGTGCATTTCGAGAGAAAAGAAGAGTTTTTGTTCTAGGAGCAACAAGTTTTACCCCCTCATTCTACTAAATCCTTATTCAGGGTTGATTTATTTAATCTAAAGGGGACAAAGTTTGAAGTTTCATCAGAGGCTCCCGTAAGCGTAACTGACGTGTAACAATAGAAGATTATAAGGATTCTGATAATATATGCAATACCCACATATATTAAAAACTCTTCCCTGCAGCTTTCTTTTTATAGAGAACCACTAATTTGTGTAAGGATCATAGTTCTCAGACAATGTATAATTAGAATTTATGGTTATCATTGTCGAATATCTCGTTTATAATTGAGTAGACTAAATTAACATTCGAACTTAATGTGCTAATAGATCATAAAAATTAATCTTTCATTTAAAGCATCGAATTTCTTATTTGTAAGTTCTAATTTAAGAAATATGGCATAAGGAAATACTGCCTTACAGGAATGTATTTTAAGAGATATTTGGTACATGTTTTATTTTTCTGAGAGAATTAGAGTATTGAAAGACAAGTGACACCATGTATTACACCGTTGCAAAATATTTCTTTAGATACATATCTAACAGAAGCGCTAATTAACTTCTAATATTTGAGCATAAATGCTGAATAATACGAGAAAGAAAATATTTAGTGCTAATAACTACTTCTTTGTTCCATGAGAAACGATTGGGAATCTTATAAGTAGATTTTCAATTCTTTAATTACCTTACTGATTTTTTAACAATAAGCAACTTTCTCTTTTTCCTTTTCCCGAGGGGTTATCCTATCGATGAACATCTACAAGAGGCACGTACATCCAACATTTCAGGTTAATAAAATAGTTAGCGCGAGAAAAGATATCATAAAGGGATTCGACTGTAATAAGATAAGTGAGGTTTGTAAATATCGCAATTGTGGTCATATTTTAGCTTTTTTGCTACTATACAAGTATGAACTTCGTGATATGTCTCCTATGAGTTAAGAGTGTTATAAATTATTCGCAAGTTTTTCATCACGCAACAAAGAAGATTTAAAAAATCCTCTTTTAGTCGAAGTTCTTGCTCAATTTTTATGCAGTCGTCGCCTTAATTTTTTATTCTTTTTATTCGCGTTTTGAATCCGTCGAGTTCTCCCAAGCCACTCTCATATCTCGATAGCGGCCCATCGTAAATTGGTCAGCCGTGACGTCATGGGTAACCAACATCTAAAAGAAATATTAACAATCGCCACATCAATGTTACAAAAAAAAACATTTGTTCTGGTTCTGCCATTAATGATCGAATGAATAGCATGCAGAGAGAGAAAGAGAGAAAGAGAGAAAAAGAAGTGAGAGACTGAAATAGTATCTGCAAATGATAAGTTAATAGCTTTTGAGGTCTCATTGATAAGAGTAGAATGGATAACGTGACTGGCAGACTGTGAATTCGCAGATCGAGAGGCTCGGTTAGCTTTAAAAGGTGTTTATATGATAATTGATAAAAACATGACTACATTTACGTTTGTTTATGTGTCTGAAATCATACACCAGTCTTATGGATATCTCTGCAATTTATTCGTCCTGAAATTCGGCATAAACGTGTATGAGCATTTAAGTTATTACATTTTTTACGAAAATGTTGAACCCAGCACACAATTTGAACTACGGTTTAAAATACTATTGTGATAATATTGCAAGCGCAATTAATAACACATCATAAAAATTTCAATGATAACTACGGACTACAGTAATTTTAATTGATTATGTGAAATTGTAACAACAAAACTGATTATTAAAGTTGTTTAAGTCTTCAAAAACTTTTTAAAAAAGATATTAAAAACCCAGCAAGTTTAAAATACTTCAACTATCGATTGATTTAGACGTGATTAATTACGCCTAACTTTTCATCAACGTATATTGGGTGTTTTATTCCTACGATCGTATTACTCGATTTTTTAATTTTGAAAAATTACAAAAAAAGCAATTCTTCTTTTAAATAGTATAAAGAAAACAGAACGCGGACGAAAATTTAATAAAGCTTTTTGGTTAGCATTCGTTGGGTGGATGCATAATTAAAATGAGCGACCGGTACGTGTTGTAAAAGTCGTTATACTCAGCAGCAACGACGATGACGACAAAATAAATAATAAAGAGGAATTGTTGGGCAAGAGAAAGAGGATGAGTAAGAGTAGGATGAGAACGCCCAGTGGGCGAGGAAAGGGAGGAAATACGAAGAAGCTACATCGAGAAACTACTACTCGCAGCGGGTGCTGCTGCCGCCGCTGATGGCAAAACGAGGTAAAAGAAGTCTGTGAGAACTTGAGAAATGTCATATCCGTCAGTGTTCGAGGATCTGGCTCTGAGAGTGGTGACTAACCGGTTTGCCGTTCGATACAACCTGGCACAGTATCTCCAAGTCGCGCAAAAGTATTGTCGTGCGCGTACTCATACGCCTGGTACTCGGAAAAAGATTTGCATAATAAATTCCCGGTCTCAAACTCGAGATTTCAGTAGCTACCTAAATCTATCGACTCAGTAATGCTATTGAGCACCCATATTCTAAATGTGTTATAATGAATGTTAATCGTTAATGTAGAGATTGCAAGTATTTTCAAAAACAGACGAACATATACTCCGAAATTCATTTGTTCCTTTATCAGGGTTTAATGTGACATTTTCATATGATGCTTACTGTATTTCAAACACATATTTGCTAATAATATTGATTCCATAACGAGTACATCTTTAAATTATAATTTAATAGTAAGATTTAGTGAGAAGTTTCCGAATTTGCCAGCATGAGTAAAAAATAAACAAAATACATTTTTACAAAATATTTAGATGAAATTCTTACATTATAACAAAAAAAGCATCTGTACGAAAATATGCATCCGTACGATCTTAATTCATTTGTAAACGCCTACACTTTTGAGTAATAAAACTCATTTCTTTGCGACGAAACATCTGAATTAGAGGAAATAGACTGAAAATAAATTAGATTTTGAAAAAGGTGATACACAATAATATTACCTTAGCTTCGAGAGATGTAGAACAAATATATGATTACCTTTGAAGACGGGGTACACGAATGGTATTTCTTAAGGTATTGATTGACAGAAACAGAAAACTGTTGACTCTCTTGCCTGCTACAGAAAACTTTCGATAAAATTAGAGGGATAAGACATAATTATGTACGACTGTTCGAGGCTTCTTTCTTTTTGTTAATTTAATTTAAAAGTATGATTAAGTCATTTTGACAGCTTTTTGTTCAAGTCTGTGAGTTTTAGTTTATACTGTCGATTGAGAATCATTTATAACTTAGTAATTTCCAGTGTAATTATTAGTGAGAATTTCGTTTTCCTGTTACATGTGCTTTAAATAAAAATGATAAATAATATTCCAAAAGTTCAGAAAGTATTTATCATTCATCTACCAATGGTCATAGGAATTAAAAAAAAACTCATTGTAATTTTCAATAAAACTGATTACAAATGCTTTGTAACATGTTAATTCATAGATAAAAAATAAACAATTATGAACACCGTGTGTAAAACTAGTTTAGATATTAGACCATTTTTGTAACTTAAATAATCACAGAAGAATAGTATTTTCTCCAATCTTTTTCTTACTCATTTAAAATACAAGAACACTAATAGGGATACACAGATAAAATTTTTCAATAATGTATAAGAGGACACTTAGAAAATCTTTTTTTTCCCACTGGGCTTGGAAAACCCAAATTAGTATAGTGCAAAGACAGATTTTGTCGGCGAGTACAAAAAGTTTCATAATTTTTTCTTAACTGAGAGACTGTCTATCAATGACAGCCACTACAGAAAAATTTCGATTGAATTCGCTATTATAAATGAGCTACTTTTTCGCCGACGCCATTTCGACAGTATCTTTTAGGTACGTAGCCATTCAAAAGAAATCATGCCGAATGCAATGTAATATCTTTGTATTTTTCCTTTTTCTTGTCGTATTATTTTTCCCTTTCTTTTGCCTCTCTCCACCAGTATCCTTCTCTCTTAATCTGAATCTTTCTTCTGTTAGAAGTTAAGTAGTTCACATGGTATTGTTCATTTCTTCTTTATAAACAAATTTATTTCATGTAAAGAGGATCAAGTGTAAATATTTCTCAAAGCAGATTTAATCGGCATGTAATTTTTAAATGTATATTAAGTAACTATTATAAAAGCTATTTAATAATCGAAAATTCGAGTTTTAAAACTCATTTCTGTAGTACTTCGGACTTATATATTCCTATTGCAAGAGCTTACATAACTTTGCTCTTCATACCGATATAATAATTATTAAAGTATATAGTACTCATATAATGTATTCATTAGCAGTTATGGATATTTAAGAGGATATAAAATTAATCGTAAGATGAATAGCTACTTGACAAATATCTTATTAAATTGAAATATAAACGGGCAATAATTACTTGATTAAAAACGTCAGAATAAGTAATAGGCTTAGTTGAAAATAAAAAAGATTTGTAATTTAGTTTGACAAATGATGCCTACTTTGAAGTTGTGTTTAGGCAAATATACACAAGCAAATCTCTTGGTAACTTTCAAGATAATAGATGTTCTTAGCGTTGTGTTGGTCGAGGGATCATTGGGCACCAGCAGAGAAACATACAGCTCTTGGTACACAGGTGTCAGAAGCATGTTACCCATAGATGCGTGAGTCACTGATCGTGTTATGGTTTAAAAGATTCTCTGACAATACAAGTAATAGAAGAAAGTAAGGAAGATTGAAAGAGAAAGACAAAAGTGCAATCTCTGGGTCGACTTTTTTGGGTCTCTCCATCTTTTCTGTCAAATCTTCTTCTTTAAATTTACAGAAGGATTAAGAATGGCAAGGAAGCATCAGTTCTTATTCTAAATCCTTTTCTGAAACCAGCCCTAGTTCACCCACGCAATGTCATTTGTCACTCTCGCAGTGATTCTTTCGGTTCATAAATTATAAGCTGCTTTACGTTTATCACTCCGGGTCCACCAAATGCTTCGTTTCTTCAACACAATCTTTTACGTTTCAACCTCCTTTCTTAGAATATGCCTCATTAGTAAATGGATTTGTTTTATTTTTGTTATCGTCGCGATATTTTATGGACAAAATCGATACAAGTTTTTTTATTCGAAATTTAAATTCAAGGACTATAAGTATTATTATGTCACTGAGAAAGTATTCTTTTTTTTTTACAAGAAACATATTTTAAATACAGAGAACACATTAAATTAAAACGTCATTTTTAAATATGGAAGCCTTCGAATAGCCATAGAAAATAGCTGCTTTATACATTTACGGCGTTTTTAACAATTATTCTGTTAAAAGAGTTATACGCAAAACTTATACCTTTATATGAATTAAACGTAAAGTGCATCATTCTTTATATTTCCTTCAACTCTTTTTTCATCTTGATATTTTTCTGAAGCTGTACTAATTAACATTCCTTTGTTCTTTTCGCAAAGTCGTTGCAGAGTGCGGCGAGGCGTGCAGGTACGAGCTGTGCAAACTGTAAGACGGCAACAACAACGCTTTGGAGAAGGAATCAAGCGGGTGAGCCGGTCTGCAATGCATGTGGCCTGTACTATAAGCTTCACAACGTAAGTAGTCAATAAATTAAATTTGCCAGCATTCAGCATCAAAAGCCCTATAGAAGGAAGAATCGATGTAGGTCGTAGCTCAATCTTGGATAATCGATTTTAATAAATGGTACTTTTTATAAAAAGAATGAAACAGCTAATAAAGTACTAACTCTTAGCAGTAACATTAGCATGAAATTCAAGATGTAGCTAACGCACAAACAGTAAGTTTTTCATAATTAATGGACAGTTTATAAGCTGTCAAGTCAACATTAATTAAGAATTTCGGGTCTGACGTGATAACTCGCTTTATATACGTGTCTGTATGTCGAGTCATCGAGTCTCTTGATGCTTGTTCCGGGAGAAAACAGAGGATGTCGGAGCGTGCTTAACTGCCTGTGACACAGGAAGTAACAGAAAGTCCTCGAACTTCTGCTCTTTCTTTTCGAAGAGTGTTCAATCCCCAATGAACTTTATCACACAGCATTACCCGTTTGTAAGTGCCAACAGATCTCGACACTAGCATTGTAGTCACACAAGTGGAGAAGAAATTTACGATCTGATCATTAATGAACCAAGGCGACTTACAACAGGACTCACAGAATCACCGATAAAAAGATGATGGCTGTTCTAAAAACACACCAAATGTATTTGTACGGAAACCGTGCACAAAGATGAATGGCGCCATAGGAAACAGAATCACGATCTAGATGGAATAAAACTGAGAGAAAAGCATACAGCCGGGTGAAAGATGAGACAGAGGAGCAAAAATTAGCCAGTGAAAGGAAAATAGTGACAATAGAAAATAATCCTCAATTCAGACTGCCGCGACAATGGCAATCCGATACGTCGTTTCGCGGTACATCCATCTCTGGATAGATTCACCTTGGCACACGCGGTTCATTCTCAAGTGGGTTTATTATAAACTAGCTTTGTCTTGCTTGAGACTCTTTTCAACAGGTATCGGTTACGCGGGTGGGTAATTGCCATAACATATTCGCCATGACAAACATCCTGGGAGGTACCAGCTATAACAGAAGCCCTTTTCTTTTATTTTTTCGCTATATCTTGTCTTTTTTACATAGTTTATGCTCATCTTTTCGGTATTATCCTGCAATATTAAACAAATTTTATTTACAAAAATTAAGAGAGACGAAAGAAATTTGCAAAGAAACGAGGCTTCATTAACTTTGATATAACAAAAAATTATACAATATTTCCAAAAGAAGATTTACTTATATTTTTTACCATGATGTTTATGATTAGACAAGATAAATTATCTATGATATGTTAACAAGAGACAGTATAATTTAACACATTTATTCACATATGTCGTAACGTATATCAGGAGCAATAAAATTTTCGTTGAAATCTTAACAAATACAAATGAATTGCACGCATCAGAAAATTAGCAATGATGATCTCGCATTAGTAAGAGTAAACAAATAGCAACAGTATGGCGATTAAACAATCAAATGACAAACTATGATATATTAACAAGAGACAGTATAATTTAACACATTTATTCACATATATCGTAACGTATATCAGGAGTGATAACATTTTCGTTGAAATCTTAACAAATACAAATGAATTGCACGCATCAGAAAATTAGCAATGATGATCTCGCATTAGTAAGAGTAAACAGATAGCAACAGTATGGTGATTAAACAATCAAATAGCAAACGTAAATTGACATGAATTTGAAGCGAGGAGACTATTTGGAGTTATGTCTATGCATTTCATATATAATGCAAAAATGAAGCTACAAACTTTGGTCTAATCTTTTCTTGGTGATTTACTAAGTTCCCGATTCTTTTATTCTATTCCATAGACAGGCTCGATTGGAACCAAACTAAGGAATGCTTTATTGCCTTCCTAGAGTTACATTGATAATCTCGTTCGTGAATGTGCACAGAAGTGCGTTCACTCTATACACATGTGAATGTTTAGCTAATACAAAAGTTTCTGTGTTTCCTAACAGAAAAAATTGCTGCTGGTTTGGCAACTATTCTAACAAGCGCTAGACTGTTTTCATAATTATCGCACAAATCACCTCTTTCAATTCACGCCATTTTTTACCGACCAAGCGTATCGCAAATTTTTTTATCGAGCCAGCTTACGGAGTAGGTTCATATCTGCGGATGAGTCAGTCCTACCATTTTCATTGGCTGATCTTATATTAAATAACAGATGTAAGCAGTCCGTACGCATCATAAAATTGGCGAAATGATTGATGTATCCGTACATAATCGGCATTAAATATTTGAATCCACAAACAAGCTGATAATTTAAACCAGGCTGCGTGGTTCGTAAGGGGAATGGAATTTGAATTGGTAGAGAATTCCTAAGAAGTGACAATCGAAAATGCAATAATCAGCCAATGCTTTTATAGGGAATGCATAACATAATCGTGACCCAATGAAAACATATAAACAAAACTTGTCTAATCATGTTTTAATAAGCATGGAAGTATTTATTCAGTGCTGGGGTGCACTGATAGCATAAAAACCCATATAATCCATTGAACAATCAGATAGCCTATAAAGAGGTATTTAGCTATGTTAGAGCTAACATCATGATGACAAACAACAGCAGCAGTAGCAAAACAACTGACCAGGTAAAATCAATTAATTAGGCAGTCTAATTAGGCATTTACAGACAACGATTTCATTGAAATTTCGCTGAAGAGCGTTCCCCGAAAATCTCCTCTGATCTTCCTCGCATCATCCGTGCCCACGAAAAAGCAAACAGCCTCTGGTCTACATACGGTCGGAAACAAAGAGTGAGCCTTATCTACTGGAATCTATAACGATTGCAGCAACGCGTTAAGAAAGGGTATTGTGTATCTATGAGTCATTTGCGTCCTGTATACATATGCTCGCGTGGCTGGAGCTTGTGATAATTCGAAGATGGTAGTGAACAGTGCTTAGGATATCCGATACATTTCTTGGTAGTCATTAATTAAGCAAACGAATTCGACTATAGAGGTTGTATAAATTTTATCGAGGGCGAATAAATTCGCATGTTTGATGTGCTACAGAAATAGGGAGACATTGTACTGCAGATTATACCGAAGAGCTACTTTATATTATTGACATCGAATTTTATTATTAGTTTAAAAAGTAATCATGATCCTAAGCAATTGATTACATGTATACCAGTAAAGTATATACACAGTATTTTATTGAATAAGGGAATTATCAATTATTAAGTTATTTAAGTTTTTTCTCATTTTCAAGTTACGAAAACTATTTTTATTAAAACTTATTTAAAAATTCAAAATTGTTTTCAATTTTTATTGTTTAATTATTTTTTTAAAAAAATTTTTTGCGTAGCATAAAAGAATCAATATTTTTAAATGTCTTTTTTAATAAAAGCAGACAGGTTATATCAACTTTATTATAAGTAAAATTACTTTAAACAGTTGAAATGGGGTGCTAAATTTTTATTAAAAATTTTTAAATGTTAGATTAAACTTACATTTTAGATTTTTTATCACTCGTCTATAAATAAATATGGTTGCCCTGTTCGATAAAGCTCTAATAAGCGTGAAAGTTATTATATTTATTTTATTCTTATTTACTCCATCGAGCAAAACGTCTGTAAAGTGAAATTTGCGTCTTATTTTCTTCATCGATTCTTGTATATTTTATTCCAATGAATTAAGCAGCAGACTTACTATTTGTAAAAATCCTTGAAAAACAATTAATGACTTTTACCTTTTATTGTTCTTATCCTAACGAGACAAACATAACTTCCAAATTAACTTAACTTACGAATTTGATCTATTTTCGATATTCAAATTGTAATCATCAAATGTGTTCTGATTATGGATCATTTAATTTTATTTACACTTTTTCCTGAAGTACCATACGCAGATGTTTAACAAAAATTATTTTTTTAATTTGAAATGACTTTGGTGATTTACGTAAAAAGCACTTCCATATTAAAACATATTTTCAAGGGTCTGATTATTCCTTTTCGCAAATAATGCGATGATTTTAAATATCTTATAAATTGACTTCCACGCTATTTTCTCGGATGCTTAGTAGGTAGAAGTTACATATTCTGTTCATAGCTGTGAACTTTTAAGAATCCGATAGTTTTCCGATATCTACTTTTTATAAGTAGCAGAAGAATCAACGTCAGGAAATAAATGCGATGACACAGGCAAGTTTTTATTGTTACAAAAGTCTTATCTTATAAATTATATTATCTAATACAAAGTGCAAAATAGTTATAAATAGCATTTTAAAGATCAGATATCTCAAAGAGCTGTTTTCATTTTCCCCGACAAAACAGTGGAAGCTAGAAAGTAGTAAACACAAAAGAGCTGTAGACAGTGAAATATCGTTGGGCTGTCGATTAGTATTCTAGGCTCGCCTCGCCAAACGTCACATTTCTGACTTATTGCTGGTTAGACTTATTCTGGCTTAGACTTGCGGTTTCATAGTAACCTTATCGGGTTCTTCTCCCCTTCTTTTCGTGCATCTTCCTCCTTTAGTTTGTAGTGGGGTCTTTACCTGGGGTCTTTATTTTTTCATAGCGCCATATTAATCTTAATTTCGAATTTGTGGCGTATGTGCGTCATTTGTTAATTCATTCCGACTAGAATTTATCCACGTACCTTGAGTTAGGCCTTAGGACTTATCCAATTAATCCGGAAGATTTGGAAAATCGCGCGCATCACAGTGATATCGTGTGGAAACTTATCAATTGCTGCAGAGCCGCCATCTAACTGCTAGGGGTTCACGACTAATTCTTCCCATTTTTTCTTACAATTAATATTGTACTTAAATATAAATTTTAATTTAAAAGCGATCGTTCTTCCAAGGTTCGACGCGCAAATTAGGCTGCGAGACACAAGCAAGTCTTGGGAAAAGTCGATAGCCTGAACAATAAGGACTGACGGTATTTGCACTGTAAGAGCTACCCTCAGTTTGTCGTAAAGGGATGGAAAAAATATTTTAGTCAAGAAAACATATACTTTCCCAACTTTATAACTATGTGCCAAATAGAAAATTATTTCCATAATTTGGATCATTTTAATTAATAATAATAATCATAATTATAAATTAGTATTGAATAAATTAATGCCGGCAGAAAGAAAAGATAGCTACTGAATGAGGCAAACCTCTCGCGTTGCCTAGCGAATATTTGTCCCTTCAAAGACTGAACATACAGAATGATACTAACGAGATTATGGTCACATTATTTTTCCGAGTTTATTATAAGTATAAATCATAGAATTTGAATTGGAGACATTTTTCGTATTTGGACTCAGTATATTATAAAAATATTGACGAGTTCATTTTGAAGGATTCGCCGAGCGATGATAAAATTAGGTATAATTTAATTGTGAGAAAGCACAGACGTTTAATACCAGTGGCTGTAGCTTCCTTCAAAAGAGTCGAGTTCGATTACGTTGTACCTTTTTCGTAAGAGGCTAGTAGTTAGAGCATCGGCAAAATGAAGGGAAGTTATTGCTAATTGCATAATTGCGAAAAGGGATGTCGTTGGTAAAGCCTTAATGTCGCTGGAACTCACGCTTTAATGAAAGCGATTTTTTATTTCATTGTTGTTATTCTCAAAACCGAATCACTTATTGATGCCCAAGACATTCCAACGGATTTATCGAGTATATCATCTAGGACTTGCGAAGAGTGAATATATTTCAATTGTTATCATTACAGAATTCGCAATTGTACAAACATTTATTCATTGAACAATGGATGAGAGTTTACATGAAAACTTACAAATTTAACATTAATAATTTTTAGGGACTTCTAAAAATAAAAATGCTTTTTCTAAAACGTAATTTGCAGATATTCTTTCGTTAAAATCTTTTTTATGTTTAGTTACATTTTATGATTAGATATAATATTTTTTATTTTAGTATGTATCACTACAACTAATTAGAGAGGTACTGAAGTGTTAAATGGACTTATAAAACGAAATAAAATGAGTG
Source organism: Kradibia gibbosae (assembly GCA_018907135.1). Taxonomy (NCBI): domain Eukaryota; kingdom Metazoa; phylum Arthropoda; class Insecta; order Hymenoptera; family Agaonidae; genus Kradibia; species Kradibia gibbosae. The sequence goes on along the minus strand of JACCHX010000004.1, from coordinate 23,755,151 downwards.
GTAGGTGCCATAGCAAGAGGAGAGTTATTAAAAGCACTATTGAAATACGAAAGAAGTTGCCATTAAGTCTTGTGTCATAATATACATTGTTCTAATAATATAAATACAGAAGCATTGCGAACATTTCCTAAACTTATTTTTTTATATTTGGCATTCATCACGTTCGAAATGAGAGGCTTTTCTGTCTATACCTCAAGTCACATACGTAGATACATTGCTAGTTTCTTTGAAATGTAATCAAGCTGAGAACTCGAAATTATTTACTCTACTTCTTTTTATCCATATATGTAAGTCGCTTAAATCCACCTTCCATTCAATTTTTGAGTAAACATTATGCAAAAAATGTACTGATTCCGTCAATGATAGAGGCCAACAGGCGAATGTTAAGCCACCATTTGGGCATCATACCTAAGATCCGGACAAAAGATAAAAAACGAAAAAAGCGGTGTCTTTTTTGTAATTCTATCAGCTATTTATTAAATGCCATAGATCGCAAATGCAGACTACTTTAATATTAAATTTTTTGGAGGACTGAGAGAAGACAAGTACGGCTAATCGACTAAGTTAACTGGAAGTCACAAGATCAAAAACTGGCAGTACGTGCTAAAGAATCTACTTGGTGTCATCGGAATATTTTTCCCTTGGCTAGCAGTGGCTGATAATTTCAGCCGATAAGGTTCTGTGTGACTGGTTGCTTATACAAGTGTAATCGTATTTATATAAAGCGTCGGTGATTTTTTGACTCGTCAAACATTCGGTGTATTAGCATGGTGCCGGTCAATGTGCCATAGCAATACCAACTCTTTTATTTGCTTATTAGCCTACCTTCTTTTTTCTTATATTCAAATTTAAGCCTCTATGTGTGCTGAGATAATGCGATAAACGCGGAAAAATAATCATTTTTACTCGCTATAATACGATACGTAATACGTTAATACGTAACGAAAAGTCTCTGAGTTGTTCGACGCAGTTGCAAGATTGATGCGTACATATTTCTACTTGTTAGATAAGTGAGCTAATTTTTCTTTACCGATTTCCATTTTCTTCATTTTTTCAATAAAATATGATAAAAATTAAGTACTTAAATTAAGTACTAAAAAATTATGGCCAAAGATTTATTTATGTTCAAAATTAATCATTTTCATTATTTCGTAAAAAAGATATATTATAGGTGATCAGCTTCTCAACGAATTGTTGTCAATGATTGTTGCAGGTTAACCGACCACTGACCATGAAAAAAGAGGGCATCCAAACGCGAAATCGAAAGCTTTCGTCAAAAAGCAAAAAAAAAAAGGCAGGTGGATGTCTGGGTTTAGGCGGTGTTATGGGTGATATGATCAAAGCCACGGGTCACTTGGACCTCGACAATAAACCCTTCCATTCAGGATTCGGGTCACCTATGGGAGAGTATCGTAAGTATCTTTGGAAATTTGATAGAATTTATTCCACTTATCGCAAAAAGTTACTCGAAACCGCAATTATAGTTATATCTCTTATAAAAAGTTTTCAAATAACAAATATTATTGACTCATTGATACAATTTTTCGGATTCGTACTTATGGTGCTCGTACTCGGAATGATTTTTCAGGTACCTCGCAACACCACCATACGATGCATCCGGCGATGCAACACTACATGTACCATACAGGAGTTGGCGTCGGCGTGACAGGATCTCTTCATCAAGGTTTTGCACCACCAGCACCGCCTCCCATCCATCCACACTCGCACTCCCACTCCCATTCCCATCACATGACGAGCCTCCAGGGTCTTCAGCTTGCAGCTACGACGAATGCCATGGTGAGCTAATGATTAACTATTTCTCCCTATTATTTAATTTGAAGTTTTATAATGAGTTAAGACATTTTTTACTCTTGACGATTTCATTTATGACCTGAATATATGTTTATGGTATCTTTTATGTCTACAAACAATCTTTTCTAACTTAAGTGACAATTTTATATTTTTTCGAGACCTTTAAAGGGTTATTTGAAATACTTGTTCCCTTTCGGCTATTTTTATAAACCAATTTGACTGCAATATGACTAAGTTAAGATTGCCTTTTATTGTATTAAATATAACTCATTAACTATAGTACCTCTTTGAAATATTACGTTTGCATAAATGACAAAAAGAATTAAAAAAATTGAATTAAAAAGTAAAAAACATTTTTGTAAAAGAGAATAAATAAAAAAGTATAAATAGAATAGATATATATAAATACATTTTTATTTTTATGTATAGCCAAACAATTTAAAAAAAAAAAGAATTTTTAATGCTTAAGGCAATAATAAGATTAAACATTAAAAATTTAGTCGATTAATACTAAGTTATATTCTGGAATACATACTCTTTTAAGGATATAAATCATAACAGATACCTCATGATGTCATGATTGATAAAACGTAAGGCTTATGTACTATGAAGCTTAGTTATAAACGAATTTTTAGAAGTCCATAAGGCAACCCCAGGGATTACAGCCTTCTGACATAGGTATACTGTTTGTTTCTGTTGCAGACTGGGTGGCGATCAGAGTACACATGAATGGTCAATTTGGACCACAAAGCAGACGAAGAAAAAGTAGCGCCTAGTGCGCTAGGAAGTCGGTCAGAATGCATCTTTCCTTGTGCATCTAAACGCGATACTTGAAACCTACTCTTCCTTTTTGCTTTAAAGCAGAATTTACATACGCGTACGAACGATCGGACTTCTCTGTAGAACAAATGATCACGAAAGTTGAAACAACATCTAATGGGGTTTTATTCAGCAAAAGGGCTTTAGTTTAATTCGATCGCCAGGCTGTGCCCAATCTAAGAACAGCCAGAGAAGAGTTTTCTCTCTTTCGTTGATTATGTTTCAATAACTCATGCTTCATTGTGAAAATGGAAGAATTTTATTTGTGAACAATATGTAAATATGTAAAGTAATGTTGGACTAAAAAAGTAATGGAGTAAAAAAATAAACAATTTAGGGTCTATCGAGCCCCGGCCCCAAGTACAAACGAAGTCAACTTTTAATTATATCATAACTTGTATCAGAATCTTTTAATTCTTGTACATAACAGCACGATTGCACCGTATATTATGATAATAATTATAATAAAAAAATGATGAGAGAATACGCGCGCGAACTGTATAGTACATAATTTCATCGAGAGAAAGGGAAAGAGTGTAAGCGCGAGTGCTGCGAGAAAAATTAAATTTCTCATATCCGTCTTTATCGCGTGGACCGTACCTCGTTTTGTTATTTTTCTTTCTTTTCGTTCATTTTTTTTGCAACATTCAATTGATTTTCCGCGATCGTAATTTCTAAAAAACAGTTAAAGGAGATTTGCATGAGTAATTAAAGGAAAAAGTGAAAAAAATGTATCTGTACATTAAAAGAAGCGCAGGTGCTCTTATAGTCAAATTGATAGTCACCTAAAAATTGATTTAAAAGTATAAAACTAAATCGTTCTAACTGAGATTTTGATTCAAGAAGATAATCTCATATTTACTCAGAAGAACTAAAACAAGACATCTGTCGCAAACAGTTAAAAATAATCGTTTTTTAAAGAATAAAATGTAGATGTATTAATTGATTTATATTAGCTATTAAGCTATTAGCATTAATAAACAAAAAGGTTTTTCTTTAAAAAAAGCCACGATTTATTTAAATACTGAGTCAAATTATCAATATTATCGATTGTAATTAAAATCAACGGTTTTTAATTAAAAAATAATAGGTTCTATGAAGTACAAGACAGCATGAAAGGGCAGTTTGGCGTAAAATATAAGAATTTAATGTGTGTGGCTTATGTGATCTTCAGTATCTGCGTAAGTGTGTATTGATGATTTCGAGAGTGATAGAGTGTTTCGTATCGACGAAGAAAAAAAATAGGAAAAAAGTATAAAGACACAATTTCGACTACGCCATTAAAGACAATTTTGGGTCGTCATTTGCACGCTCGGAGAGTGTTATACTAAGACTCTAAATCAATATGCAAAGTCGAAAGGATGGATATATAAGAGATAAGATATTGGAGATTTAAGCCTGTCCCTTTGTTAAAAGGTATATTGTGCAATTTTTTAAATAATGAAAATTATAATTATAATTGTAATTGTATTTCATCAGTCGTTTTGTCAGCCAGACAGCCGACGACGTGTTACCATTTTAATCTTTTCACTTTTTTCTAAATATAACAAATCCACACCGTAATTGTATTATCAATATTTCCCTTTATTAAAAACCAGCATATTAAAAAATTAATTTTTTAGCCAAATAATGATTTGCTCAAAAACACGATAATTGTTTTATTACTGAAATAAAAAAATCATTTATAAAATTAGACGAATTATTACAAATGAGTAGATTTTGAATTATTAACGGTATTTAGCACAAAGAATACGTATAGGTTATTCTTTACATTAAAATGAATTTCAAACTAAAAAAATACGTTAAAAATATTACGGTAAAAAAGTCTAAATAATTTATTAAAAAGACATTCACCAAACCTGCGTAGTCGGCTTTCTGACAGCGTCCTCAACAATACAGTCGTTTCGTGTGTTGTAAATGGTTAGTAATATAAATATACATTTATAAATTATATCGATCTCTCTTTTACGAATCGTGTCATTGTATGCCAATGGGAATTATATCGTGACAGATTTTTATAAAAAAAAAGTCAATAAGAGTAACAATGAAGAAATCGCGCAACAAAAAATTGAAAAATATTAAATAAACTAGTAAATTATGAAATGTACCATAAACAAATGCGCAAGTGTCTTTATATATATATATATATATATATATATATATATATATATAGAGAGAGAGAGAGAGAGAGAGAGAGAGAGAAAGAGAAAAAAAAGAAAAGTAAATTGTAAATTTTGTATCTTCGCGATTGTGTATTCTGTTCTATTATTGTAATCATATTAATGTGGTATACCCACATTTTGTGCATAAATACAAACTCAATTATAGCAATCAAATGTGAAGTAATGTTTAAACAATAAATAGTCAAAAGTTTTAAGAAAAAACAAAATAGATAAAGAATAAAAATATAAAAAAAAAACAAAAAAATTTGCTATTGGTAGCACAGTCAATGTAGAAATGACGATGGATTATAATGAAAATAAATCGATTGCTCTCCCCCCTTTGAATTGAGGCCACGCATTTGTGATCTTATGATTTTTTCTTTCATGTAGTACGTTTTCATAACTATACAATAAGGTATACTAAATCGTGTTTCGTCGGATACATAGTATAATTGAAGGAAAAGAAAAAACTTGTGCGATTTTTCAATAGACTGAAAAAACGCTGTACTAGAATTTTTGAAAATCGTTTACGAGAGATTTAATTAAAACAATAAAAGTAAAATTTGACAACACGTCGAAGAAGCATTTATTCCCCCTATGTGTGGAATGATCTCTTCGTAGTATTATTAGGGATTAGTATGTAGTCCGTTAAATATTAATTTTTCATCGAAATATGAATACTGCGATAAATTTTTGAATATTATATGCTATATACTATATACCTACTGGTATAAACAAAAAGTATTCGTTCAAAAATACCGAAAGGCATAAAATATTCTTTAGTGAACATAAACTAAAATGTGACACTATTCATAAAATTATAATTATAAATAGACGCGAAAGCGATGAACAAAAGTAGTCGCTTCGTGTGAGCAACATAAACGGTGTAAAAATGTATGTAAGATATGATTGTATAAAAGTTTTAACTTAAAATAAATTAAACGATAAATCGTACACTATAGTAAACTATATTTTTTATTTTTTTATATTTGATGTTCCGTTAATACAAACAGTCTTAACCAAGAATATCCTGTAAAGGGCATCTCCTTTCCCACACTATATTTCTAAGTATTGAAATTTATTGTCACTGATTTTAATACTGTAATAATTTTTATCTAAATATTTAATACATTTGTTAGATAAATATTTAAATATCTAAATATGTTGAAATTTCGAATATAAAAACAGATAGTAAATTTCTAGAATTTAAAAAATTTAAAATTAAAAACATACTTTTATTTTATTAAAAATGATTTTACCTTTTCAATGCAAAATATTTAATTAGATTTCGAATTCTATGTTCCTTAAATTACTTAAACATAATAAAAAAAATTTATATTAAAACAAGAAAATTAATAATTAAAAAAAATTATTCGAAATGAAGATGAGTTGTAATAACTAATGAATATTGTGTGGTAAGTATTGTAATTAAATAATAGTAAACTCAACTCAATAGCAAAATAATTTTAATCAATAAATATGTTATATTGATTTGCAGTGCCAATTAAAAAGCTAACAAAGGCAAAGGGACAAAAAATAAAATAGAAGAAACTGATTTTCATAATTTAAGGATTAAGTAAAACATTAAAGAAGCAATAAATGTATTGATTATTAATTTTAAGATATATAACTTTGTGAACACTAAATATAAGTGATAGTTCTCAACAAACATAGGCCTTATTATGTAAAGATAAGAAAAATATTGCAATTAATATACAGCTATTAAAAATCATATCTTCAAATGGGGGTATAGTTGGAGAAGGGAACAGTTGCATGTAAAAGACATTCACAAAGACGCACAGAAGAGAATTGCGTATCGAACGTAATTGGTGATTTTATAGAATTATAATCTAGTTGAAAGCCTTTGACTCTGTACCATTATATTGCAAGATAATTAAACTGTAATGTTCGTTGTGCAGAAGAATTATTCTAATCGAATCACTTAGAATATATATTTTCAGTTTTCATGACTCACCATATTATGCTTAATATCAGGGTTAAATTTATCTTGGAAAGTGAACTTGTGAAAAAACCTTAATGAAAAAATTTTTTTTTAATTGTACAAAAGAAACAGTCTCGTATCAGAAAATAAAAAGATAATGTTTAGATGCATCTAGAATAACATAACTTCTATTTGTTTAATACAATTACTTATAATGCAATTAAAATTTTTAAGTATTTGGAAGGTCAATTCTGCTTGTAAAAAAATTCGAACGGGCCTATCTTGATTTACCAGCTAGATAAATGTATTTTCCTAACAGAAATAAAGTCAGCAATGTCCTGATCTTAATTATTTATTCACCAGGATTGCATTTACAAATAAATCCTTTCTCCTAACTAGAGAGAAGGTCATTTAAAAATATTCCTCTCAACGACAGATAAAAATGCACCGTAAATTTCAAAGAAAAATCGTTATTCATTTACAAGTTTATAATATCAGCTAAAAATTAATGGCGTTCTACTTTTTTTGCATACAGACAGAATCGTTCTATCTGATATTAAACTCATCTAGTAAATTCTTTGTAAGTAAGATCAGCCAAGTAGTGTAAACAGACATCGATCGGATAAAATAAAAATATCTCATTCATAGTTTCGTAATAATTAAGATGTATAATTCAATTAAAAGACTTTATCGTAGATACAAGGCATTATGCACGAAATTAGAAGTACCATTGCGATAAGATAATGATTATTGATATACAGTTAGCACAAGAGTCGATTATTATTAATACAAGATGCATCTGATCTAAATACGTGGAATTTGATGTATTATTTGTTAGCGAATATTCAAGTGCTTAGAAAGAACTGCGGTATACAAGACAGCAGAGGAAGGTTTCTTGTGAATTATAAGTAGAATGCGTTAGATTCTTCAGTTAATTACCTAAATCATTAGTTGATTTATTCAATCATTTATTACAATCTATAACTTTCAAAACAAATTTTTATTATTTGTATAGTTTTAATAATTGATAAGAATTTAGTGTGTCCCCATGTGTGTAAGATATAAGTATAATAAAGTCGTTAATAATAGCTTCCAAGTGTGTAATTTCTCGAATTAGCCAAGTTACTTAATAATCTAACAATTATAATTTGAATATTCAATTAGAACTGATTTAAATTTTCAGGAACTTTAAAATTCTTATTCATGTAATTAAAATTTTAAGAGTATGTAATAAAAATTATAATAAATAACTCAATATTCCAGTTAATTATTATTGTATACAAATAGGTATTCGAAAACTATATTTTCAATATATTTTATTTATATTATATATCTATTCATGTTTTACTTTACAAGGTAATATTTTTTTAATTTGGTTTGAAAAAAATGTTAAAATCAATAGTCATTAATGTATACTTTTATATAATGCGATAAGACATTAAATTTATGTTACCATGATACTTATTTGTAGAAAAAAATGTGTATTTGCAAAATTAATAAATATTATAATATATTTTAATTTGAAGTTTTGCTAAAAATTCGTAATGAAATATTGGAATAAAATTTCATATAAATATTTACGCCGTAGAAGTATATATTTAAAGCATATCATAGAGTGAATAGTCATCATGTTTTAATAATTTCAGTATTTTTAAGCTTAAAGATAAATTTAAACTAAAAAAACAGTAAAGGTCTTTTCTGATCAAGTGATAACATAATTGTAATAATAATATAGATAATTCAAGGTAGTAATGTGTGAGAACAATTATTTTAAATTATGAAAATTTTTATTTATCACATTTATAAATCTCACATTTATGGAAAAAAGGAGAGTTAGTGGGGAAAAGAAAGGTTGAGAGTCATGAGGGAAGGAGAGTATCGTGAAGAAGTCGAGATAAGTGTATCGATGTTTTCACAGTCAACGAACCCGTTAGTTACTTCCTCCCTGTGCACATACGTTTGATTCCGTCTAACAAGAAAGAATCCAGTCACCGGAGCTCCCTGAAAAAAAAAATTGCCCCAGACATACCCGGTAACATCTTTTGAAGGGAGTCGGTTACATTGATGACCCAAGCCAAGAAGAAAAAGAAAGGGCGAAAAGCAACGGTGGGTGCTCCTTTTATTTTGTTAAAGCACAAATGATTCCCGAAAATCTAAGGCCACATAAATCTCCGCAAGTCCTCTCGCGTTGTGTACAAGTCGGTTTCATTTCATGGGGAATTAAGCCCTGATGCCGCCATCGAGAAAGTGGAGATAAGTCGCGCACAGCTGTCTTGAACCAGTACAACGTACTGTTGACCTCTTGCTTACAATGAGAGGAGCGATGAACTCTTCCTCAGCCGGGATATGAAGAAAGTGCAACTCGACGAAATTTGCGTAATCCTCTACTTTAAAACGTCGCTTTTCTCCCGAGGGATAGCGTATATCTTCTTTTACTTTCCAAACATTCCCACATTTCTAGATCTTAAATATTAAGTTCATGAGTAATATTAAAGCCAAAGCTCTAATTAGCCTATTATTTCGACATTCATTTTGAAACAATTTTGGAAATGTGAGTTGCCTCCAGAATTCGTGTAATTTATTTATCGATGTAACAATAATTAATCAAAAGAATTCTTATTGGAAAGGATTCATTCCATATAAAATGATTTCATCATATAGCTAAATATAAAATAATATTTGTATTCATTTTTTTTTTATTTCAATAATTATGCTACTTAATTTATCATTCAGATAAATTTTTCAAATGCTTACAAAATAAACATTTAGCTGCGAAAGAAAATTTAGTTGATTTAATTTTTATTATAATATAGATATAAAAAAAGTCAAAATTATTTTAACATTTTATTTTTTACTTTCAATACATATCTAATCCATAATAAAATAATAAAAATTTTATTTAGTTACCCATATTTTATATGTACCAAGTGAATTGACAAAATTGAGAAATTTTTTTTATGTTATTTTTTTTTGTATTTTAAAGAGTTTTTAAAAATGTTCACTGTTTGTCGTAAATTATCAAAATTGTTGGTTGTCAAATTTTTAATTATTTTGCTTGATTCATTATTCATTGAACGTTATTTATAATCATATAATTTTTAAAATTATTTAATTATTTGATTTTATCTAAGTTTTTTGGCTAACTTATTTTAACATTATTTTAAGAACATGGAAAATTGTATTGTGGTATTGAAATTAAAACAGTAAAATAATTTATGTAGCAAAACAGTTATTAATGAAACAACTATACCATTAACCATTGTAAATTAAGGATAAGAAAAAAAGTCTGAAATCAAAAGTTTTACTTTTATCAACATTTAAATTATACTAAGAATTTAAGCAAAATAATGTTAATCTTTTGTCAATCTTAGAGATTATTAAAATTCCAATTAATTTTATTATTTATCTTTGCGAGTAGAGAAAAGCAATTTTTAAATCTTTGATGAGAAAGAAAGATAAAAAGTAGGCGCTATGTGAGTGTCTGAGAGAAGGACGATGGGAAGATAGAAGGAAGACTAGTTTTGACAGAGTGATACTCAGATACCTTTGTCCATATTAAGGGTATTTATTTGTTTGATTTGAGTCGGGTCATATCCAGGATTTAGTCTCAACTGGAGAAGAAAATAAAGAGTAGTAGAAGTCGAAGATTATTATTCCGTTAGATAGTACTATGTTGATGTTCAATCATAAAAAGCTTGCGTAACTTCTTGACGAACTCTGGACAAATCCAAAGTAAGGGGTCACTAAGCTAGTTTGTACAACTTGAAGTGTCAATTCAGATATCCAGATATTTCAAATATGTTAATAAAACTTTCGTTTCATTATTTTTCTCCCTAGTTTCAGACAACAGAAAATTGGCCAACTTAATTGAGTGGAAGTTCAAACAATGAAAAATATCATAGTCTTAGGGGAATCTCTATTATTTTCCAAACGATGTCGAATATCTCATAAATAATTGACGGGGTTTAATCTCGGTTAAAGTATTTTCGAATTATCTATTCCTATATAACCTTAAAAATTTGAAATGTATAATTAATTAAGTAGTCTACATTATTAACTTATTTAGTCAATTCGCACCTATAAGAAAATTTTTAATTTATTTCAAACTCAACAATCACTTTTCTCTCATATTTTGTTAAAATAAAAATTTGATTACATTGTCTACGAATTTACGTAAATCTCCTACGAATGGATTAATACGAATACTAATATTAATAGTACTATTTATAACATGTGTTTATGTTATTAAATAAAAATATTGAATATATTAGGACACAATATTAATGCGCTAACTATATGAATTATCGTTGTGACTATATTTTATATCTACGGACGTGGCAAATAGTGGACTATTTGTTTAGCCGATAATAAAAATCTTTATATACCTTAAATCAACACTTAATAAGAATAGTAGAGGACTGACTTGTTTATAATAAATCGAACACAACTCAAAGGATGGTCGAATTAATGAATGCAGGTTAATGTAGAATTATCAGAATATTCCAATTTTCTCATAAAGGTAGTGTAAAAACGTCATTTCTTAACAAAGGAATTTTTAAAAGATTTCTTGATTCTTAATACCCCTCTGACCCTTAGTGTCATTATTTACTTGAGTAAATTTTTTTTCATAAGACGAGAGGCAGTATTTCTGGATTTCATTTCTAGTTTCTGCTAAAGTTGCATTAGCTTTTTGCGTTTGCAAAAATTGGGAAATAGGAAAGGCATTGTTTCTGTAAGAGGGTCTCATGTATAAATAACAAAAGAGTGAGACGGCCGCTTGAGTAGGTGTAAAGAAAATGCGCCTGCAAGATCAGTGCCGGTGAAAAATTTGCAAAAGGTGGAAAAGGCAAAGAAGGAGGAGTTGTTGATCATGAAAGGAGGGAGACTCAAGGTACAGAAACTAGAGTGGGGCATTTCTCAAATGGCTTACAAAGTAAAGTAAAAAGTAAAGTCAAGCAATAGAAACCATTAATAACGAGCTATCTATCTATCACCCTACTTCACCTCATCCAACCGTGACCCCCACCTCCTTCTGAATTATGGAGTTTCTTCTTTTTTTACCAATCATTTAATGCAATTTAAACTATTGATACTTTCATTGGTACTGTTTATAATTTTAGTTCAACTGTTATACTAAATACTGTTTTAATATTACTCTATGAGGTAAATAAAAGAAATGACACACATGCTACATCCAAAAAATTAATTTTTATATATTGACGGATTACAATAGACAAAATATTGAGGAATCACGTGGCCTTAAGAATTAGGGTCACCTAAGTATCTTGCTAAATATGTATATATATGTAATTTGAGTAAATTTTTAATATTCGTTACGCAGAGGAATAAAAGGATCTTATCGTTTATTTTATATGGAAGTTTTTTCTATGATATAAAAAAGATCATAGACAAAATTTTGCCCCTTTAGCTGCTGACTGTGCTTCTGTAGAATTTTTCAAATTTTTAACAATGCTTAAAGTTAGTCTTTTCAAAAAATTCTTCCAACTTCTCATTTTGATGTATTTTAATAAGCCTTTCACAATTCTTTAGGTTTTTATCATAAATTTAACTAAAAAATATAAAATATATAAATATCTGAAACTGGCGCATAAGGCATTACTAACAATAAATATCAAAATTTATCCCAACAAAGGAAAGCATAATAATTCGACCGTTTAATCGCAACAGGATGTTATAAAAGAATCGCAGCTCCGAAACGAGAGCTGAGGACAAAACAAAATTTACGGGTGTTATTGTACTAAGTTTCTACAATTTAAGCTACAAAACATTAAGTTTTATTTATGTAGAAATTTGCTACAGAAATGCAAGCTTAGTGATTTTTGAAAAATAGGTTACATCCAGAACCTATTACGTTCGTGTTTCATAATTAACATTAATCAAATTTAAATAAAATCAAAATTACTATGAAGACATAGCTTTAAAATGACATACAATTAAAGATGACCAAAAATTAATGAATTTTTGGTGTTTATTGCCATATGCGTCAGTATCAGATATTTATGTATTTAATATTGCTTAGTTAAATTTGTTATTAAATCCTAAAGTATTGTAAACATTTTTATTAAAATTAAAATGGGAAGTTGGAAATTTTTTTTGAAAAAAATGCTAATTTGTAGACATTTTTGAAAATTCACAAAATTCTACAGGCGCACACTCAGCAGTTAAAGAGCCAAAAGTTTGGCTATGATCTTTTTGAACATTGTGCTTCCATAAAAAACATTAACGATAAGATCCTTTGACCCTTCGCTGGGTAAAAATTCGCTGGAGTTACCCATATATATTATATTAGATATTATGAAAATGTATAATAAACTTACAGATATAATTGGTGATTGGATAGTCACAACTATTCTCTGGAGTGTATACGTCGAAACCTAAGCTCATGTTCGTACTTTACGATCATATACTATTTTCAAAAATTATTAGCGAAAAAATAAATTCTAAATCAACAATATTATTTAATTGTTGAACAACTTTCTCTCACTCCATTTATATTATTTTTTCTATAGCGATCTGTATATTACTTTACATAGGAACTATATGATATTTCTTACCTCTCCTTCTCTCTCACTTACTCACTCTCTTTATCAATACTGGGCGTATTTTTAATAGTTTTGCGTTTGGTGATGAAGGAGACGCGGATAAGATAATAGGATAATGCAGCTATGCCTCGATATAGGATGAATCACATCACCGCAACTGATCAGATTGTTTCACTAATCCAATTCTATCTTCGTTAGCGTTGAACGGATCTTATTCGCAAGGAGGATGTTATTACTTTCTTGTAACCCAGTAACTCTTTCTCTCTCTTTCTAATTTCTTACCATTTTTTCTCTACTCATCCTTTTTTCGTTTTACTGCTAATTAATATAACGGGCAGTAGAACTTTTTAGGTGCTAAAATGTTAATTTATATTAGCTTGCTTGACAAAGTTCAAAGACTGATTTATCAAACAAATAATCATTCTTATCTTAAATTTTAGTACTTTGTAAATACATCATGCAGATAAAAATTCTATTTTCATCGTTTATGAATTGAAAAAACAGTAATTATAACAAATTTTTCATTTAAAATAAAGTGTTTCATTTAAAAACCGTTATATACTACCCTTCACTTAATTTTTACCATTTTGCTTTAGTTTTAAAAAGTTTAGTTTCTAAAAGTTATAAAATGACAAAAAATTTTTATAAAATTTTAAATATTAAAAAATGTATAATTTATTTACTGTTTGGGGTATTTGGGGTACCAGTATAATTTATAATGTATAGTGTATAAATAGTCTATGAAGCCTGTTGGAAAAAAGCCCGGTGAAAATAGTAATATAATTTGTAACCATTTTTTAAAGTTAAAATATTAAATTAAATAATAAAAAGCGCGATGATATTTAAAAGTAGTTAGATGTGCATACATAACGTTGATTAAAAAAGCCATTAAAAGGATAGTAGACTGTGAGCGAGAATCTAGTGTGTAAACTAATCAAAAGGACACTTTAGAAAATCCTCATGAAATCCCGTAAGCAGGCATGATTATATTTTTCAATCCTATTCTGAAAGATGAATGTCCAGGAAGAAAAATACAAATTACTAGATCTAGAAGCTGGTGTCGACTAAAGCCTTTAAAACGGGTCATAGGGGTTGGTGTCATTACTGGCTAGCGGGCAGTTCGGCTTCTCCGACGCACGTCGCAGAAAGTCATTCCATTCTGACAGGACGTCGTTAAAATTCTAGATGACGAAGGGGCGTATTGGGGGTCAAATACCCGTCGACATTAATGGCTTTCTTTCTGGCATCTCAATAAACAATATTTACAGAGAACAGGTGGGCTCCCGTCCCTTCGCACGTTCACATGCGCGTTCATCGCGAGGGCGTTGACGGGAGGTGGACCATTGCAAACACACCACAGAAGAAAGAAACGCGTGGAGGTAAAAGACGCTTCGATAATTTATGTCACGGTTTTATGCGAGTATAACTAGCGGGTAGCGGACTCGTTCAGAGAGAGAGGGAGAACTGCAAGAAAGGATAGTCGTTTTTAATGCCTATGGTGAACGGAAAGCCATGTTTTGACATAAAAGAGCACCAAAATCTTCAGCATAAATGATGTAGAGATGTCACAATGCTAATTCCTGACTCTAAACCACAATTTTACCTAATTCTTATATTTATTGTCCTCTGCAATTTTATTATTGCTTTCTAATCGACTTCTGTTTTAATAGAAACCACCAAATTCTTATTTTCTTAATTTATTTCTAGCTATTTTTATTATCATTCTCTGGCTTAATAAACTATCTCTCTATCTTTACTTACTCTTACTCTATTTTTCTACTAAATAGAGATCTAAATTATTTTTTAAAAATAATGATAGTTACAGTAAATAATAATAAATAATGATAATGATAAAGATGAGAATTATGATATAATAATAATAATAATAACAATAACAATAAATAAAAATATTTTCTATCTGTAAAAACAGATATCTTCAAAGACATTCATATTCATCCATTCAACTTGTATTTAATTCACTAGATAACGCATTAATTGACTGGATAAATTATTCCAAAGTTTTTTTTTCTCGAGAAAATTGGTTAATTTTGTATTTTTCGTGGTAATATAGTCTTCCTTCTTTTCATATCTTTATCCTGAATATTCTTTGCCTATGATACTACTTAAGCCTTTTAATAATTGCTTTATTACATTTTCTGAAATTGACTAAATAAAATTGTTTATATAAATTATGTTATTAGTGGAAAAAATCATTTCTAAAAATGTTCTTCAAAATGTGTGAAATTTGTTTGAATATAAAAAAAAAAAAAAATTGAATAAAATATAATTTTTAAAATTTATTCAACAAATTACTATTCATGGTATGTTCCATATAGTTTTCTTTTCTGTACTATTAATACACATAAAAAAATATACAATAATAAAAAATTTTTAGCCATTTTAAATCATGCAAATTTTATATACGTTTCATCTTGAAAGCATAATAAATTTAAATGCATACTTAAATATTTGAATATAGCAACATTTTCTCATTTACACATTAAAAAATTTTCAAATACAAAAGTATGTATTTCAAAATAGAGAACTAAAGCGCGAATCCTCGTATAATCAGTCACCTAAACTATATATTGAGTATGGTCATTCGAGCAGGAGACACATAAATGGAAAATAATTTTTATATAAAGGTACCTTGCTACAAATGCAAATCTTATTTGCGAAGCGTGTACTATACTATAGTGTGTACTACTATAGCTAGATACAAGCCGCATGTTTAGATTGACGATATAGTAGCATGTAAGTCTTATATTGAATTCCTCGTTAATCCTCATCTTGGCAGTGCATAGGTCAACCACTTTTGCCTGGATGACATATAAAAAAAGAAATCGAAAGATCGAGATGCGCGACTACTTGAAAGGAAAAAAGCGATTTCCTGCATGAATCGGCTTGAATTCAAAGAGCTTTTCCTTTCTCCTTCTCTCCCTCTTCAAACACCCGCCATCCACTGCTATCTAACCTTCTATCCTTCTTCTTCAGTGTCTCTCAATTATTCTCTCTCCTTTTGTTTACCCTCAAGATCTTCAGCACCTATAATTTTGTACATCCTCACCCTCAGTAGCCCCAATTTTTTCTCTTAGTCTCTCTCTTTCCCCCGCCATATGATTTCAATTGTTCCGAATCTGTTCGTATTAGAGTCGCGAGATTTCCGAGAACACTTTGAAATTCGTCAACAGATCAGTAATCCGTGCATTGCATTGATAAAGAAGGGGACGTTGTTTGCTATGCTGCTGTTTTCTTTTCATATAAAGTTTATTTCGAAGGGCTATTCTACACAACAGTTGGATCTATTTAACCTTACAAAATTCAACTCAAAAGTAGGCAACTTTTGTATCATTCATTGTTACGTATCCGTCTACTGTACGAGAATGATATTCATTAACGGAAAATTTGAAATCCCATACTATTCTACGTTTTATCTTTCAAATAAGTATAAGTAAAAATACTGTTATTTAAAAATCTAATAAATATCTAATGTTAAATTATTATGTTTAAAATATTTTTTTTTTATTTTTTTATTTAATTATAATAAATTTTTTCGGAGAAAAATTCTGCATTTCTTAAACAACGTTTTTGAGAAAGGGTGTTTTTTTATAATTTTATTTATTCAGTTTTAGACTAATTATACTTAGTTTAAGAGTATGGAAAAATATTCATTACAATAGCATTAAAAAAATAATAACAATATATTTTTTGAAAACTTGTTTATACATTTAAATATTATACATGTACTAAAAATTATATAACATTTAGATATAGAAATATTTGAATAAGTTTGGTTTTTTTGCCAGAAATCAAAGCCAATGGCTCGCTACTTATTTTAAGTCACTATTTTTTAGACATTAAGATCTAAGTGACACATACATAAGAGTGAAAGCTATAAAATTTAAAAGTTGATTCACTTTGTTAGATAAATCATCTTAGATAGGATTGTACATTTTACATACTAGTGGTTTTAATTTGTGGAAAGTTTTTTTTATAAATTTACTGTAACAAAAGATAAACTTAGAAATGGTAATCAGAATAAGCACGTACAAGCAGTTTGTAATTTGAGCTATCGAAACATAAAACTTGACCGACTTGAGGCTCAGAAAATGCAAACGAAGCTTCGATTCCTGTTGGAATTTGAAGGAGTCAATTGATTTATCGTGTTCTTGAAGTTACTGCAAGAAGACTGTAGGACTTGTGAGAGTTAACATGTATCTTACTTAAGCATTTATTTGCACGAATAATGTAGGAAAGGGCCAAGATGAATAAAATTGAGATGATGTCGGGCGCAGAGTATTGGTTCAGTAAGTTTACCGTGAACTCTGTACAATAATTGCTCTAATAGAAATTAAAATAGGGTAAATGGTTTCCTTATTTTATCCCTCATTTTAGCCTTGGAACTTTGGTACCTGAACTTCTCCTTTTATTTCGTCTCGCTTACTTCTTTTTTCCTTGCCCATCACGCAATAATCGAACAAGATTGATGAGGACAGCGTGACTGCATACTTTCTTCAACCTCGTATATGCAAGCAACGGTTCTACGCCTCACCGTCCATTTAAGCTGTCTTGCGGCGTCGTAAGATACGAGGATTTTTTCCGCGTCGCACTTTTAATATAATTTCTAGTGGGTCAACGCGAGAAGGTTAAGAGTGGTATACCAGAGGCCAAGAGGTATAGTAAGATGGTACCACGTTTAAGGGATCACTTTCCTAGATGAAGGCACTGAATGTTTGGCGTGGATGGCACGTCCCCGGATTTCGATTTGCCCAAGAAAATAAGCGATGACTACATAGGAAAAAGCCAGGAGGGGTGTCGGCTGACAAAGGCATGATGCCCGGAACATTAGGATTTAATGGTTACTTAGATTCGGGCCCACATTATTTTTAGCCTTCTTATTTTTCATACTTTTTTAAATGATCTTCCCCATCCTACTTTTAAAAGTCTTATGTCACTTTTTTAATTCTTAATTGGTTTGGTTCCTTGAGAAGCGCACGATGGTTTAGATTGGGATCATTATTGGAATAAGTTTACTGCGCATATACAACAATCCATTACTTGCAATTATAACCACACTTTATAGTAACTATAATTAATAAAGATAATATAAGATGTCAAGATATTAATATGCCTCTATAAAAGAATTAGTAAAGACTGACCGAGATACAAGTAATGATACAAAAGAGTCAAGAGATAAGTAAAGTTGATACTCTGCATATTCTTGTTAGTTAATACAAATAATTGTACATTAGATACAAAAATAGAAAATTAGATCATTGAGAAGGAAAAAATCAATAGAATGGTAGAAAAATATTCCTCAATGAGCGTTTCTTTACAATCAGATATAGTTTTTAAAATTTTTGATCGGTTATACAAGCATTCCACTGTGCGCATTTGCTATGCGCGACACAAGGAATTTTAATAAATCCCCGAAAAATGCAAGTATATAGTCATTGCGGGAAAACGAACGTGTGCTGACTCGAGTGAAGAGTAGAGATCTTTACAGAACTTTAGAACCCCTGGTGTGAGACAACGAGCAATCAGAAAAATGAATGGGCTGCAAGAGCACCGATTGCCACCCATGGCGACGTGCCGAGAGTGCGGCTCGCTTGCGCTTGTTTTTTACTTGTTACTTGACGACTCATAATGCGCGAGAGGTCCTTAATTACTTTTTGAGACGCTTTCCGCTTAATGGGCTCTATTATTGCCTTTCGATCTGATCAACCACTTCGGCGATGAGTTAAGTTCATTTAGTTCAAAGTGGAATTAGGACTACGATGGAACTGCGAAGAGACCTGTCTCAGCTGCACACTTATTACTATTTATTATTTATTATTATCTGTTTATTTATTGTTTTTCATATATTGTTTTCTGTTTTTAAGAATAATAATAAATTTACCATAAGAATTAAAAAATTATTTGCTATCTATTTCATATTTATTATAATAAACGGGAAAAATTTAAGAGTTACTGGATTTAATGGCGCAGTCACATAAAAAATCATGACTTTTTTGTGAAATCGTTCTCGCTTTAACTTCAATTCTATTAAATTTTACTCTCCATCTAAGCCACTATATGTTGTAAATAGATTTTAAAGTACACATTAGACTGTGTAGTTCTTTTAACACGTTTGAAGTGTTTTTTTATTTATACTTATTTTTTCAATCAATAAGAAAAGTTACATACACAGTATCTCATTTATCTTATTTTAATTAAAGACTGAGAAGGCTTAAGAATAATTTGGCACTTGTTTACTTTATATGTAGCATCACGTGACATCGAACAACACTTTCTCAACATTTTGTAGTATTCATTTGATTACATTTTATATTATAAATCATTCAAATCCATTAGGAGTACATAAATGGATATAATAGAAGTTTTTCAAATGTAGTGAATGTAAAATTACACGAGTTCCAAATATTATTCAAGTTTTTACAAATATAAATTAATTCTAATGTAAAATTCGAAGTATTAGCTAAAACATCATTCGAACTATACAAACTCTTCTTAGTTCCACGAAAACCTACTTCGGTAGGAAATCTATTACTGTATAGAATGGAATCAACGGAAATGCCGTGATCCTTTGATGTAAATAGGATGTATAAATACATTTTGAGAAAAGGCTGGGATTTATTAAATCGATAAGGCGTATGATTTTCTTAAGAAGTTTAATCGAAGCGGACAAGTTTACACCCGTCGGTTGTTACGTTTAGTTAGGGAATACAAGACTAGTACACGCATCCTTGAAGACGCATTGCTCCTAGGACTGGCATCCGGATATTTGTCCAAATTAAAGAGCGACAGGAACTTGCCCGTAAATTTAGTACAGGCTTATGTTCTAGTCTTGAGCCTTAATCACTGAAATCACGTAGGAAAACGCGGAGATGGGAATCGCACGATTACCCTTATCCACCATTCCGTCAGAGCTCACGCCCTGGTCACCGGGACTTGGCCGTCAGACCTCCGTACGGGTGTTCGACTCAAGTCGTCGGGGTGCACGCGAGACTCTTCGACCGGGAAACTACCTCAAAGTCGCTTTCCTTCCGGGCTTTCACTTAACCCCGGACTCTCGGAAGCTCTAGCTTACCGCATTGCTTTTTAACTTATTCATCAAAAAAATCTTGAATTTCTACGACTTTCCTTTAACAGCCTTCTTATATATTTCATACTTTTTGGCGTTTTTATAAATTTTGCTTATTTTGTTATTTATTTAATTTAGACTTCATCAAATTTTTGATGACTAACTACTTTTTTCATTGTTAAATAAAAAGAAACAATAACTGTCTTTCTTGTGGATAATATTACTCGATACTATTGAATTTTTAAGTTAATTTGTGTTCGAGAACATTGACATTAAGAATAATACCAATGATTATAAATAAGTTTTGTATTCAGTAATTATAAATAATATGCTAACCGAAACGCAGATATTTATACAAATAATATACAAATAAGTACAAAAGTAAAATAAAATCTTTTAAATAAATCAATAAAAATTTTAATTATCCCGTTTTAAGCAATAAAAAGAAGGTCAGTATTCTATTTAAATAAATTTTTTGTTTAAACAAATAGAAAATATTTGAAAAACTAACTATTTTCGTTCTCTGGAAAATAATTATTACGTGAATAAAAATTTTTTTTATCCTTAGATCCTTAGCATTGATTTATAAATGTTCTTTATACAATTTTTTTTTATTTAATTTCTCCGTTTGAAACAAATATTAAATAAGTATTTCAATAAGTTATTTTTTAACCAAAAAATTTGTTTACAAAAAAAATACTAAATAATAAATCAATGTTAATATTTGTTATTTTATAGTATATCAGGGACTATTGCAAATGAATTTTAAAGTATCAAAGCAAAATAAAAAAATATAAATGCATGGATAAAAAAGAAAATGTAGGAATATAATGAAGGAGTATTGAAAAGATTAAGACTGAGAGCGGAGGTGGGTATCTATAGGGAAGCAATAAACTCCTAGTGCTAAGGCAATCAACCGCGGTTTATCATTGGACTCTCACAACTTACCCTCATTTTTTTGGTAAGGCTGTAAAATCTTTTTTCACAACTTGCAAAGTTACGTTAGCAACCCTCTTCTCTCCCCAGAACTACCGTCAATAACCCCTTTCTCCCTGGTCCGTGGGTTCTTTGCAACCCCGCCCCTATTTACTCTTTTATTATTGCTCATTCGCCGCTTCATGTGCCTTGATTCCAACTTCAGACTGAACAATATTATTAACCGTTAAAGTCAGTCCTCGTTAGCCTCTTGCCAATAGAGGCGTGGGTAGCGTCGTCGTATATTGGTTTCGGAACGCCCCCGTTAAATCGCGCTGTGCCTGCTGATATACTGAGATTAAATTCCAAATGTAAGGCCTCGAAGAATCACGACTTGTTCTCGGGATTCATTCAACTGCTTATAAAGAGATGCTGCAGAAATGTCCAAGAAAGCCTCAGTATATTTTACCTTGGCCTTTTATCTTCGAAGGTCCCTGATTCTGACACATTAGTTCCGACGGTCATAACTAAGCGCATTATCTCGTATCCAGTTGTGCACTTAATTTTAATGGAAAACATTACCAATTAATGTACTTGATGAAGACTTGACTTTGGTTTGAATGGATTAGTAGTTGAAGCTTCTGAACGTGCGATTGTGAAAACAAAAATTTTTTGACTCCCAAACTATAAAATGTTGCCCACTTATCGCGTCACTAAAAAAACTATATGTAAATTAGATATATCATCTCTTCATCAGTTTATATTCACCTCTTCTTTTTTAAATTATCAATATTTATTTTCTCAACTGTAAAAGATATCTTTATTACTAAAGATTCCAATTGTTAATGCGACTCCATATACCTTTTATATTAACTGTTATATAAATTTGTAAGAATAGAGTTAAGTAGGTAAGTTGTGCAACTATTTAAATACAATGATGTGATTAAAAAACTATAATTATTGTATTATTATCGTCAAAAAAAATAGAATTTTTGAGTTTTAAAATACTAATATTTTAATAATAAACCATACAAACAATCATGCTTTCTTAGATTTTTATATAAGATTTTAATATTAATAAAAAAAATGTTATATTTAAAACTATTGATGTATTTTTAATTAAAATTTCTCTTTATCGAAGATTTATATGAAATTTTCTTCTTATTTATAATTTTGTAACATTAATTAATACTTAATAAAATATACTATACAATATGGGAAAAATCTAAATAATTTAAAAACAATTCACATCAATTTTTTTCATCGTACTGATCTTATCAAACCTAAAATTTTACTAAATCATAAAATATGTTAGCGTAATTAAATCGTTTATTTGTAAATAAATTGTTTATTTTATATATTACTAATTATATTTTATTTATATTCTACTTTCTTTAAAACTAAGTAAACAATTCTCATACTCCAACACGAAGTTGAAAATAATCCTCATAATAATGCTATATTTGTCAATTGATTCATTTTTTTTTAAATTTTATATTTGTAAGCTGAACATACTTACGCTTAGATTTAAACATTAATCATTACAGTAGCGAAGTGATATGAAAAATTTTATTATAAATCGAAGTGGAGTTACTAAATCAATTGATATAAAGCTCGAGCACAACTATTAAAAAAAACAGCCAAATAAAGAGAAAGGGTCATTGAAGGTATTATATGCTTAATTAAAACATTTATAGATTTATTTTAAAATATACAAACTACTTCTTATTTAAAAAATTGATGTTATTAATTACAGTATAAGCATATACACACACATAAAAAATATATATAAAAAAATTATTTTTATTTTAAATATCTAATAACAAGCTTTTTGCATTATTAACTACACATTCCTAATTATGTTTATTAAATGACTAAATGCTTAAATATTAAAAATGATTTAAAATGTACAAAAACTTATAAATCATAAGAATGAAGAAGGCAATATTTTAAAAAAATTTCATTTGTAGAATTACTAACTAATGAAATAAATAAAATTGTTATATCTAAATAAGAAGATTATTCCATTTCCTAATATTTATAATTTTTCTTTAAAACAAGAGTTCAGGTTCATTTATACAAATATATTAATTCATTTGATATAATAAATACCTGAATAATATATCAAAAATATAAAGCTACATAAAGCTACATATATGTAAAAGTAATTTACATCTGATGGACTAAAAATTTTGAAATTGGATATTTTTTTTAAAAGAAATTCACTTTTAAATTCATTATTGTATAAAAAGAAGAAATTTTTATCGTAATTCGTGGCAGATTAATATTTTCGACGTTATCCAGGACATAATGAACATATTGATGGCTGTTACATGTAGTTAATATATAGTAAATTCTTTAAATGACTTTACGCGAAAATGGAACTTTTGAGTAATTCCTAGAAAATATCAATTCGAAATCTATTCAAAATTTAAGCAGCGATAAGAAAATCACAATTGAATAAAAAGAAAAATATTTTACGAAGAGCCGAGTATAATATACTATAAAAATGCGCCTTGGTTAGTATGAATGATAAGTGAGACGAAGGAAAGCAAAAATTGAAAGGATCTTACTTGGAATTGCGGCATGGCAAAAATTGAATTACAACTACAAGAATTTTATTAGATTAATCTTCTTAATGAATATACGACCGTAAGTGCTTAGAAATGTAAAAAAAGAAAAGACCACTCAAAGGCTGGAAAAGTGTCATAAGAACCTAATACATGAATATCGAAAAATACAAAATCTCGTTTAATTACAATCTGTACAAGAATAATGTTTTTTGTTCTCTATTAAATATTTGAAACTCAGAAATTATATAATATGAAATATTTGATATGCTAGTTTCTTCCTACTATAATTAAGTTGTGTCCAGAATCTAAATAATTATGTGAGAGAGCTACTTATTTTCTCTTTTAAGGTACTCTTGTAAAATACAACGAATTTAAAATCATATAAAAATTAATTAGTATTCATATTTTACTTATTTTTAATATATAATACGTAACAATATATATATATTTACAACAAAAGCTACTATAATATTAATTATGGGTATACACAAAATTTTCAATATCGCTTTTAAAATATTAATAACAGCGTACTAAGAAATCTAGTCCTATTCTAGTTTAAACGCAAATGTATTCCTCTTCTGTGTTTTATAAAATCAAGAATTGTAATTATAATAAATTGACTTTAAATAAAATTGTTACAATAGACAACTACAAATTGAAAATTTTCAGCTTTGCATTATTTAATCATACATAATTGGTATCAGATAAACATGTACGAATAAGCATTCATTAATACGTATAAATTCGTATATAAGCAATGATGTTTCATCTTTTTAAATTGACGGTCATAGTTAAAGATAATCATATTTCATGTACTTCAAGATAAAAATTACACAACATAAGTTTCTATAAAAAAAATTATTATAGAGTTGCAAAAATTTTAAAGAAAAGTTTAGTTTATCAGTAT
This sequence comes from Kradibia gibbosae, assembly GCA_018907135.1. Taxonomy (NCBI): domain Eukaryota; kingdom Metazoa; phylum Arthropoda; class Insecta; order Hymenoptera; family Agaonidae; genus Kradibia; species Kradibia gibbosae. The sequence goes on along the minus strand of JACCHX010000004.1, from coordinate 23,730,374 downwards.
AAATTTAATTTTCTCTTTTCATAATCAAAGATCAAACAAAATGAAATAAAAGATTTCAGGAAAGAAAAAAAAAAAATATAAGAGTGTATTGGCTGAAGGAATGACAGAGGAATAGAATAGATTAACTTCGTATATTTCGGGATGATTCTCATTCTCTCTATCTTTCTGTCTCTATAACTCTGTTTTATATTTCTCTTAGTTCTCCTATATCCTCTTCTTTTCTTTCTATCGCTTGTACGCTCATTGTTACTATTTTTTATTCACAATATTTCATTTACAAACTGTGTAAGACAATGGTTCATCATGTTCTTGTTTTTACTGCTTTAAGTATTTTATAACAGTGCAATAAGTCGAACAGAAATTTTCTTTCTCTTCACTATCTAATTCTCTCATTCTGTCATTCTCTCTTCAAGATATTAACGGTTGCCTGAAATCTCTAGTTCTCTCTTCTATTAGACGAATCGTAGGTGCCCTTTGAAAAACAAAAAAATGAAAGAAACTTAAATACACATTAATATACTTTATTATTCAATAACAGTTTGATCAAAGTATGAGTCGATGATTACTTTGATCTCGGAGTATAAGCAAACCAATAATTATTATTCCATTGTGATGTTTTAACCAAATTAGATAATAAAATAATCTTTTAGGGTCTTTTTTTATTAATTCGTGATTTTTTATTTTTATTGCATTTTATTTTATTAAATATTATTATTCGTTAATAATTGTAAATAAATATTTCTAAAAGGTTATAATTTATTATACAATAAGGATGTTATAAATTAATATACTAAAACTAGTAGCCAAATATGATTAGCATTCAATTTATTATTTCATAAAAATTTCTAAATATTTTCTAGGAAAATATGTTTATTGTATTTAAATTATACATATATATAGTCATGACTTTAAACCACTCTATTACAAATAGCAAATACAAAAATTTATTTTCGATAAATTAATGTAACATGTAGTTACAAAATTTTATGAAACAACAGATAGAAAATCACTTTTTTGATAAAAAGAGAAATATTTTAACGAAAAATCTCAACAAGATTGTAAACCTAAATTTACTTCCAAATCGAAGACTGTAGTTTTAATTACGTTTCTTTAATAATATTATTATATTATTGATTAGTATTTAAAACATTATAAAAATACGTAAAAGTGCCTGTATCATTGAATATTATAGAAATTTTATCCTTATATCCTATGAATATTAATGCCAATATTGGCAGTTACTGTTCGGATCAGTTTTTAAAAACAGATATCTTGATTTATTATTATTTTAGTACATTAACGAACAATTTTTTAACATAATTTAAAAAAAAAAAAAATGTGAATATTAATATTGATTTTTTATCTAAATGAGCAGTTAATGACGAATATAGATGTTAAATGCAGAAAGACCCTTTAGAATATTTTGTTTTATTAATTCACTGTTCTCTCTAAGATATAATCCACATTTATACAAATTCGTATTAATTACGTTATTTTACTGATTCATTTAAATTCGTACCATACGTCCTTCGCCTTTAAATATTTTATTATTTTTTTGCATTATTAATCACATTAAAAAAAATTTTTAAACTGTTCTAATTCATAATTTTCTTTGTCTAATAATTACCCTATTTTATTATTTTTTTAAAATGCTTTAATATATCAAAAATTAACATAATCTAATATATTACCATGAGCATTTTTAATAAATTAAAATCGATGATATTTATATACCTCTTAGATATTAAAAACCTGTTTATAAAAAATTAGTAAATCAAAAGTACATATTGATTAAATGAAAACTATATTTTTTCAATTAGATGAATTGCTTCAAAAAAATTTTAAATGTAAGTGTAGGTTTTTATATACAAATTTTTATCATTATTTAATTTTTTGTATCAGTACTATTTATAATAAATATTTAATACAAAAAAATGTTTTAATGCATTTATAATTTAATATTATAAATCATAAACATCAGAAAGTTATAATGTATGAAGAAAGAAGAAACCTGAAGAATGATTATTTCATAAAGGATATAAGGATTTACTTCTGCTTTAGAGATTTTGCTATAGTTTTTAAAAAATTTGAAATTATCCCTACAATTTAACAATATTTTTAAAGATATTTTAAAAACGTTGCCATTATAATATTTATTTTGATTCATTTATTTAATAATGCATATAATGCTTTATATTAACTTCATACATAGAAAAACATACTTAGAAAGTAAGCTTTTATAAAATTGTTTTATTTAAAAGTATATAAATGTACATTTAATTAATATTGAATATATCCTTAAAAGATTATAAGATGAATAGTTATTTCCTACCTCACCTATTATCTGTAAGAGCATTGTTTTAAGAATGATTAAATTTTTTTTTAAATTATTTAATGAAATATTGCATATTTAAGAATATATAAGGTATTAAAATAATATTAAGACAGAAACTTTTTTTATATGCATTTTTCAGTATTATAAAAAAAATAATTTTTTAAAATCTTTGTTTAAAAATTTTGTGTTACATAATTAAATCTTCTAACTATGCAATATTGGAAGAAAATAATCTTTAATTTATGTTATAGATTAAATATGCAAAATAGTATAGGTAAGCATAGGTCATCTTGAACATCATATAAAATAATAGCCTATGTAATCATTTGCACTGAGTAACAAAGAATTAAGACTTCTAAAAGTATTGTCCTTTCATTTTTTCTTTTAATAACATAATAATTTAAAAAGTTTGAATAGTTATACTTGCAGTAAAATAAAAAATTATCTTGTTAATAAATGTTGTTAATAATAATAATATCAATTGTCATTACAGCTGCATATGAAATTTTATGTTTTAAATATTAGATTATAAATCAGCGTTAATAAAAAACCATCGGCTTTTTACAATAAACAGCTCAATTTGACAATAATATTTATTTTTCCATGCTCCAAGTAATTATTGTGGAAAAAGCAATAAGTAATAAATATAATATCGAGGAACGAGCACATTTACACAGGTGTATATATAGATGTATTATCTAAATCTTGATTTATATAGGTAACCATAAAAATGTACTCTGCGGGTAGCTTATTAAGGAAGTTTTAAATGAAAGTCTTGCCTAAAACTGCAAACTCGCAGTAACTCAAATAAAAAGTAAAATTCCAAGATAACAAGGAAGGTCGTAAAATCGATTAAGAGTGCTTTGTGTTTGGTAGGCACGTGTATGCTTACTCTGTAATTGATCACGAATTCGCGTCGTATTAACGTCGCGTGAGTTAAATTCAAAGGTTTCTTGATCAAGGACTGTTAGACCCATGATCCTTAGCTCTCCACTTATTCCATATATATTCTTCATAACTAAGTCATATTTTTGAAAAGAAGAAGTCAAGTTACCCACGAAAATTTGGGAATAGAGGGTATATACTTGGCTTTGTCGAGAGCCACTACGGTATGATCAGAGCAGCTGTCTTTTAGATAGAAAGATAAAGAAAGAGAGAGAGAGGCAGAGAAGATAATAAAAGCAAAAGAGAGAGAGAGAGAGAGAGAGAGTAGAGATCGAGACAGAAAATAAGAAGAAAGGGCCGAATATGCCGACACCAGGAACGAAATATATCTTTTGCAGAAAACAGTCGCACAAAACATTGATGTTTTACGGCTTGCCCAAGAACAGCTGCGTGTATTATCAAGGATGTGCAATTCTATGGAGTAATTTCATTGATCTAATCAACCATCTCATTTTGAAGCTGATAAATTTCCAGTTCAATTTTAATTCAACAATCATTCACCAGCTAAGTTTTATTAGCTTCTGTTATAAATGTAGATTTCGTAAAAGTTTTTTGCACAATTTTAATGTTTCATTTAAGTAATTTAGAAACACAATGAATATTTTTTATAGTTAGAATAAAGAATATTTTATAACTACTTATATTCCAAAAAATTATTGCTCATAAAATTATTGCAATAACTATAATTTCGCCTTGTGATTATCAAAAGGGGAGTTCTATGATAATCTGCGTGGTATATCAATCAATTAGTTATTCTCAATTTAAGTATAATGCTCTTCATTAACAAGGCAAGCGATACAAAACTCTAGGCAGATATAATAAATAATATCTCTACCATTCACTCATCAATCTTAATTGTGTTTGTGTATATTATTTAAAATTATTTATAATACTTTATTATTATAATTGAAATAAAACGGTGGTTATTAAAGCAGTTGATAAATCGTTTTAACGAATGCTAAACATAATTTCATTCATATTTCTCTCTATTATATATTTATTTTAAATTCTCTTTTTGTGATTGTTATATAAATAAATTATTATTTGTAAAAATAGAATTTTTGTGCTTATGTTTAATTTATAAATATAATATTCAATTTATTACATAAATTTTTCATTTTCCAATAGTTGATTTATTTTAATCATTTATTATCTTGAGCGATCTAAGGATTTTTAAGAAATAGTTACTACATAGCTATAAAAAAATGAAAGTATTAAAATATAATTACCACACAAGACAGTAAAATTTCGACATTGAAAATTGCGATTCATCTAAAATGCCGTTCTCTACAGTTTCCTTTCTCACTTTCTACGACAACCATTGCTTTTTATCTACTTCTTTCTCAGTTTCTCTTTATTTCTTACTTTTTTTCTTATTTTAGAAACCATGCGAATGTGGAAATTACTGTAATCAGCAACGATAAATTGAAAGCAACAAATTTTGTAAGTAAGTTCTAGAAAGGTGGGTGTCTCGTCCTCCCTGGCAAAGGTAATTAGCTCAGGTGCATCGAGCACATGCCAGTGATGCACTTACACCTGTTTCTGACTGAAAAACGATAAACGAGTAATAAGTTTTATTGCACGTGGACATTTGCGGACGCGCAAACGAAGTAAACCAAACGTGCTATTTATCTAAAAATCCTTCAATCGTTTACCAATCCTATAGATATTCTGTAACGTACTGTTAATACTTCTCAATTACTTAACTGCGCAAATCCAATTGTGTTTCAATTTTATAATTTATACTAGTTCACGAAATTTGTACTTTAGAATAGCATGAACAATATTTATATAAATTATTAACATATTAACTATATCTATTATATATATATACATACATATATATATATATATATATATAAATTTTCATTTTTTGTAATTTAGTAATTATTTTTATTGGTAAAATAATATCAACATGTGATAAAAAATATTAAAAAACTAATACATTATAAATTTATTAAGGTGATTTTGAAATAATTTTTGAACTTTCATTTGCTTAATACTATCAGCTAAAATAACTTCGTGGTAGATTTTTTCTGATTATTAAAATATTGTAACAAATCATCTTAATAATATAAAAAATTTCATTAAAAATTCCATAAACATACTTTTCTTTTAAATAACAAAGCTCATTCTAATGAATTATGCTTGAATGTAATAATTTTATAAAAAAGATCTCTTTCTCGACAAATTAAAAAAATGAATTTATTTAAATTTCTCAACAGAGAGTGTTGCCAATAAGAACGTAAGCAAGGTTTACATATGCTGGAAAATCAGTGTCTAAAGAATAAACCCTAAGGCAAAAAATTCCTATAGTAGCTATTGGCAAATTCGTGTAAAAATGAGAATGAGTAGTTCAGCGAGCTTAGCTCATATTTGCACTCAAGAATTATGGGGCGAAGCCGAATCAATTTCGAAATTCGCTGCTACCCACCTTGAACATATACCTTATTGGTATAAGCATCGGCATAGAACTAAAGTGTCAATGAGGCCGAAGCTTGTTCATATCTACTAAACGGAAGCCAAGATCACCTGCTCTCCTGCCTCCTGATCAAAGACGAAACAGGGCACGAAGGGACGTATACACCTGCGTGGACTCGTCCGTACGCCTAATGGGTAGTCAGCAGTACGTGAAACCTTTAAAGACACTTTAATAAATCGAAGCGTTCTTTTTCATACACCTAATTTTTTTTTCATCCTTGAAGGCATTAGTGCTTGGTCCATTAAGCGCCATCAGTTCGTTCACGCTGGTAAATTTTTAATGGAAGGCTAATTCTCCATATTCATTATTTGCATTTTACAATTGGTGCCTTTATACTGCAACACTTTAAGGCCTAAACGTATCTACAATTATATATAATATCATATAAGATATAGATATCTATATATAAGATATATAAGATACTTTTCGAAGATTCATACTGACATTATTTGCATTAACTTATGGACAATTTATCATCACCGCCGGTGATATATACCATTCATTTCCCCTGTTCCACTTTCTATTTTTATTCGAAAGTCTTATAAGCCTTTATTATGATATATATATATATATATATATAAGTATTAAGATGTCGTATTTCAGTTATTAAAATTGTATTATTATTATGCAAACTATAAGTAAAAATTAATCAAAAAAGGCCCCTGTAAGGCCAGTTGTGATCATTCCTCATTCATAAAAGGAAAATGTTTAAGAATCCTGTTTCTCCAATACTATATGTGAAAATTAAAATTAATGATTATACATAATAATTTTGGTGAGTTTTTCTGGTTTAAAATAAACAAGATTCATATGCTAAATAAGAATAGAGTAATCTAGTCGGTTTGGGATACTAATTCTTTCAATCCAATATAGGTACTGCTTTGGAAATCAAATACTTTCCAAGTTTCATATCATTAAATAGCCATTTACCCTTATAAATGTGCAATTACTTCCAACACTCAGTTTAGTTATACTTTTTCTATCAAATGTCCATTCTCTGTCACATCACCTACATTTGAAAGTCTCTGAAGATTGTTATAATAACCAGAGCATAACAAAATTAAGCTAGAACAATAATAAACACGGTGCATCACATTTATTAAGAAGATTTTTAATATTATATTGATTCTGGAAAGTCATTATTTCGTGTCTTCTAAAGCGAGTGATTTTTCGCGTTCTTGTACCCGGGGTAGACATATTTTCCAAATTCCGCTTACGTTTTGCTTATGAAATATTAAAAATGAATGCTAATTTTTTTTTATGTACATCTTCTACTTAGAAAACTTGCAACAGCATTAATTTAATTATGCAATATATATCTGCAGTAATTGCTGCTACACTTTTATTAGTAATGTAGAGTGTGAAATATCAATATGGGTAAAGCGATAAATACGTTTATAAAGTGAAGTACGGCTACAAGATATTTAGAATAAAATCATATAAAAATGAAACTTATTGATACAAATAAATATGTTTTTTTTGTATAAATTAAGTGAAGAATTACGTAAATTATTGGCAAAGTTTGGTTTTCACATGAAATCAAAATACATTCTTCATTTCATTACTTCTAACAAAATTGTTAAAAAGAAAATTAAAGTTTTTGATTATATAATTGATTATATAATTCAGTAAAACAAGAAAAGAAATTAAAAATTAATGTTTTTGATTATATAATTGATTATATAATTCAGTAAAACAAGAAAAGAAGTTAAAAAAAAATAATTTTTGCTTCTCCCTTTTTATTTTCGGATTAATGTATATATTTTTTCGTTTAGAAATACAGGTTTTAAAACTAAATATTCCTAATTTTTTATTTGTTAATAAAAATACACATTGCAAGCTCATAATTATCTTAAAACTTACCAAGAATTTCTAGTATAATATATTCTGAAATTGTAAAACTTAATTTGATATGTACAAAATTTTAGTAAGAAAAGTTCCAAGTAAATCTCAGAAAAATACATAAATGATTTCAAGCATTTTTAAGTTGATATTTATAGGTCTCCTAGGATTATTATATTACAATTTAATGCTTAAAATCAGTAAAATTATTGTCATTTATTTTATTCTCTAATAAATGATAAAAACTCTACGATTTAAATGAAAATTCGAAATTTAAATTTAAATTTTACATGATTACGTACGTTAGTACGTATAAGCTATAGTTCGATCAAATTTTTAAATCTTTTTGAAATTTTTATTCGATTGATTTATTCACTTATGTAATCTATTTAATGCAAATATACATCTACACGTTGATAAAAAAGAAAAAAAGAAAATATATAAGACAAAATAATTATATTTAAATTAACGTTTATTCAAATTAAATCTTGTTATTGAATTAAAAGAATAATAACGTTTACAGTAAGATTAATTAAATATGAATTAAATTGGTATATAATTAACGTTTTTAGAAATTAATTTTTTTATTTTATAAATAAACTCATGATTTTTTATAAAGATGTCGTAACTTCTTACATTAGCCCATATTTAATAAATTTTAATTCGCTTTCGTTATATTGCAATAGAAAAAGTGTACCTAAAAATGTAATCTTATACTCGTATAAATTGGTGTTCAAAATTTTAATAGAATAGTTACATTTGTAGGTATTTTTAAAAAAATAATCTAGATTATTTCAAATGTGCTTTTTATATTTATTTTATACCCACATCTCTACTGTAGTATTTTTACTCTAGTATTTTTATGAAAAATTACGAAAATATAAAAATCAGGTCTATTAAAGAAAAACTGTACATTTTTTAAATCCATTTTAAATATTCAATGAACAAATCAATGAGTACAGTTCTCTTTCTCTAAGCTATAATATTTTGTATAAAGAGAAATTAATTGTGCATAATATTTAGTATAATATTCAACAAAAAACAAGCACAAATTATCCTTTAAAATACATTGATTGGATGCATAAATATTAAGTATTTCAAGAAATATGAACACTCTCATAAGAAACCGAGAAGTTGAGGGACAAAGAAGTTTCCTGCAAAAAATAGTCGAGAAAAGGGAAAAAAGACATATGACCGCCTGAGTCTCAAATTTAGACCATAATTCGTACGATCGACATGCATCACCTGCCGGTGGCCCTTGTTTCAGCGGGACTTTTCCTCTGTCGATCATTGGGATTGCAAAGATCAGGTGAGCGTTCGGATGGTTCACCTGCTCCCATGCAGCTGCACAGGTATAATTTCGTAGGCATTACCGCAACACCCGTTTACACAGCCGTTGGTAGTGAAGTTGTCGATGAGTCGCTGACCTCATGAGTCCCCAGATTGCAAGCTTTTGAACTTGCAAACTACAACGGTAATAGTAATTCGCCTTACAATTTCAAACAACATGTTAAGCTTATTTTTATTGATAATAATGTATTTACTTAAATTCTTTACTCAATTTCAATACACCTATTAAAGGTAAAACATTGATCGCTGAATCTGTTTTTATTAGTACATCATTATATTTTTTATCATAACACTTACAATTTGAATTTTATTAAATAATGTTTATATCAAAATAACAAGACATTTATTATGAATTTAATATAATATTGCGATGCAATATTAAACAGCTACATGTGCTCGATACCTTTACCGCTCAGACCCTAAGTAATGCCATTAAGTTTGTGTAGTAGTAGGATTATGTTTTAGGTATAAAAATCTTTTTTCATGCTGTTGTATAATAAATTTATGTTTTCAGTTATGAAATTAAGGATTCCTTTAATACGGATAATGCTAATTATATCGACATATGATAATAATTACCTTTCAAGCTTAGGTCTACAACAAATTCATGTAAAATAATAAAGTGAAACAAAACATAGTTTTCACTATGTTAAGTAAAGTCAGTTGTTATCTTATAAGAGTGTATTACAAGACTGTATCATAATACTCCTACGAATAATAAAGAAAGAACATTTGTTTGTAATTTTGAAGACAACAAATGTAATTGTGAACAAATGACTATTTTCCCATGATTCCTAAACTATTTATTAGGCCTATTTATTACATTTCATGCGCTGCGGATTATATTCAATTTATTTATCGCGTGGTATATGATATTCGAAATAATTTTCGACGAACAACAACAACAATCGACGAATTTAAAAAATTTTAAATCTTGAATTTCTCTGACATTGACTGTTCGAGAGAAAATAGTCTGAATAAAATAATTATTAAATGCATGTTTATAGTCTTCAATATATTGGCGTGTTCTTGAAGGTGTATACTTTTATCTGATACCTTTTATAAACAATACAGTTGGTACTTCAGAAACAATCACCCTGTAAATAATGACTATACAATATGAACAATATTAATAAAAGGATCTTGTTAAAAATAAAATAGATGACTTCACATTAAAAAAGAAAGTTACAGATTACCTTTTACTTGCTATGTTTATTTTAGATTTTTAATATCAAACTGCAATAAATCTCACTAAGTTAACTAAATTATTGAATTAGTCTATAGATTTATTTTTTTACACTCAATATAATTATCATTTTTTAATTAATATTTATTATAATGTTTACAAGATGCAAAACATAAGCTAACAGTCTCCATGATTTATTAGTGTTCTCCGTGATTGACCATTCAACTTTATAATTTTATAAACATCATAGTCATTACAACTTTATACAATTTAATGACAATTTGATATACAATTATGATTTTATTTAGATGATAAATTCCTCCATAGCTGCAATGTTTTGAATTTCAACGAAAAACAATCAAAAAGTCAGTCAAGTTTATAGCCAGTGCTAGTTTTAAATAATTATTAATCTTGATAATATTATTTTTCTAAATATATCTGATTTAAATCTGATACGAAGCGAGATTTTGTCATAATAAATTAATTAAAAAATTCCTCGTATTATTCATTGACTTAGGATGACATACATTTTCGAATGCACCGAAAACCCATGTAATTTGATAGTTATATATTATTTAATTTTCTATATTAGTAAATTTTACATTATTTAAAAAAAACTATTTACGAATTTTATTCCATTGCATATAATTTTTAGGTGACACCGATAGTTATATCGCATTTTTATAATGTTTCAAAAATTACTTTTGTAGTAATAATAAGAACTCCTAATAAACCTTTAGGATTAAATAGTTTAAAAAATATGATAGCTTATTACATAAGATTAGGCATATAATTAGGATCGGTTAATTACAACTCATTTAGCAAAAACAGATTTGCCTCCGCAAACATGGTATGCAAAAAAAACAATGTGATCTTTAATATATGACTAACATAGATTATTAACATAATTATTAAAAAAAAACATATCCATTAACCTTTAAGATTCTCGTGCGTATGAGGATCGTAATTCACCGTAAAAGATAAAAAACGAAACCGAGTCAACTCAATACTGAAAACATCTTGCAGCAATAGATACATCATTCATTAGTAGACTAAACTCTAATATTAGAAGCCCCCTTCGTTGAATTCTAATATCTAAAATGACCTACAATCATCGAAGTTATCAGCATCCATCGAATAATATACATTATCTACCCCCACCGATCGGAATAGCATTCATCTAGTCAGTTAACGGCATTTGAAGATCCTTACAAATTATTCAACGAGCAAAATCTCATTTATAAACACAACCTAACGGCTAGGACTGAGCTCCGACCAGCTGCACAAGGTAAGTTAAATTAAGACATTGCATTTTTTTCATATCCACATACTATCTCGCTAGACAATTAACCAAATAATAACAACAACAAATTTTAAACTCAAAAGGAATTTAATGGATTTTACTTGAGTGTGAGTATTGATCGATGCAAAATTTGCAATTTTTAAGAGATTAGTGGAGGAGTTCAAGAAAAATCTGGATTAACTGCATAAGGCTTCAGATATGATAAATTTAAGCCGTAACGGAAAAATGTTGAAATAAGACAGTAAAAAATCAAGTACTCTTGTATTAGTATCGATTTTAACTGAACTTACTATTTTTGCTTTACCTTTATGCAGTTTATATAATTGATATATTACTGAGAAATATCATTTAAATGCAAATTTGAATTCCGCTCATTTTTTACAGAATGTACTACTTTTTCATCTTTTAATTTCATAATTATTTTTTTATTTAAAAAAAATTTTTGCGATTCTTTAAAATACGTAGATTAATGAGAGTTTACAAAAGTTGATTAATAAACAACTATTTATTGTATTATGAAACTGATAGCAATAATTAGCATATATAGCTTCTGTAGTTTCAATAATATTAAAATATATACATGCAGAAGAAGAAAAAATACTGGGTCAATAAAACACGAGCCGTATTATTAGAGCCGTATTATTAGAGCCGTATTATTAGAGCCATATTATTAGCTTACTGTTGTTTTATAGAATACAAACTATAAATTCTATACCTGTAGGAATACTGTGGACAGCTCGATAGGCTACATACCCAATTTCGTCACTCCAACCTCTTCTTGATCTAATTTATAGGTCATAACGTCGCTCAATGAAATGTGAACTACTCTTCTAGTCATCCACCTACTCCAAGAACGCTGAACCCTTAAAATGCGTTAACCCTTTTTTCAAATGTTGAAAGGCTCTAGATGTTCTTCTCCTCGATCCACCAGTTACTTGAGAACTATTTTTATATGCATTTGTAAAATACTGTAAACTATAATCTTGATGAAAATGTTAGATATGCATTGTGCTTTATCGGCCGTGTTTGTAATAAGTACCAACATAAAATTGCATATATGCTTGCAAATCTGTGTCTTTACAATTATAGATAAAATGTCTACATTTAGTCATTAATTATATTAATTTAATTACTATTACTATGCATTATTATTTAACGTCATATATCGCATTATTCCCTTTTCTTTAACTTTTACTTCTGCCAGTCTATTGCATTTTTAGTGTAAATATTATCTCGAAGTATCATTTTTCATTGTCTCAATTTTCTAAAATAGAATAATTGATATTGGAGACTAATGTTTAGAATGTCTTTACAAACAATTATTACGAAATTTTTTTAATAATACTTATTAATATGTTATAAAACTAATTTTAGTATTTAGAAAAAAGTTTCGGGCTTTATAATGAAATAGAGTGTTTAATGAAAATGTATTTGAAGATTAGTAGATTTCATTTGAAAGTATTACTTGAATTATCGCCATATTTTTAAACATACTTTAAACATACGAATTATGAGCCCTTCATATTCAATTATTGGATTTATAATTTCGAATATAAGAACTTCTTTCCTAACAAAGTTTATTATTTTTCATTCGACTGTGCGCTCTTTTGTGATCAAGCGAATTAAGCTAATTATAAGTCATCTCGAAACTAAGATATATAATTGTCCGAGCAACTAAACTATTATGACTTAAATGTCAATCTGTGTTCATAAATATTGAAGGCCAAAAATCTCTTCTTATCGATTTTCAATAATGCTTTGCTAAATTTGGCTGTTTTTTATTGCCAAAATTTTCTAAAAAGAACTAGTAGTTTTCTACGACTAATTCTACATAAAGTTTTAATCATTTCTCTCTATGTAGATTAATGATACGAGAATAACAAAATAACTAAGGCAGAATCTACTGGTATCCATATCACAAATATTTATTAATTTGAAAGAACATAGACATGCAAGACTATATTCGTGCAAAAAATATATGAAAAAGTTTAGATAATTGTAATTCCTTTTTTAAAATTGATGTGTTATATATACGGTACATTATAAATTTTTAGTCATATTTTAACAGAAGGTCAAAATAGCGATTAAATACTTTTACGGATTTTTGATTTTTACAATATTAGATGACTGGATTAAAAAAATACTCAGAATCGGTACTGTAATTTTTAAAAGTCATCACCATACTACAAATTATTGGGGAAGCCTAACGCGTGTACTTCTTTTTTGTAAAGAAACATAACAAGAACAAAAATATATCAAAGGAGAACTTTGACCTTACTCTCTTTCCTTCTTGCTCTTATTCTTTTTCCTTCGCTCTCTCTCTCTTTTCTCTCTCTCTCTCTCTCTCTCCCTATATATATATATATATTTATATCAGGTAAACATATGAATATTAAAGGGATATTTCATAACAGATTTATCGTGATCTCCCTCTCTCGTATATATTCGAATACAGAATTCACGAGGAATCAAATTTATCTATAGCATTGATACATTCATTTATACATTTTTGCGATTATTGTAGACATTGGTATGCTTAAATTGACTTAATATTTGTAGAATACTAATACCAGCTAGATAGGGGTTTGCAAGAACAAGTATGGTCCAACCTATAATCTAACTCTTTTTTTTCAGTGTGAGCATTGAGAGCGCAGATGTCTCATTTCGCGTAAGCAAGCACAAGATTGTCACTTTTAATCGGAGCGTATTTTTGAAAGGACTGTATTTTATTTTCATTTTAATTTATTTTTTATTTTCTCTTATGTTCTTTTCTTTTTACTCCTCTTTTTTCTACTCTACTTTTTATTTTTCTTCTTATTCGTAATCCTATTATTTATAAATAAACATTTACTTACCTCATATATTCCCATCCGTTGCGTGAATGTTTAAGTAGCGCCTTCTAAGCGATTCTGTATTAATATCTTACTTAACTATTTGTTTAATTATACCATGGAATTTTTTAAAAATAGTTGGCCTTTAGTTCCAATTTATTTGACATGAATTTTAATCATAAATTCGAATTATTATTAATATTGACACATTTTTTCTTATTTTGATAATTAATTATAAAAAGAAATTCAAAACGATATCTTTGAAGTTGTAGCTTTTATATAGTATTGCTTATGCGAAATTTGGATTGATGGAATTACATCCTAATGCACATTTCAACAGTGGAGGCTATAGCTGTAAATTAAAATAGCGTTTATAACTAAAAGTTGTAAAATTTAATATTTTAGTTTAGGTTTATTGAAAAAGTAGTTTAAATTAAATACCAAGTATTTAAGGATTACAACTAAGTTTAAAACATTTTTATCCTAAATAACGTCCTTAAAATCAACAACATTAATATACTCCTATACAGTGATGCTTAAAAGAAAGTAAGGCAGATGCCCTTCAGCCAAAGACACACTTGTAAATGTGCGAATGCTTGACACATGCGCAACTCCATTTCCTCTTCTCGCTTTTTTTACAAAGGTTAATCGTACACTCTTCTATACCGCAATTAGTCAATATCAGCATATTATTATTGTTAAATCAAATGACGGAAGGGATGAAATCTCGTTAAGAGAGGCGGAATCGATTGTCGATGAACCGACGAGAGCGCATCTCGCATCAATCTCCTACAGAAATTAATCTCTCTTTCTGACTCTGTCTTTCTCTTTCTCTCCATCTCTCTCTCTCTTTCTTTCTTCTACACTTTTCATATTTGGCAATAATTACAGGGTCGTAGAGGTTGATCGAGTCCATCAAAGCCTCTGCTTCCCCTTTCCACCTCTTCGAATCCGCCCTTCGTCTATCCTTTTCGATCTTACTATGCGTCCTCTTAAGCACCAAAACTCCTTTAATGCGCTTTCGCACGCTTCTAATATTTCCATATATAAATTATATCGACAATTAAAAGAAGGGAAAAGAGGCGCATAAGAAGAAAGGATCGTTTAAAAAGCACCTTTTTAAAAAAGTATCGTAGACACACCAGACGCTGCAAATGATCTTTCCCGCAGCCTCGTTTCTACGAGCAGCCCCGGATTTGCAATAAAGCGATCATTTAACTTAACCTGTTGAGCCGGACACAACAAGCTTGCTTTTATAAACTTTTCAGAAATCAATTAATAAATGCTTTGTGGGTGAAGAGATTTCGGTTATTGAGTTATTGTTTTAGCAAGCCTGAGAAAAAACTTCTAAAACTGCATCAGGCAAAAATATGAAATTTAAAAACGATTATTTTTACGTTTTCAATTCACTTACTCTATATTTGTAAATTGTGAACTTTGAATTTATTTACGGGTTTGTATTCCAGTTTACTCAAATTAACTGTTTATTGTGCGATCCTCAGTAAAAGTCTAATATTTACTACGTATTTATAATAAAATAACCTATTCATTTAGTAATGTATTTGAATCTGTTTGTTATGTTTAAGATCATTATTAAGTAATTGTTTAAATATTAATTTTATTATAAATTAATGTAGAAAACTTATGATTTTCATCACATTCTTAAAAAAAATTGTCGAGGAAACATATAAATTAACTAAAATCTATAGGAAATTTAAAAGTTCTTCATTTACGTTTTCGAATTAATAATGCAGGATAGTAAAAGTGTTTTATTTTTAATTTTTAAAATTATATATAAAAAACTTACATTAATAAAAACTACGCAAATTAGTGAAAGTATAGACATATAAATAATAAATATTTATAATATATATGCATAACAAAAACTGAATAAACTGTATTTAAATAAATTGCTAGATTTCTATACATATATATATAATATTGTGCTGAAAAAAGTGAAAAAGCTTGCTTTGATTCAGGTGTCAATGAAATAAAAAGGAATTTCAAACTTTTATTTAAATAAAAACAAGTCCATAATATTTCATTATTAATGTAAATGATGTATTTGAAAGATTATACAATTTAACAATACTTTTAAAAAATATTATGGTACAAAAAATAGAAAACTATTGTATAAAATCAATAAGAGCTAAAAAATGGATAGTGATTGTAGATTTCTCATACACGTGTGAAGGATCTCCATGTGTATTAATTTATTAATATTTATTGATTAAGAGATAGAAAATATTAAACAAGCTAAGTAGAGCGATATTAATACAGGTTTGGAAAATAAGGCAGAAATATTGGATTGAAACAAGAGATTAAAGATCAGGTAGATGAAAATAGATGGTTATTTTTTATTCAAGCATTGGTATCAATACTGGTAGTTTTATGAGCAAAAACATCGAACCTTGGAAAGCTTGCGCGACTTTGCGTATGGTCGTGGCGATATAGATGAGGAGAAGCAAGGAGAGCATGCAAGTGATTCAAGAAAGGTGGACCTTTTCCATACAGTTCTCGCAATAAATAATTTGGTACATGGGTATAATTACAAGGAAGAAACAGCGAGCAGGGAAGCGGCGAGTCAATCGACCCAGGCAAAGACGCGCGAGAAAGAGTAGATGTAAGGCCAGCACAAGCTGCACAGACGGCGTGTCTGCCCTCAAGAAGAGCCGAACGGAGCGAGAAAGGAAGACCATCGTTAACCAGAGGCTACTCGCACGTCTTGAAAGGAAGACCCGGCAGCGACGGCCTTTCTACCCCTCCCCATCCTCTCTATCCGCCGACCTTTTAGCCACCATCACCACCACCACCACCTTTGCCTCCACCTCCACTCCCAACAAAGCGGGAACGGCTCGCGCGGCCCCGCCAGAGATTAAAAAGTTAATGGGGGGGCGTGTATAGGAGGCGTGCAAGTGTACGTGGTGCTGGGATTTATGTCTGCACCACTAAGATATCGGTTTGCGAGAATATGAGCCAGCCGGGCAACACCAATGGCCATTGTACTATTCTAAATTTTTTGCAGGGCTCAGTGCGAGCTGTGAGTACCCTGTCCGAAGGTGCAAAAGAGGATAGAAAGTTCAGAGAGTAGTAGCAAAGAACCAAGAATAGATTATACCAGGGGCATCGGGAGGAGATAATGGGCTGTTCGAAGGGTTTCAGGGGCTGTGATTTTTGTCCCGCCTTTCGTACGTGCTTGCATGTTTGGAAATTGAATCTTAGTTTTGACGTTCGTACAAACTATTCTCAATGATCTCAAATCCAACTATAAATTTATCTCGGCTCGTTCCTTCTAGGACCATTTTTTCCTCTTTCGCGGAAACTTGCATTGATACATTATATGCACATCTATATACTATCTGTATGGTAATAATTTTTCATCTGAACATGAACTCTGACTTATAAATACTATGCTTTCGTCTTGACTGCAAATGGAGCTTTTTCCGACTATTTTAATCACTACTTGACGTGCATATACTTTTCCAGTGTACTATCCATATTCAAAAATCTCGTTTACAAAAAAATTTCTACTTAATCTGTCTTTTATTCATATTAAATATTTTTATATGTGTTTAATTTTATAATATCTAACGATTTTCCCTAGTAATTGAGTATAATACACTGATGTACTTACTACTACAAATTCTAATTAATTTTTTTTATTGCTTATATATTTATAGCTTTCATGCAGTAATACTCTATTGTGTATTTTTGTGTATCAATGATCTTGTTTTGATTAATCTGTGAAATTTAAATTCCAATTATCACCAATACTTCTCATTCTCCTATTTTCTTACTTTTCACTTACTTGTTAGTTTAATAAACAATTTCAGTACTACAATTATTATACCCATTAATATAAAACTTTAATTTTTTGTAAAAATATTAACAAGTATTTCTCAATAGGAATATCTTAATACAAAATAAACAATAAAATATAAATTAATATCAGATATTTTTACTGAAACCAAACTAATAGAAATCAATTTACTTTTTTTTTGACATTTTCATCTTAATCTTTACACTTATTTATTTTTTAAATTGTCAATATAATATAGATGAATAGATTTATAAAATACTAAAAATACTTTAAAATACTTTAAAGTGTAAGATTTATACCAGTTTATAATGATTTCAAATTCTTTTAAATATTTCTAATTTACATACAGTGTTTATTAAATGCTTTCGTTGTGCAGAAAGTTTTCTTAAAGGGCAATAAGTTGTTTTTTATAATCATTTACAAGTTTTTTAAACACAAATGAAAGAAATTTAGGGGTTTTTTTAATATTTAATTATAACTGAAAAAATTAAATATAAACCCATTATCACTGTGTGTTTATAAAATATGTGTATATACTATAATTAGTATTAAAAAAATAAAAAATATAAAAAATTGTTTTTACTCTGCTTAAATTACCCATACATTTATTAATACAAAAGATGATGAGAAGAATGATTTAAAGATATATATTTTTGACCGTAGTACTATTTGTACTTATTAAAAAAGAACTATACAAACAATTACTTTATTATTAATGCATAATTATTCGCTACCTTTATAACACATTTAATAGTAATTATAATCAACCATTTTTAATCAAGCTGTATTAATAATCTGTTGTACCATTAAAACCATTAAATATTTTAATTTTTCAATCAACTACAATGAAAGAATATTTTAATATCATATTTAATAAAATATTTTCAAACTTATTTCATAAAGTAATTTTTATTTTAAGATTTAGTATTTAGATAAATTATTAGGAAATACGAAAGGTAAGAAGACAAACAATAACTATGTCTATAGTTAAGAGTAAATAAATATCCTAAATAAAACCTCTCAACTCTTCTGTCTCTATGGATATGCACCGCATGACTAAAAGGTATGCGTTTGTCATTAGAGGTAAAGTTAAATTATTAATAATAAAAAATGACGCGTAATTAACGTATAGTGTTCGAAGAATAAGCGAATTCCAAAATCTTTTACATTTCACTTAATAAATAAATATACTTATTAAATTACATCATAAAGTTGTAAATTTTTATGTTCAAGTTATTGCGTAAAAAATACAAATATGTATAAAAATAACATGCACTCGAAGTGAATTTTTCTAAATATTTAAAGATAATATTTTTTCATTTTTTTGTGAGACAGCATAAAGATTTATTAATTTTTTTCACTTCTCGAAGCAGATAACATAACATCTTGTAGTTAAGATGATTGTAACTTTTATCACTTCTTTATCGTAATCGATCGCCACCCTATACATCTCCTTTATTTTATTTTCTGACTCGCTTTTTTCATTTTGCATAGATTATGAGATCGAATACTAGAAATATTTCCATTCTCTAAGTCCTATTGGGCTTTATTCTCGTTCAAGAAGAATCAGTGTAAATAAATTTACATTTTCTTGGTAATAATAAGTAAAAATAAATTATTTTCTATCTAGATTTTTTATGCTGTTATATAAAATTGTTTTATATAATCTTTTTGAAACATATTATGAAGATCTAATGAAAATAATCCATGTATTCATTGAATAGTATGATGATTAATGACATCGATAAAATAGTGCTAACTAATATACTACTAATATTTTTTAAAAATTTTTCTTTTACAATTATTTATTATTTTTTTAAATTATTACTTTATTTTTAATAAAAAAAAGTCTCATTTATTCTATGGATATACTGTGAAAATTTTTCTTACCTAAGTTACAATTTTAAACAAAACGTTATGAATTATTCTAATTTATTAAGTAGAGTCACATATTTCTAATATATCTATATCACATCAAAATATGTATATTTTAATTTTTTATATTTAAATTAATTATTTATATAAATTTATTATATATAAATTATATATAAATTAATTAAATAATTTAATAAGTTAAGAAAAGATCAAATTGCAGAAGAATTGGATGAACAGTTACTTACGATAGGATATATACGTAGTCCTTATTAGTAAGGTTTCAAATATATATGTATATTACTCTCTATACCAAATAATAGCAAGAAAGAAGATTTAAATGAAAATAGTCAAGTATATTAAAAGCGACTTTTGATTTAGTATCTCAAACGAATCATCAAAATAGTTATATCTGATAAATATGTTTAGCGACAGAGAATTTTAATACAGCTGGTAAAAATAAAGTTAAATTTCATGTCTTAGTGTAAGCTTCATCTTGTACATCTCTGATACTAATTTTATAATTTTTTTTCTAATTATTTTTTAATTTCTATTTCATGCTTCTTTCGTACTACTCAAAATAAATATTTTTAAATGATAAATAGTGTTATTTTCTTATTGTTGAGTATTATTACCAAAGTGAAAATTAAAAAAAAAATAAATATAATTTCATTAAAAACAAATAAATGTAAAATAGATAAATATATTAGTACTTCAAAATTTAAGACCACAAAATTTTATTGTATAAAAAGTGGCATATTATATAGTTAATCATAAAATATATTTATTAATCGATTTCGGAATGTCAAGTGTATTTTTATACAAATTCTCCAGCAATTATACAGCACACTGTAGCCTGAAGCATCGTAAACGAAATATCCTCTCTACCTTTTATATACTCTCCAGTGAAAGAGTTCGAAGAGAATAGTAAAGAAGCAAAGAGAGCGCGAGGAAGTGAAAGGAGGAGCATTCGAAAATTCGTATGTGCAGCCGCACTTTGATCTCTGAACGCGTCTCTTCTCCCTCATATTCCTTCACGCTGTCCTCGTGCACGTTTTTCCCGGACTTTTTTTTTACCCTAAAGCCCGCTGTTCATACTGCGCCACAGCCCTATAAGAATTCAGCCCATACTCGTACGCATATATATATATATATATATATATATATATAAGACTTCTGGGATATTCTTGTGCATAGCAGAGCTGCCGGCGGCCTTTGGAACTGGAAACAGGGTTAGTGCGGTAAAGAGGCAAGAGCCGAAGAGAGAGCTGTGTTCTCTCCCTCCCATGAGCCATACGCTAACCCATCATTATCAATAATTTATCAATAGCCAATAATATTATATTAAAAGGCCGCCCGAAATGCACAATGTCCCTCTCCACTGCTTCGGAAACTCGCTTCTCTTTATTCTTGCCTCGAGTGCAATGGCAAAAGCGAGGAAATTTTTCAAAAGAAAAAAGTGAATCCGGAACGAAGTTCGCGTTTCTCTCCACATTCATTAATTCTTCTTGCGGGTCCACTGCTTATACTCTAGTTTCTTTTTTCCAAAGAACAATTCATAATTCATAATATTGCGCTTATGAAAAGCAAACTGCGATCATTTTTAAAATCTTACACAATATTCAATTCAATTGTACAATATTTTTATTGGCTTCTTTTTTTACAAAAACCCTAATGAAGTATAAGTGTTTAAACAAATCCTTTATATTTTACTGCCTTTTTAAAGAAATTCTAATCATATGCACATTCATTACTCCCATTTCAAGATCTTACTTTTTCCTTTCTTTCATTTTCTCTAGAAATCTTAATTTTTGTACTGTGGATTTTCTACTAGAAAATCTTAAAGTATTGTATTTAGTTTTTCAATAATTTTTATCTAATAACTTCTAATTCCAATATTTAAATACTTCTGATACTTCTGAATAGGATAAAATAAATCTGAATATTTATTTTATAAATTCTCATGCATATTAATAGCTGTGAGTATAACAAATATTTTACTGAAACGATTATCATAAAAATAGTTTTGAAAATCTGATGATTTACTCAGATTTATAATTTTAATTAAGTATTATATATTAATAAACTGTTAATAAAATATTATTTATAATATTATATAGTAAAAAAAAATATTATTATAATATTTTTTTTTAAATAAAAAGTAATCTCGTAATAGTGGTTATAATTTTGTGCACAAACAGAGAAGCTTATAAATATCTTGGTCATTTAAATACAAGAATAATACTTAGACTCAAAGTAAATCTTACCGATGAGAATAAATTAACTCTGCAATTATAACTGAGTATCACTCAACAAAAGTTCGTAAGGCTTAAGAGCCATTCGTGATGCATTTTTACCTGGAGAAGTGCACAAGTAATTTATTATGCGTGGAGATGATATAGAAAGCCGATAAAAAAGATCAAAACTTACTAATTTTTATTAAAAATATTACTTTAAATAAAAAAAAACTAATAAAAACTTTAAGTCTATTTTTTTCTATTATATCTAATATATCTATATTAGATTTTATATTATATATATATATATATATATATATATTATATATATATATATAAATTATAGAAACTAAGGAACAGAATTATGATAAAATTGCTTTTAAAAGTCATTATATAAGAAAAGTTACGAAAAAAATTTAACTTTTAATTTTATTGAAATATGAAAAAAAATCAAGTATTGTTATTTTAATAATTGTGATTCATCGATAAAAATATCTTTTTTAAATTTTTAGTACGCAAATAATTAGCATACAATCGAAACATATACATCAAATAACTAATGCTTGCTTCAATTGTAATTGTGAGGTAAAAAGAGCACATGTGAGCGATTATTGGATTGAAATACTCCGAGAATCAAAGTTATTAATTTATCAAACATGACGGTAATGATAATGTCATAAGGGAGGAGGATTTTAATAAAGAATTAAAGAACCATTAAATTAGAACCAATAAAATTCCTATGCACAAATTCTCAAAATCCGAAGCCTATTTCAAAATAAAATCAAGATATAGAAAGAATCCTCGTGTCAAAGCAATAAAAAATGTTAGGTTAATAAATAGAGTATATTAATACCTGTCATTGATCGTGAAACTATTTTTTAAATTCATAATAATTCAAAATAATCTAAATTAAAAGAGAAACAAGGGTCCATTTATCCCTTATCTCGCTTGACAAATAAATAATAGCGCTAATAAATTGCATTTAATCATCTTTATTCGTAACACGAATTAAAAGGCAGAGTATCGGACCTCCTGGAAGTTGGTGACGAAGTTGCTATTTCAAGGTACATCGGTACAATTAACCTGCTCAAGTTTAGATTATACCAAAAAAAGAAAAATTGTTGCGACAATCTAACAAGATCAATTGATGACTGTACCCTGCTTTGACTTTTACAACAGTTGAGCTTAAAGGAAATACCCATAACCATGGATTTCGTTAGGACCATGCTCTGGAGGCATAATACAAGGTGCAGCACTATTGTCTCTCTTACAAACACAAGACCCGACTATAATGTATCAACGTAAGTGAAAGAAAGAAAAAAATAACTCGCAGCAGGAAGGATCCTAACCGTATCTGATAGTTGTATTCGTACGATTGAGAAACAACTAAAAATTCGTAGCATTAGACTTTAAATCATCAGGGACACTGCTTCAGCCCTAGGCGCAAAAAAGCTCGTCGCTATGGCGCCAATGTCCCAAAGATTTTTACTTTTCTTCTCGCGCAATGTAAGGTATCTCAAATTCTTTTATTCTGTTTGATGTTCTCCCGACAGAGTTTCCTGGGTCGTTGAGCAGACCCCGCTGTAAATTTCCTTCAGTTTAGTTAACATTGTAAATCATTTGAGCTCTTTTTAAACTTGAACATCTTTATGTATTATGTCTAATTGATGATTCTTTCTACTTTATACAACTGTAATTATTATTAATATTTACTAATAATTATTATTAATATTTACAATACCATACACAATGAATATACACCTTAGTGAAATATTTTGTTTTTTTTCTTAACTAGTAACTAAGTCTTCTATTTGATTTTTTTCTAATTTATAAAATTCCAAGGGGTAACTAATAAATGCTTAAGTAAATAAAAGATTTAACTTTCTACTTCAATATCTCATTTCTGGAGAAACATTATCATTGTTAAATGATATATATTTACATAAGACTTTACTTGACTCTCGTACTCAACCATTTGCATATTCCTTCCACGGCTAGTCTTTAACATTATATAAAATAGACAAATTTTTATATTTATCGTATGAATAACTTTTGATTAAGTATCTTTATCTAAATTTTAAAATACTCTCAGTATTTTAAGTAATACACATTCTATTAATTCTATTAATCTCAGAAAATTAGAACACGCTTTATAAAATGTAAGCTTTTATTCCGTGAATTACTTATAATGTAACAATAATACTGAAAAGATATTCATAAATAAAAGAAAATTATGAATAATTACCAAGAAAAATTTTTAATTTTCTGTTTGCATAAAAGCTAGATAAGACTTTAATATACATAAATACAATCGGCTTCTGGGTAAAACTTTTTTTAAAACTTAAAATGACTTTCACTTTTTACTAAAACCATTCAAACTTTCTCTTTATATTAAAAAAAATATGAATATGTTGTGAAGAAGATTTTTTAAGATTATTATTAAAGGGCACACTGAAAAGCATGTGCTGTCAACATAATTCAATGATGAATCAGGGACAATACAAAGCGATACCAATATAAACCCTCTCTACCATTCTAATCTTTCTTCTTTGTAGTTTTTTATTGAATTTTTTAAAGAGTGTATAGTAACAAACAGTAATTTTTTTATGCTAATTATAAAGAAAACTCCGAAATTTGCTAGCCTTTTTTCAAAGCTATAGCTCAACTCGTATCATGTATTCCACAATATAAATATCCTAAATATAGCGAAGACTGAAAAACAAGACGTTAGAAGAATTGAGATATTTACAGTCGATAGTTACATGTTCTCAAATATTTAATTAAGCTAACCATTGTTAATCAAATTCTGCATTGAGCTTTAAATATAATGAAGCAACGTTTTTTTGGTTATTATTAAATACATATTTAGTTATTTAATTATATATTATAGTATTCTTATAGTACTACTGACTCAACATTAAACTACATTTAAGTAATTATTGTTCTCTAAGCCTGATATCTAAGGATGATTATATCAATATGAATTTATTCAGTAAAGACTGATTAAAAATATATATATTTGAATTAATATATAAAACATTCAATAAATAAAAAAGAGAATGAAATTTTTCTAGTCATTCAGATTAAAAAATTTAAAACAAAATTAAATGCTAAACCAACATTTAGAAAAATACAATGTTTTCCTTCACAGTTTTTATAATTAATTAATTATTTTAATTCTTAATTATCATGTGTTTTTAATTTTAGGTACATATTATTAAATTTAATCATATTGACATGTAATATCCAAGTAATATTATTCAGTAGCATTATTTTAATAAAAAATAAAAAATTGAATATTAACAATTTTTATAATTTACCAAAAAATGACATCAATATTTATAAAGCGTTAAAACAAAAAATTATTCATTTGTTAGTATTTTGATGTGTAGCATTGTCGATATTATTTTAATTATGAAAAGAATTATTTTTTATGTAAATGAATATTTACTATACGTAAAACCTTATAAAGAAACAGACTTTTATATTTTTGAAGAATTTGTGAGATAATTTTTAATAATAATTATGAAATCATAAAATTTTAAAAGTTTTTTTAATTATTTATTGAAATAAATTGTACAAAAATAAATTATATAAAAAAGTTGATATAAATATATTTTTTTAAGAACTCGTATTCCAACATTGATATCTACAATGCGGATCGTAAATTAGACTAGTATTATAATTTATTAAAAGCAATAAAATTGGGAAAAATTGAATGAATAGAAATATAAAATGAATATGGATCGTTTCAATCTTAATATTTTAGGTATCTTAACATCGAGAAATGTTGACTTAATAATGAGAGATACGTTAGACAGGTGGTTACTTCTTATTTATCGAAAGGAAGTTCAATGCCTAAAATGAATGTTGGTATTTTAGCATTAGCATCAATTTGTTCTCGTACATAAAAGTCAATCGAGTAACATATTTAGAGCTCGTTTAATCAAAATACGATAAGAAAGTAGAAGGGAGATGGAAAACTTAAGAGAAATGCACTAACCCAACGTACAAAGTAAATGAACACGGAGCCACACACGCACACAAACTGTTCTGCATATTGAATAATTTAGACCAGCGAAAGCTGACCGGTGCACGCCATCATCAAGTAAACACTAATGCCTGCCCAGATAAATTACTGATACGCTACTATGAGATTAGAATCTCAACGATTGTCACGCGATTCTCTATATCCCTAGTTTTCATGTGTAAGTCTATAAATTTTATTCCAATGATGAATTTTTCCTAACCATACCAATATTCCAATTCACAGTTCCGACTTTTCTAAAGAAATTAAAAAAAAATAAACAAACATAACTTGAAGAGTAAGTCTACAATGTAATTTCGTGTTTGTCAATCGATTTATCTTGTAATTGTTGACCACCTTTTAAACCTTCTTTTTCATAGATCACTAAAATTATTTCTATATATATTTTTTATTGATAGAAATAAAAAAATTGTTCCAATTTTAAAACTGTAAGTGACCTTAATAACCAATATATAATTGATAGCCAAATTTTAATTAGCTTTAATTATCGAGAATACTAAATTAAAAAATTTTTTAAATACACAGTATTGAAGTTTCTTTAATACAAATTCTATTATACTTTAAGTTGTAAGTAAAACTAAAAAAGTTTGTTTTAATTAAGCTTTACAATCTTGTTGAAAAGCTTTGTTGTTTCTGTATTATGAAACATGGTCTCAAATAATTTTAAACTTTAACCTTTCGTTTATATCTATGCCATTTAAATTATTATCAACTTGGAAATTTGCAAGTACCAGTAGTTCTTTACGAATTTGTTATTTTAAACCAACTTATACACTTTTTTCACTAATATTCCAGAATCGTTTTTTTGAGTTCATAAAATTTCTAAGTGGATGAAATAGGAAAATGAATGAGGTGGATCTAAAAAAAAGAGAGAGGGAAAATGATAGGGATGGGCAAAATCACAGGAATGTCTAGAATTGACTGTGGAGTGCAAAGTCCTCGAGCTTTTCAATTAGAGAACAAACGAAATCGAGGTTTAACTATCGAGAAACAGTCGATAACGTCAGTAACAGCAAAAACAGCATCATCAATGGCAACTGAAACAGTAATAGGAATAGCAACCGCATATTGGCGATTTAATCTTGAGTTTGAAAAAGGGCCCGCTTCCATTCTTAGCCCTTTTTGTACTGTCGGACACAGACCAACTTTTTGTTGGAAGGGCTCAGTCTAAAATTACAAGTTAATACAAAAATCACAAAAACTTTGAGTGGTCCATCAATAGAAATTATTTCTGGAATTATGATGAACTATGAATTGCGATGAGGGATGAATTCAGCCTCGGGGAATATAAGAGAAATAGTAAAATTTGTCGACAGCAAGACGACTGTAGAAAATTGAAAAAGGATCCGTGATCTATATGGGTACTGGTAGTCAGATGGAAAGGAACCGATAGTCCATTTTTATATCCGCTCTTGTCAGTCACATGCTGTTCAACTCTCGGTAACAGATACTTGAAAGATTTTTATGGGTGTTGTCTTAATTGAGGCCTTTGTATGTCTTTACTCCGAAATCCATTAAAGGTTTCCAATACGAAGGAAGAGCGAACAGACGTATATAATAAAAAAACAAAGACGACTTCCTATTTATACCAAAGCATATGTCACCAAATTATTTGCTGTACATTCATACTATTTTTGGATATTGTTTTTCACTCCCCCCTTTCACAAAGTTAGTAAGGCATTATTCTTGTAAATATTTAGATTCATTTTACCAATGCGTTATGCCCATTTTTCAATTGACCTATCTCGAAAGCCATTTACGAGAATATATAATTTGTATCGACAGTACGTATAAATATTATTATATGTATTTTAAAAGGAGAAACTATATTTTACAAAGCACGACACTTGATATATCAGCCTTACGTACTATTTTCTAAATATTTTTTACTTTTAAATAACATTGAATAAAATAGCGCTGAAATTGATCAAGATGTATTTATGTTTTTTTATGTGTGTTATTAAAATAGCTTTGAAGCATAATAAATTTTTAAAGTGCAATGAAAAGATATTAATTCTTTGTAAAAAATATCGCAGTATTATAGAATTAAGTTTCAGCTAGATGCAATATATTAAATTCTTATCCTCATGTCCGTTGATGCTGTAAATATATTATTAAAAATTCAGATTTTTGTATTTTAAACTAAACAATTGCTTTATAAAAAGTTTCTACTAAGAAAGACTTAGACTCAATATAGTCAAAGAATCCGAGTATGAGATACTTACATATATAATTCTAAAGATTAGTTATATTGCGAGGTAGGAGTGATTGATAGCCCAGACTGTATAAAATAAAAATTTAAAAGAATTAATTACAATTAGAGCTGGGATAGAAAGAGATATTATCGATTCAAGGAAGCTATCTTTGAAAATTCAATAAATAATAATAGACTAAAAATAACAGAAAAAGACATAATAAAACATTCCGGAGCCCTATTTTTGCAGATATAGTATGCTTAATAAATTATTATTGTCCAGGGTATAATATGCAAACTTAGTACACAAATATATTTTGTCGCGGTAGCGGCTCTGGTGAGAAAGGCTTACTAGAGCGTTAAAAATTGAAAATTCAAAATGGCCGAAATTTCCGCTCGAAGGAATTAAAACAAAAAAGATGAAGTCCTCCCCGCTGTTCATTATGACAAGCAAGGTTGTGTGCTCGTGTATGGGCGGTGATTTGCACATTGGCCACCTGAATGCTGGAGGCTACCTTGTATATGTAGATCGTTTGAAGAAAGCAAAAAAAGTGAATTTAAATGATTTCAACAATGGTCCCATACAGACGACCACAAGATTGTTCTTGCTGTTCAATCTTCCTTGTTTTCCTATATCACTAAAATCGTTAGATTTTGTTAACTCGACCGTAAGCCACGATATAACTGATGAGCTTTTCGAACCGATAGCGATCAATGTGTGTAAAGTATACTTGTCGGTATAATAATGAATCAAATCATAAGATTTTTTATCAAGGCTAAATTAGGCCAAGTCGATGTTAGATTAGTATATACGACCAAATTGCGACTCCTTGAAAATCAGGGAAACGAAAGGATAAATTGGAAGGAAAACGTAAAAAGAACTTTCAGTGAATAAGAAAGAAATATATTTGCTTATATGCTAGTAATAAAAATAGATAGTTATTCATGTGACCCATAGTCGCGAATGACACGTCACATTTATCTGTGATTTTTTAACAAAGTATGGCTTCTATTTTTTGTTTAAAAGCTATTAACGCGTCACCTATAACGTCGTCAACACCTATGATTATACAGAGAATGATCTTTACCCTTTTATAATGGTGCTGTAGAATGGAGACGTTGCATCCACGCATATCCACGTATATCCAGTAATATTTTCACTCGGTTAAATTGAAATCCATATTATTGAAAGTTCAAGATTTAAAATACGTAATCCTAGTATACGAAAAAATCCTACATCCTTCTTGTGTCGCAAATTTACACAATTATCATATCATCTAACAATGACATTATTAAATGATAGTTTCTTCAATTTTGATCAAAGACACTCATGTTATTAGGTATGCTTTAGAAAGTATCTAAATTCTAAATTTCTAATATACATGAATAATTAGGTGATAAATTTTATAATTATGTAAAAAATTTGATCTCGTTAGAAATAGAAACATTCATTTATATAATATTAATATATTCGTTGACCTTAAGTATCATAAACGGAAAAAAGGAAGATTTTTCTATTTTACCACTCATCAAAAACTGCGAAAACACGTAACTGAAAATTAAAAAATTTCAATTGATGCTAGGGTAGCATAGCCAATTTCTCAACAAATTATTAATTAGCCGTTGTCAAATTCAGAAATATATGCTTTCCAATCGTACGATCAAAGTCCAATTTTAATTATCGTTTCCGGAAAAAGCGAGCGGTACACGTAGCAACAAATTAGCTTCCGAGAATCTGGAAGAATCACACCGACAAAAGCACCGGATTCCTATCAAGATTATTTTTTTAAATTATTTTTTTAAGATTATTTTTTTAACGGTGTGCCTCGTGGCGCATTACGTATAATTAACAGCATAAAATCGTTTCTAAAAACCTTTTTCTAGTTCAGTATTTATTTAGTCAAGTTCTTATTTATGTGTTGTTAACATAAAAATCTCATTTTTTACCACTCCACTTATAAAAATCTTCTAAAACGTTTACTTTAAATAACTATAAACATTATCATATATTGACGATATAATTGATTTTAAAAAATATTTAAATTAACGTATATAAACTTTTGATTCTACAAAAAATTGTATTCGTAAATCATTAAGTGTAGAAACAGTGGAACATTCTAGAAACAGTGTAACATTTTTAATAATGTGTCTTCGTATCTTTTAGATAATATCAATAGACACTTTTCATCCGACGTATAAATCAAAGCATTACGATTAAACCTTTTTTTTAAATTTACTTCTGTTTAGAATTCACTTTTGATCCGGAACTTAGGGTCGATACACAAGATTGTCCTTTATATATTGTCACAAATCCATTAAGGCTAAATCTCGCATACAAAGCTAAAGAAGTTTGAAATGGAAAATCAATACTCATCATCATAGCTAGAGCCATCATTTGACACCTGAATGAAAACGTCATATCGATTCATATCTTCGTGATTTTATTCTTGTGTATATATAGCATAATTTACGTATTCAAATTACATTACAACACATTCGTGCACTTTTAAGAATTATCTATTTATATAATTCATTTCATAGATTTATAAATATTCTTTGAGTGATACCCGTAACTGGACTAATTATTATAAACCGCAATATTTTTTGGACATATGTCTTATTTATAATTATAAATAATTCGTACCAATTTAATGGAAAAAGATTATATACTACTGATACTATAAAGAAAGATAAAGAATTCATAAAGAAACAGATAAATTTATTCAATAAAAAATAAATAATTAAATTAAAAAATAATAAATTATTCATATAATATGATTTATTAATAAAGCTAGCTCTTTATTTTGATCATTACAGTTGTATTTTTCAATATGTATTTGTGTTTCCAGACACCACTAACACAATACAATTTTTATTTAAATGACTTGCTTAGGCTCATAAAAATATTCAAAGTATGTTGGCATCGAAGCGAAAGAATATGTATTATCGAGTCGATAGCGAAATATAAATAAAGCATCACATTATAAGCTCATTATCAAAAAAATTTGTCTTCTCTTATTCAAAATCAAACATTGGTTTGAGATGAAAGTAAGAAAATGATTAAATTTATACTGTGAAGACACATGTACAAATTTACGCAATTAAAAATTTATTAATAATCTTTTGAATTTGATAGAGGAATTGGGCCATTTACTGAGGATAAAAAAAATATTAACTATAATAATTAATTAAAAATTATTTAAAAATTACTTTTACACTTTCGAGTTACAATACAAAATTTATATGTAAGCTTCTGTCGTTAAATTACAATATCATCAAAGAAATATTTCGTTAACTAATAGATATCTAGTCTCTAAATTTGAATGATATATATATATATATATGAGGTTTTATTTTCGTCTCTTATCTAAGAATTTTTCTTAATCATTAAAGGTCCCACGATAGCCCATAAACATTCACTGTTATCTACATTTTATAACTTCTAAATTTTAATTTTATTCTTTATCTGCTATAATGAAAAATTGAAATGTAAGTTTTGTAACTGCCTAGATTCGTAACGGAATTCACACTCGAAGGAAGCTGGAACATAAAAACTGTGGATATTGATGATTTCATTTTACCAAATAAATTGGAGTGATGAATTCACAGGTTTTTGCCCTAAAAAATATAAGTGAAATTCACAGTATAAAAAATATTTCATACTATTTTTTTATTTTATTGCTTAATATCTTCTTTAGTTTATAAATAATTTATATTTCTAATCTTGATAAAATCGAATTCTGTCTTTCCATCCCAAGATATTGCGCTTTACCGTATAGGCTTAAAAAAGAGAAACATTAAAATATTACTACATCAATAAGTAACCTAATTAACCAATGAAAATTTTCGCTTTAAATTTAGTTTTTGTATCCGTATATTCAAAGAGAAAAACATTTGAATAATAAAAACTTTAAAATTTAATTTAAAGCCTACAAAAGAATATTCGATTTAAAGACAATGTAAATATAATTTTCAATCACTGTTTTCGTAAATTAAACCTTATCGTATTCTTATATACTTATCTTATATTAACAAACGAAGTTGTAATAAATTTTTTTTTGGTATAAAGAGATTTTAGTAAAAAAAATCGTATTCTTATTACAACTTCAAAGAAATTTTAATTTAAAATTAATTATGAAGAAGTTATTAAATTTACTATAAATTTTTTTTATATGTGAAGCAATTGCATGTTAAGAATAATAAACCTAATAAGAGATTTTCTAAGCGCGAATCTAGGCCAGCTGTTTTCCAAAACCACACCTCCGTGACTATCTCATGTAAACTAGGCCCACAACCTCCATCTTCTAAGTGTATGTCCCTAATGTTAACAAACAAATAACTCAATACCTAAAAAGAAATAAACAAACGTACCTGGTATTCAACTACCTTCTTATCCGTTACTCCTTACCCATCGTTTCCGAACACTCTTCCTTTCCTCGTCAATCTCCTCTGTCCATTAAACGGCTCTCTTAAGACCAAACCGCTCCCTCAACCCTTTTTTCGTGCGTAACGTACATCATCAATCGATCCATCGGTCATTTCTCTTTCTTTCTCTTTCCTTCTTTCTCTCTTTCTCTTTACTTCTTTCTCTCTCTCTCTTTCTCTTTACTTCTTTCTCTCTCTCTCTTTCTCTTTACTTATTTCTCTCTCTCTTTCTCTTTACTTATTTCTCTCTCTCTCTTTCTCTTTACTTATTTCTCTCTCTCTCTTTCTCTTTACTTATTTCTCTCTCTCTCTCTCTCTTTCTCTTTACTTCTTTCTCTCTCTCTCTCTCTTTCTCTTTACTTCTTTCTCTCTCGTTTCTTCCTCTCTTTTTACTACCATTTTAGCCAGTCTAATTGACAAGCTTGCTTCGAAAGATGTTTTATTACGCGTTTGTTTAATTACGCGCCGTTTGTCAAGGGTAATCCGCGAATCGTTATTTCGTTTATAGTGTGCCGCTAGCTACTTGGTGTACTTGTCGAGAAACCCTCCTGCCAAAGCTACAAATAAAGCCGACGAGTGCTACAGAGAATTACATTTTATACTCTGGCACACGCGTTGTATAAGTACCGAGACGCGAGTGCCTCTACTTAACCGCGATAAATCGTTCTTGACGCCATTGCATTACACGCTTTTACTTCCCTCTGCATCGTTTTGACCCAACAATTTACGGATTGTACAAACGACATATGCATACATACGCATCCTCTACTTATTTCCTTTTTTAATGATTTATTATTAAACAATACCCATACAGCCGTTAGAAATTAGATCAATTACTTTCAATTACTAAGTCATTCAATTCACAAGTGCATCAAAAATTTAGAAAAAAAAATCCATGTTTTTTTAATTCGTGGTTTATTATAAATTATAATAATAAGATTACCAAAAATAATACATGGTATCATACTTAAGCAAAATAGCGCTCAAAAACTATTGATAATAGTTTATTTCAGAATGTTGGACAATTTAATTTTTTACAATAATTCGTATGGTTCAAACAATATATAATAACCGACAATACAACAAAAAAGAATATATAATTAAAATGATACAGTTAAAAATTCTCATACATCTTATACTTTACTGACAAAAATCTATGATCTCCAATAATAGTCTTAACCCTTTATAATTTTAATGTATACAGACTAAATACATACTTCGTGAATACTATTATATTACAATTTATTATGAAATATTTTTTTTTTAAATTTGCTTACAATCTAACAAGAAGTTATACATTAAAAGTATCAAAATAAAAAATTTAATTAGTACTTTTAAAAGTTTAAAATTCCCATTCCTGGCTTGAATTCGTTATTTTCACTAAAACTTAGATACTCTATAAATAATATTTCTTTAAAATATTTTATTAAAATTAAAATTCCATTATTTTAATTAATACTTACAATGAGATGTAAATCAATAATAATTATTTTAAATGATTGAATAAATGCCTATATGACAAACACTTTTAGAAAAAATAAATCTTGTATTATATTACAAAGTAATAATATAGCAATATTTAAGATCAGGATTTTTTTATATTTATATTTATATTTATATTTATATTTAACAACAACATATCATACGGTCGTATTATTACATACAAAGGTACGATAAACTCCTCAGAAAAATTTACTCGAAAATGCTTTATTATTTATTTGATAGGTTCCAAATCCCTTGAACTCAAAATCAAGAAAATCACGGCACGCTTTCTCATGCCTTATAAAAGGCAAGAAAATTGAAAACTCGAACCGATGGATGATTAAATTTTTTTCAATCGCATACCTTCTCAATATCAAATACCTCATGTACATAAGTCTACGTTTTATACAACAATGCTTTACGATTCCATTGAATCTTTAGTAAAAGAACCGTAATTAAGAATCGAGTATTGCTGGATAAAAACATATTTAAATAAATATTTCTATTTCAAGAGTATTAATTAACACTTTTTAGTTATTGCTGCATTATAAATACCTAAACTTACTTTTTTACATATTTTAATCTCAGTATTTATTGATTATAGATATTTGTTAATTATTTATATGATTTCAAAATTTTTCTATGGATACGTTTATTTGAAAGAATAATTGAAAATAAAGGAAAAATATTATTATTACTCTTGTTTTTATTAGCATACTTACAGAAGTAATCTACAAAGTTCCCTTTTTACATCTTATTAGTATTTAATTTGATAGTCACAATAATAATGAATATTAAGCGAGTAAAAAAGTGTTATAATGAAAGTACAATATATTGTCAGGCATAGATGATAAGAAATAAAGAGAGTCAGAATTACTCTCACTTTTTACTTCATTTTCTAATTACTTTTTTTTAATAAACGTAAAACTTTTAAAATGAGCATTTCTGTTTTTTAAAGAATATTTTATAAAATATGCGATACAATAAAAAATATGATTATAAAAAAATATTAGTATTATAAATTTTACATTTTTAATCAATTATAACTAGATTTTATTTGAAGTAAGTAAGATTTAATAAAATATTAGCCCGATTTTTTTTCAATGAGTATTTAAAATATCCATTTGTTAATATAAAGTAATTTACAGTACGTACGAATTCATATGCCATATTACGTATGATAGTAGGCATATCACTACGTAAATGATGGATTAGCTTTAATAACAAAAAATTAAGTTGTATAAAGCACAGTAAGTCAGATTAATTTGAATTGACAATGAAAGCCTAATGATCTTTGTTTATTGTTCATACTAACAAAGGCTCGAAATGAGATATTTTATTGTGTAATAGAAACACGTCTATAAGTAAAAATTTTGTGCTATTTCGCTCATGAGAAACATTGATTCTTAGTGGTCATAAAGAGAACTAATATTTAATAACCGAATGTACAGATCCAAGATAGATAAATGCTATACTATAATGTACATCCATTTTTACGCAATTCAAATATTCAACGCGAGCTATAACAATTAAATTGTATGCAATATTTAATGTATAACAAGGAATAAAATATTTTTAAAAAAATGAGTACATTTTACTCGATTGTAAAAAATTTGTATTTATTTAATAAATGGTTCATCATGAAGCTATAAGCAAGAAATTATCAAATACCAATCATGAAAGTCCATGTGATGCAATAAATTTACAGCGTCTAGGTTAAAAAAAAATTACGGATTTACATCCCTGAATGTGCCACAAATGCTCCTTCTGTAATGCAAGTCATCAAATAATTTTTAAGGTGTAAAGAAGAGTATCGAGTAAGAATAAGAAGAAAGGCTTTATATAATGTAGTAAATTTAGTCAGCTATTGTGTAGATCACGCGAGGATATCGCTATTGTGCTCCTAACATAAATCAGAATTGTATTTCTCCTTAACAACGCCTTGCAATTTGATTCTCGATTTACGAATATCTGTACATTCAGGTTAAATGGCCAGTATATGTAATAAAAAGGCCAAGATGCTAGAAAAATCAAGAGTTGAACTTCGCTAAATTTCGTGTACTTTATCTCATATTCAAATTAACAAAAGACGCGGCGTATGCGTGCTTATTTGAATATAAACACACTATATATTGACCGTATGAAATTAGAATACAATAAGGATTTGGAAGATGGTCTTTGGACTTAAGGCGGAGGTGCATATTTTTATGAAGGTGCGTCCACTTGAGGGAGCATTATTATACTTCAAGGCAATTGTTCCATGAAATTATTTTTCGAAATCATATCATTACATTTTTCATTCCACTTTTCAATAATTTTTCATTTCATATGAACCCTTTTTACCTACTTCTTTTTATTTTTCATTATTTCTTATTTATTATTGTACTCAATTGTAGATGGCTTTTTTATAACTTTTTTTTTTCAAATTTACCAGCACAATTTGTCCTTATAAAAAAGATATGATTATACGTATTTAATTATTTAATTATCTTAATTTAATATTGAAAATTTAATATATTTAATTAGCAAGATTTATTGAATATAAATAATTTATCAATTTCAAGAGTATAAATACATTTACATTATAAGTGTTTTGACATTTTAAAGATTTTAGTACCAAATTATTTACGTTTAATTACTTTTTATTAATCGTTATTACAAATATTGAAATATTTAATCTATAACAAAAAAAGTAATTTTTTAACTCAGTTCAATTATTTAGATTTTAGAAATAAAATTTATATTTGTAAATATACGTGTATTTACATTCATTAGTTTATTACAAAATGGTACTTCATTATTGACGGTAATATTAATAAGGATTTATGCATTGAAATACGGATATATTAGTATGAATGATAATCATTATTTTATTCCTTCAATAAAGGGTAACATTTGCTACTGATTAATATTAATCAAATAATTAATAACTTTAAGAATATCGAAAAATTTACATTTATTTAATAATGATAATAATCACATTTATGATTTACACATAATATAATCATTAACTGAATAGTATGAAACTAAAGAAAGCATTCCAAAAATAGTAATGAATATAATTTTCCATTTAAACAGATCAAAATAAGTAAAAAAACAAAAATTCCATTAAGGTTAATTTTTTCGAAAATTTAAATAATTTTCTATCAGCAGAAATTACTACTTAATAAAAACAAATTAACGTTGCAACAAAAAGACTTTGCTAACAATTTAATAGTTACTTTCTTACATTCACTTGCCTAAAGATAATTGTCTCACAAAATGTATTGTGAACTTGGCTGAACTTTTACACATACTATCAAAATAATTTGACAAGTCTAATCATTCGAAACTGAAAATTAATTGATAATAATACGCGTTTATAAAACTATGAAATTTGAACTGGATACTTATGACATCACTTACTTGTGTATTTCGGTTTTTGTAAACGTCATCAGAAATAAGATACCGCGAAAGAATAACTCCAATCTAATAGTCTGGGATTTTCTCAAAAAGAGTACATGAAATGACGAATAAAACCATGAAAAGAATGCTAGAGTTGAATATGTCGCGTGGACACGCGTACTTTGCAAGCATCACAATTTCAGGACAGAATTCCTTGATTGCTTTATTTAAAATTGGATATCTACATCGTTACTTTATTTTGCGCTTGCGAGCAGTTATTTACGAGCACCGATTTCTTCTTACCACAAATCATGATTATTTTTACTCTATCAGTGCAAAAGTTCTACTATCATTAATTCCTCTAAAAAAAATTAATGATAAAAATATTTAAAGCATTTTTCTTCTATTAAATTACACAGTATACATTCGAGTCAACTATAAATGAGCTACTTTTAACAAACACACTAATATTGAAAACTCAATAGAAACAATTATCATTTATTAAATTTTGTAATACCTTTGTGTCAAGAGATTGCTTTAAACGAAATTAATCATTTGAAAACATTAAACAGTGCATTAAAATTATAATCAATAACTAATATTGCAGATTAAATTAATTTTTTGTATCAAGTTTTAATAGTTCTAGATTATTTATATACAAAATTTTGATGTTAAGACAGGTCTATCGTATAAAAAAAGCATGATTCCTATTATCTAGAAAATTACTATAACTGTGAAAATCATTTAAAATATATGGATTCAGTTTTTATATAGTTTATTTCCGATTATTTATACAATAAATAAAATCATTTAAATATTTAAAAAAATCAACGCAAAACGAAATATAGATAAATTAAATTATTACTTAATTTCTATGAAATTAAGGGTATTATACATTACATAAATAGAATCAATTAACAAAATATATACATTCATTTGCAGAGGAATACCCTTTTATACCTCAGTTAATTAATAAATTATTGTTTAATGTTATAATAAATATACAAGTTATTTACAATCGAGCTATCTGATTTAAATATTTTATTATATAACAATTAAATATTTCCATTAACATGGATGCTACTTTGATTATATTGTAAAAAAAACGTAGTAAATGTTTTGAAATCAGGTGAGGAAGCTCACGAAAATATTTGCTTTCCAACGATCATAAATTTTTTAAATCATATATAACAAAATTATCGATGTCGAAGAAATATTTTTACTATAATTTGATCTCGCTCAGCTTATTCAACACATTTTTAATGAATTTTACATGTAATTCAAATTAATTATGCTGATCACTATTAAACGCACATAAAAAATATGTACTCATTCACTTTTTAAATTAAATAAAAATATTTGTAAAAAATAGAGTTTCGCTTACATTAATAGATATATATTAAAATAATTATATTATTATTAACTTTTTTTTCAATTATAAAGGTGTTTGTAAGCGAAATTTTAGAAGATCACCAATATAAATAATTGCGATATTATTTTAGTATTTATAAATTAAATAAATAATATTTAAAATAATAAAATTAATAATATTTTTATTGAATATAATTATGACAGTTAAAAGTACTCTTGTTTCGTTGTGATGCTCACCTGGACTAACCCTTACTCGACCCCCTACTCTGTTTTGTTTTAAATACACCATTGCTATATTTAAAATCCTACAGCTCCGCCAGTCTGCATGGTAATAGTCCTTTAATGCTTAAATCACTTATTACTATTATTGTTAAATTTTGTTTAAGTTAATATAAGGACCATAATAAAAGACAAAAAAACTAATCTTAATCCTTTATTAGTCTATATTTTTCAATTGTTGTTTCATCATCATAATTTTCATCATAAAGTAAGCATCGCTGTATGTAATCAGCTGACGTTAAAGTTTCCGGTGGTCCTTCATTATTACATACCTTTTACATATTTATCATTATGTACTGTTTTAATAATTTTGTATTAACCTATCAATTTTTTTCAAAATTTAATACCTGCCCCTAACTGAGTTCATTTAATCTCATCAAGATCCCTTCCCTATAGAACAATCATGTTTTCGTTTTCTTGTTATCAAAATTTCTCATATTTTCCTATTGAATCTTCCAAATTTTATCTTAATCTCCTGACACATATCATCGCACTTCTCTATTATCTATTAATTTCCAATAATTCACGTATATGTGAATTTATTTTAACCGCATATGAACACCCAACTGAAATGTCGTATAATTATTGCTACGATTCGATATAATATTCAAATATTATTGAGCTATCGCTACAAACTTAAACCATTCATCTGGTTTTGGCGAGGAAAATTTAAATTTAACTTTAAATTGAATTTAAATTAATATTAAAATTTAAAGTGGTATAAACGTACAATTAATTTTTTCAACCTGTTGGTCACCTCTAGGTATACCCGTAGATAAAAACACGTGTTCAATTTTGTAATAACAACAGTATTTAAACATACTAAATATTAATGCAAGTACGTCGGTCTGAAGCAATTCTCTTTAAGTTTTCAAATATTGAAGATTATTTTTATAAATGTCGATTACTTCTGTATTATCAGTTGAGTTAGAGTATCTACAAAAGCAAACATATATCGATACCTCTTCTTTTTACTAGGCATCGAACCTAGATGGTAAATAAAATATATATCTATTGAAATGTCTCCTTAATTAATCACATGAAAAAATCTTTCTTGATAGCCTTATTTTTGTACAATTAAAATAAAATTTATACAAACAGTCGCTATTTTTTCAATTTTTGGCTACAATCTTTTAAACCAATAATCTTTTAAAAGTAATATCTTATCGTTCAAGGCATCAAAATGTCTTTGCAAGCGCTTGTCTAATTATTGGATTTTAAACATTTTAGATACTACAACTAAAAAATTTATGTTGTTATCCGAATTGACTTTATTTTGTGGTGCTTTTTTTAAAATTTCTTGTAGATCTTTATCGATATTTTAAGTTTTTTTTTATCTGGCGATTCTACTACTGCTAACTTTCTTAGCTTTTTTTAATTAATAATACTTGTCGTAAAACAAAATGACTAAATGCGTGGACGTGTCTCATGTTCTTTCCGAGTCTATATTAGAGATCATATTGATATTATTCTAAAAAAAAGCCCAATTAGCTACAGGTATACATAAATATTGTTTTTTATAATTAATGTAAATACTTAATAGTCAATAATTATTTTAAACGGGTTACTCAACCAAATATGCTCGAAATTTTTAAATGCTTTAACAATTTTTAACAATTGGGATTACCTCAAATTCTTAAATAGTATTTTATTAGTATTAAATAGTATTTAATTCTTAAATAATACACTTACGTAATAAATTAGATGTAAATTATTATCCATCTTTGTAAAAAATTGCACTATAACAAAAATTCAACACATCTGTTTAAAAATTGTTTCATTCCTCTATAAAAGATTAGTATCTGTTTTTTACTTAAAACACTTTTTAATTATAAAATGCTTGTATTTCAATCAATTTAATTTTAATTCATTATTTCTTAATAAATTCGTGAACGGTCTTGCCATTGTAGAATATATTAGTAGAAGCTTTCTAAAATAACATGTTAATACAAGAAAACTCTGTACATCACGATCATATTTTGAAACTGGAAATTTTATTGATGCATTAATTTTCTGCTCCGAAATTCGTACTATTTCTCCTTCAATAATATGATTCAAGTATTCAATCTTAATGTAGAAAAACGACATTGCGCTAGTTTAAAAACAATCCACCTTAACTGGATACATCTAAAACACTTTTTAAATCATAAATTGCGTCTTTATTACTTTTAGAAGCTACTATAAAATCATTGATGTAAATTAATATAATTTCGCCAGACATTAATTCTTTGAACATTGCATTTATATATTTTTAAAAAACTACAAGAGAATTACAAAATCCAAATAGCATACGTATAAATTCATATTGTCCATTCAGTACAACAAATTAAGTATGAATCAATAATTTAACATGAAAAAATCCATTTTAAGATCTATTTACTAAATACTATAGCATTTTGTAACTGATACCAATTGATCTTCATTGGAGGCAAGGAATTCATATCCTTTACAATTTTTTAATTTAATTTTCTATAATCTACATAAATTCTTGTTTCGACATTTATCTATTTAATTAAAATAATTGAACTCGCATGCTAGGATATTGAAGGTCTTATTATATCTTCGTTAAACCATATTTGAAGTTATCTTTTTAATTCTTATTTATCTGACTGCGGTAATCTTCGTAGTCTTTGATAAACTAATTTTAACATTAACTTCGTAATTCGTTTAGAGCTATAATATTGCACAATGTATTCTATTTTTCTTTGGAATATTTATTTTTTTATTTTCATTTTTTATAAAATATATGCAAAATTGTTTAAATTGACTTTTTATTTTGTATCTATTTGCAAAATACTTCTGTCAGAACTGAAACAGTTTTATGAATTTTAATTTTACTTTTTACAGTACTCCACTTGTCACTTCACTCGATTTAATATTGATTCGCTATTTCTAATTTCTTCTATTGTTTTCCGTGTGAGGTTTCGGAAATCATAAGTCTGTTTACTTTATACATATTTACTATAATTTCCCTTGCAATATGTCCATATTAATTACATTTAAAACATTTTTAACCTTTGTCTTTTGTTGGACATACTTTTCTCATATAATCATTATCACCATAATTAAAACATCTACTTTTTTCCATGAAAGTGATTGTAGCTGTATTTTTATCGTCTTGTTCGAATGATTGTCCTCCATTTTTTTCCTCTTTTAAGAATTGTTCATGCACCGTATAACAAAGTTTTATTTACAGATTCTTACTAAATACCCTTAATAAGGAATTGTATAATTGATTTTAGCATCTACCAGCGCTAATATTTTGAGCATTGTATATGCAAACTCTTGTTACTTTTCATCTATTATTTCATCTATTATATATTCTTTGCGATAAATTTTTATAAATGCATAATATCTATTATTTCCTTAAATTATTCTTTCAACGCTTTACGTAATTTTTCCACGATTTGGCATATCTTTCATAATTAATAAGTAATTTAGCTAAACCACGTAAAAGATGCTTTGTATAACTAAATTCTACACGTCGTATGACTCCCATAATATTTCGTTGTCAATTTCAGTATAGCCAATAAACGTTTCCATGGTCTGTTCTACATTTT
Source organism: Kradibia gibbosae (assembly GCA_018907135.1). Lineage (NCBI taxonomy): Eukaryota > Metazoa > Arthropoda > Insecta > Hymenoptera > Agaonidae > Kradibia > Kradibia gibbosae. The sequence continues at coordinate 23,687,428 of JACCHX010000004.1, read as the reverse complement.
AAAACCTTATTATATGATGGTTTTGTGATCTACTTATTGAAATTTCTCTGCTGTTAAGTGACACAGGTCTTTGGACAGATATTTGTTTGAACACCAACAAACTTTTTATTTAATCCTACAATCTTTAATTGTTTTTATCAGTTCATCTTTTAATTTCATCGTCATATCTGCTCATTTAACATTTAAACCAATCTAAAAAATTTGTTTTCTGAGAAGAAAACGTAAATTATTAAAACAGCTTGAAATTTTATAGCATCAAAGAACCATGTGCTTCTAACAATAAGAAGAAAATATGTATTAAAGAAAGTATTCCGCATAACGCATCAGTATAAATTTATCTGAAATTAGTATCAAATTAATAAAAAAAAAATTAAGCAACTACAAGTGAAACAACATGTTTCAGCGATAGAAACAACCAATTTATCTTATACCCGCAACATATGAAATAGGCGATCAGACAATTCGAGTAACAATAAGTTAAAAAGGAAAAAAGTCTATTTCTTGGTTTTACACAAAGCTAGAATATATTATGCTGGATATTGATACATTATTAAAAGAAATGAGAACAATATTTGATAATATAGAAAACAACTTGATTCTAAAGACAGAATATTGAAAAAAAACTAAGAAGAATAAGACAAAATTTTGAATTATTAACATAATAAATAAAACTAACCAAATGAATAAATCTTCAAACAGATGAACTTATTGATTACATTATAGGTAAAATACCTAATACACGTTTACGAAATAAGTATGAAATTATGAGGTTTAAAAAAATGTTGGTGCTTTTCGATGTATTTGAAAAGATATGATTAAGGTCAAAAAAAAATTTTTAAAAATCATTAACTTATTGGTAACAATATAAATTTGTACAAAAGACAAATTCGAAAGACAGATTCGAAAGACAGATACTGATTAAAACACAAAAGAATCGGTACCATTTACATAATTTTTATCGACCACAGGACAATTCGATTTTTTATATGTCCGTTTGATTTAATCAATGTTCTGAAAGTTTTCACGAAAGTTATTAGGAAAAGATTTTATAACTCATTAAAGATAGGAAAATAATAGTTTATGATGATTTTTTAATAGTAATTAGAAGTACTATAGCATATTTGGACATTTTAATAGAAATTTTCGTACTATGTTGTTACAAAAATAAGTTGATGAATATTTTTGGTCGATTTACGTGAAAAATTACCTATACCAATCAATTTTACAATAATAATGGGGATCAATTTTAAAATAATAATGAATTACGTTAATTTCCATTTAGTGCTAAATAAAATTAATATACCCTAGAAATATACCTTAATACATCAAGATAGGCAATGATGTTACAAAAGTATAAATTAATATTAAATAATAAACACTACTCAGGTACAAAAAATATCACGTGGACATTTTAAATATAAATCACAGTATTTTTATAATAGATGAAAATTGACTAGAGATGTTATATATTTTTCAAGTCAAGGATAAAGAATTAATTAAAATTAGGAAACAGAAAAAAATTAATTGAAATATTATGAATTAAGGGAGATATTAGTTTACAAGAAGGATGAAATTAATAAATTTCTATTTTACATTTCACAATGTATATAAAAAAATGTGATTCGTACGTAGTAGCGACGATATTGGTCATTAAAAATAAGAAAAGTTTTTTATAATATAATAAAAATTTACAGTTTCCACTAAAAAAAATGAAAGGGAAAGTAATTAACTGCATTTCTAATTGCTTAAAATGTATATCACGAAAATCAATGGTACAATTTAAATACATCAAATCAAGATGAATGTAAAATTAAAAAGACAAAAAAATAAAAGTTACTACCTTAATTGTAAATCGTTGAGTTATTCCTTACATATGAAGATATCCATAATGGAAGTAACAAAATGTCAAAGAAAAAAAAGCAAGCTAAAATTTTACATCTGAAAAATTCTAAACTTATACAAAAGGACAAAACCAAATATCTCTTACATAGTTGTAACAAAATATATACAAAGTAAAAATAGTACATTAGCACATAATTCTAACACATTATCGCGCTAATTTCTGCGACTGCTACGTGAATTAATAAATTAAAAGATTACAAAAACAAAGATTATTTGAATAAAAAAATTGGTAACAACAAATTTTCTTTAGCAGATGAGCTAATTATTTATATTTTTGGGAAAAAAAATTTTTTAATTAATAAAGAGTTTTAAGATCTATTCTCAAAAATGCAACATTATTATAACATTTTTTAATATTTTTTTAATAAATTAAAATAATAATAAACGCGAAACAAATCTTTTTAAATAAATATTTTTTTTATCAGATTTTATATCGCAGAAGACTGCATTTAATATCTATTTGTAAATATATTCAATAAGTGGTACTTTAAAAGTCATAAAAATTCAACTAGAAAAAGCTGAAAAAAGCGTTTTGGAATCTAAAAATTATTATATTCGAAACACCTGAATAAAAAATATAAAATTTGATATTATCAGATTCTTACAAATCAAATAATTTCTTAGGAATGCCAAATATGTTAAAATATCTCATTATCACTTATGGAAAAAATAAGCATATTAGAACGAAAATGTTTAAGAAAATATTTAAACTTGTTTAAAAGCGCCCATTCTAACTATGTACATCATTACAAAAAAAACATTATATGGATTTATAAAATACAACGATTCTCACGTATTGAAACCAATAAAAAATCATTTTATTAATTATACAAATATTATGAAAATAATGTAATATATTATTTAAATATTAGCGCTTAATCTACATATGATAATGATACGTATTGTAACGAAAATCTAATGAAGGATTACTTGCCACCAGATATTTAGATAAAAAACTATTCAAATCATTTATCAATATAAAAGAAAAAATTGTAATAAAAATTCTTTATAGACCAAATTTAGATGAAAAACTCTCTAACTGCAAATGAAGATTTGATTAACATCTAACTTCTAGAGACGTAAGCGATAAACACAATAAATACAAAAAGATTTTGGTGGCTATGTAAAACTTAATTTATCTGCAAATTTAGATTAATTTCATACATTTTTTTTAATGTAAATAATGCTAAAAAAAATAGTATATTTGTTATTCGACCAAATATATTTTTAAGTCTTTTTCAAGAACCAATGCATACAAGAATAATTTAAAAGTGCAAATGGGAAAAATGTTATCAATAAAAATAGCTCTACTGCATAAAACTGTAATAAAAATAAAATTTTACGACCCTCCTCCCAAAAAACCATAATTTGTTATAAGACATTGAATAATAACTTACATAGTTACTAGTATTTAAGAACTCAAATGTTAATATCCACATTTTTTTAAAACTTTTTTATAAATACTGTATATATTATATAAATTGTATTGATATTTTAGCTTCAATAAAAAATTAAAAAAAACATACTCTATGTTCGGTATATACAATATTTAGTAAAATCGCAAGAAAATTAATTTATTAAAGACTCCCTCTGCTTTATAGGATCTTCTCAATAGTAAGGAATTTAAGAAGCTATGAGACAAGAAATCCGACAATCATCGAAAATTTTTGGGAATCTATAGAACGAAGCTGTTCAGGATTTTAAAATCTCATTGCGAATAAGAAGACAAACAGGTCGTAATTCTCCATTATAAATCTTTCACTCTCGTTCTCTTTTATTTTACATATCTTTTAATATTTTACATTTTTTACCTTCTCTTTTTTTCCTGTCTCTTTCCATAGTGTTTTCTCTATCTATATATATATATATTTATTTCTAATACGATATAATCATAATGATCATGATTCTACTCATTTTTTTTGTTTTACATTCAAAACTTCTTGATCGTTGAAGCCGAATCTATAACCTAAATAAGATTCTATATTTTTCGATCCTCAAAAATTTTAATTTTGCTGACTTCTTTTTTTGCACCTCATTAATGGCGATGTTATTAATTAAAGCGGAATTAAATCTATAGTGTTGAGACATTTATCTGATAGATATTTTACTGAAAATATATTTTTATATAAATTTGTATGATTTTCAGTAATATTTCGTGGGTTTTGTCAAAGAATAATTTTATCCTGGTGATTGTCCTCTTTCTTTCTATCTTTGAAAATTTTTATTTTTTGTTATCTCTTTGAGGTTTCAACTATACGTGAAATGATCTTTTTAATGTAATTAAAATATTCTAATAAAAAATGTTTTCACCTAGTTATCTGCATTTATAAAATAATTGTTTGTATTATATATTATATCTGTATTAAATTGTAATAAACCGAATTTAAAATCCGGTTTTGGAAACATCTAAAATTAATGGCTTAATGACATTTCCAACATTTTTATTCAATTTTTCAAATAAGACCAAACAAGTCAACTATTAAAATATATAATACACCTTTATAATTAATTGATTGTAAAGATAAGATAAAAAAGAAAAATAGCTTATCTGTCAAGTAAACGTGTAAAAGGCGTAAAAACACTAGTTCGAACAACTTCATTTTTGATTTTGACGATGAGTTTGGCGAACAATAAGACAAGAGCATAAAATCTTATACTACGCGTGAAGCAAGTAAAGTACCATTGAGAGGTAGTAACTGAGCGGTTCTAATGATAATCACAAAACGTGCTAGTAAAGTGAAATAGAAATAGTCTACAGTTCTAAGAAGATATTGCTCGAACACATTTGTTCTGTACACACCATTGGGGCTGCTGTTGCATCCCTGGGTGCTACATAAAATTATTTATATCCAGCATAAATGTTTCTTTCATTGTTTTTTTTTGTACTCTTATTCTTTTTTTGCCTTCTTGTGTCCTTTCCCCACAATGTTCTAAGAGGCCCGAGGCCAATTGGAAATCGCCCCTAATAACAGGGGAACATGCACGCGCATAAGTAACGCAGCGAGTAAGAAACTAGAGATAAAGATACAGACGGAAAGAGAAAGAAGGAGAGCGAGAGAGATATACAGGGACAGAGATGTAGAGCGTTTATTCGCTTTTAAAGATTGAAGTTCACTACCGAGTGCCCTTCGCCTGTTGCATGATAAAGCGCTTCTTTGAAGGACGTATCTACGAATAGTTGAAAAATGTATTTTTATAAAAGGTGGAATTCCTTTTCTTTATCAATAGTAACCGACTAATAATAGTCTTATTTATTATCAAATAACAGAATTATATATTTTATTCATTTATACCTTCAAACAAAATATTTTTACGCAATTATTATTTATTGCAAAAAAATATATACAATTTATTTAAACAAATTTAATAAAAAAAATTGAGAAAGCTGAAAAAAATAATTGGAAACAGTTTTATAAAAAAACATTTATATAAATTTTATATTATTTTGTAACTTTCCCATTTAAAACTCTTATTAATAATTTTTTTTTTTTGTATACGGAAATTCAGCTGTTTTTTTCTATATCGCGCTTAAAATCATTTATGTATTAAAAATCATGTGTGTAATTCTAAATGTTATCTTCGTACTTTATTATCATGCCTTTTTAATACTTTTGTAAATATTAAAAAAAGCTTCACGTTTATAAAAAGTTAAAAAAAAGTCGTAAATGTGCCTGTTGACAGCATAAGAGCTTGTTCATATTAAAATCTAAAAAAGTTTTTTTTCAGTTGTAAATACAAGTAGCCGCGTGAAGGTATGAAAGAAGAATAAAAAAATATGTCTCGTCGAAATCTATATGTAATTTATTCGCGACGGAAACATGATGCGAATATACGTTTGCTAATTAGTGCGAAACTAACTACTTTACCAAACTTGGATAGTGCTTATTGGATGGGTATGCGTGCAAATGCAATTTATACGTATGTACTTTTTAACGTGCGTACTTTCATATCTTACGATTAGTCTTCATAATTACATACCAAAGAATGGATGACTCTTGTAAAAATTCAAATAAATTCTAAATATATTGTAGTCGTAGATGAATTTTTATGATGTCTCAATGAATTATTGCATTGTTTATATTTTTATACGTAAAATTTTTTTGACTAATTTCTAATCTTCTAATTCTAGGTATAGATCTGTGTTCCTAAAAATCTTTGAATAAATTTTAATGACGTAGAATGGTTGAAAATTATATTTATTGTAGTGAGCTTTGAATATATGGAGATGAAAAAACTAAAACATTGTTGATAAAAAAAACTCCAAGATATATAAATCTTCGCATTGGTGAAAATGACAATCTAAAAGAAAGTCTGAAACAATGGATAGTATCAGTTTTGAAAGAAAAATATTATTCACGAAGTTAATAATATGCACATATTCCTTATAATAAGAGCAGTGATAATTTCTCTGTCGTATTTGTACGGTTTAGATACCCTTTAACGTTGAAAAGCACTTGTGAGTTCGTTCAGAAGACAGTGTGAGTGAGAAGATAGTAAAGGGTAGAATGCATTTAAGGACAAAGTAAAATAACAGTTGAATGAGAGGTCAGATGGAGAGGTGGATCAATTGGATACAGGGGTGAGGAGACAGGAAACAGTGGTAATCGTCGATTAGGAGTCTCGTTCACCGTTGACTGTCTCTCTTTTGACTCAAACTTCTTCAGACGTTATCATGGGTGCATATCTCAGATCGTGACTTTGATATCGGTATGCCGCGCACGCACATTATACCGGGGGCTAAACGGGCAGATGCTGCATTCGGTCGGGGCTTCAGAGCATCCACTATTTAGGCCTTCCGGCAAGCCACGCGACGTCCTTACTAGTATTTCCCGAGGATATAGCAAAGTTTTGCATTGCTTAAAGTTCCTTTGATTGCAATAAAATGCAGGAATGCGAAATAACTGCTTGTTAAGGGAAAATTATTTATTCAGCTTGTCAGTTACTTCCTACGAATCGCTAATATTTGTTTACAGATTTTTTCAAAATCTTCTCTCAGCATATAAAGGCATTTTCATGTAGTTATTTTAAAAATTTTATAACTAATAAATGATTTATATTGAATAAAAACGATTAGTACATAAACTATTGAACTAAATTATATTATATGGTTATTTATTGACTTTTTTTCAAATATTGTTATTTGAAAATGTATAAATTTGTAGAAAAAAATCAAGTAACTTAATTAGAAGTGATTAACTATTTAATGTTATGCAATAGTTTTATATAATATTTTTAATTTAAAAAAGTTATAATAATAATATATACTCTTAACGTGACTAATCAATACAGCCAAAAGTTGTGTTTTTTCATTCATCTTTCAATGTCTTTCTGATAATATATAAAATTTATTTTTCCAAAAATAATACCTAAATACCATATTTGAAATTGTAATATTTTTTAAAATTATAGTAATCTTAACATGGCATCATAATATTTATATATCTTATTTTAAAAGCACAATGTGTCAGGTCATGTAATAATCGAGTCCTTCAAGTAAAATAGGAAAAACACGATACAAGCATTATTATGAGACTAATAGATACATGCCATTCGAAAGATAGATTTCTTATATATTTCTTATATAAGATACAAATTTCTTACCTCATCTCCCTTCTCATATTGTTGCAATTATAAAAAATAGTAAAAGGAAAACTTTGCACAAGTCTTTACTGCAAACAAAATTGTTTCACATTATAAAACTTTTGCAAGGGAAGTCGTTGAAAAGGTTCTTGATGTAAGTTATGCGTTAGATTATCCGCTTAAGCACATGAAAATATTCCAAGAAAATGACATGAATTTTGTTAACGGGTTCTTTATGTAGTCTTAAGAAAAACTTCTGTAACGAAATTGTCAACACCGATAAGCGGTGCTCTTATCGGATTGTTCCTCGGTCGTAACATGCCCCTTAAACTTTTTAAATTTTAAAAATTTTTATTATTTATATAATAAAATAGCATTGCAATATTGAACTTCAATATATAAGTTTCTTATATAAGTTACCGATTAGGGACGTCATTTAAATAGAGTAGACAATATGTAGTATTTTTCGTAATTCGTGATTCGTACTTTTATAAAATGACGAATTTTTTTTATATTTACGTTTGTATAATGTTCTGCAATAATTAAACGATTAAATATAATGAAGCAAAAACGTCACAGTTAATTACGAGTAGCCGAAATTTGAATGAGGTGAAACTGTAGGTCAAATCACAGTAATGATTGTAGTATGCTAAATTTTTGTATTTTTAAGGATATTTGGAGGCCTACTTTATCAGACATTTTCCCACATAATTTTATCTCTTCATCCTAATATTATTTTTTAATTGGCTTATAGTACATATACAATAGTCAAAAACTTATATATTTATTCAATTGTGTTCAGGAACTTTTTTAAATTCATTTTTAGATGCTTTTAATTTATTTAATAAATATTTTAAGAATTTGAATGATATTTAGAAAAAAATATTGAAAAGTTTAAAATATTTTACGTGTTAAATTTAATTTTCAATTATTTCATTACATTCTTTTATTAAAATTTCTATCTTTGTATACATTTTTACTGAAAGTTTTCTGAATGGAAAAAAAGCAAATATTTTACTGAATTATCCTACAATCATTAAAACATTAAAAAACTTAACTACAGTAAAGTAAATAAATAAAATAATATTAACATAAAATGCGTTTTTTATATGTATGTAATAAATCTCAAAAATCCATTAATTATTGTTAGATTAAGGAAAGTTAAATATTTAAAGTAAAAAATATAAATTTAATATAAAAAATAATATAAAAAAAATTTTTATTTTTACGAACTCATACATACACATATTTAATAAGTTGTACAGAATCATATGTAAATATGAATGTCAAATATTTAGCCATTTTATAAAAATAAAAACAATAACAAAATTAATTAATAATAATTCATTCATAGTACAAAAATATTTTTTTTAATTTGTTTTAGTTTTTGAATTTCAATTTAATTTGAGTAAAAAAACGAAGTGTTTATATTTGAAATATTTCAAATGAATATTGACTGCGTTTTTAAACTGTCTTCTAATAATTAATTATTATCTTGAAAATTACTATTCTTTATAATTAGTTTTAATAATATAAGTAATAATTATAATAAAAGTTATAAATAAACATCAAATTATAGATAAATATTTACTTATAAATCACTTTATACCTTGAAAAATATTGTAAATCGATGTCTGGAGGAGCTTTAATATTTTAAACCTCTACATTCTCATAATATAGATTTTAAAAGCAGCAAAACGAACAGCCCATTAAAGAGGTAGGTTTAATAAATTTAGATTGTCATAAATCTAAGAATTTTTTAATTAGAACCTTTTGAGTTGATACGGTCGAGGAGTCGAAAACAAAGCGATAATAAGTTCTTTATAGCTGCTTATGTTTTGAAAAAAATTTTTAAAAGACATTCACTAGAAGTCTCAGTAGAAGATGGTAAAATCCGTGCTTCCTGTTTTTATGTAAGAATGAATCTTAAATAGTCTGTGCATAAAAAGTATATGCATTTAATACAGCATTTCGAAAACAAATTACCACGATTTCAGCGTCTATCTTTAATAGGAGATTATTCATTTACATGGACATAGATGTAGTTGTAGTTAACCGAAATAAAATAATAAAGTATAAAGTATAAAAAAAGTATAAATAAATAAATAAAAATATCCAAAGTAAGGGAGAGAGAGAGAGAAAGAAAATATTTTAGCACTTAAACTTTTTTTAACGAGATTGCTGTATTTAAAAGTGGGATAAAGTAGAATATATATATATATATATATATATACATAATTTTCATACTATCGAATCGAGATTTATTACTTTTTTATTTTAAATTAAAACTCTATTACCAATTTTTATACAGAATATTGATCGATTTTCTAAACTGCATTTGTAAGGCCTTAAGTTCCATCTTGCGAAATTGTTATTCAATTTTAAGCAATATTAAGCAATCACTTAAACGTTCGCTAAATTATCTTGTCGACATTTATCGATGTATGATTTACAACTTGTTTTTAAATCCATTAACTTTTTTAATCGTAATTCTACCAACAGAAAACTGCCATTAAAATAAATTTTTTTAATAAATTTAATAATGAATTAATGTTTTTAGTAAAAATTGCATTATTATGAAACCGATTATTAATTTGAAATATTTTTATCTTAGCCTCATGAAAAATGTTTAAAATAGCATTACCATTTATATAATGAAAAAAAAAAATTGTAATACGTACACGATAATAATCAATTAAATTACTAAGATATTATTTGTGATTTTCCATGATAGATGATTACAAGAAAAGCTGCTAATTTTGTTTTCAATCAACGTTAATTGAATATTTGAATGATTTAAAAAGAAATACGAAGTCAAAATAGGTTCTAATTGAATAATCCAAGAAAGAATGTGGATTTCAGGAAAAAAACCAAAAGAATCTACTGACACCATCCTTCCGCTCCTTAAAATTATTGAAAGTCTTCCAAAACCAGGTACTTAAGAAATCTAAGCTATCAATTTTTCGTCTAATAAAGCTTTCACCTCGAGGAATATATATTATAAGTGAATGTGTGTGAATTTAGTGGAAAGAAGGGAGTAAGATCTATGCAAGTTTAAAAGAAATTTTACAGAGCATATAAAAGAATCTCTATCTCTTAAGACACTGGGCTCTGAAAAATTGGCTTGCCTCTCAAACAGATTGTGTAATTTTGCTCGCGGTGAAAAGGTAATTATCGATAAGGGCCCTGCGGACCAGTACTCTATTGATACCCCGATGGGATTGGCGGAACATTGCAAGCTAAACTCCCTCGATTTGAAACGAACTAGGTCCTTTCTTGAAAAATTAGTTTACGTTCGTGCAAACCTGATAATTAGAGAACTACTCCCAGCCAAATGACGTTGTAGTCCGTCCAAAGGGTCCTACTTTTTCCTTTCCGCCCTGCTATTGACCACACCCAAACCTCCTCTTTCTCCACCCATATGACGGCCTGAAGTATACTAAAGATTAAAATCACCCGCTTGCTCGTTTGTATTTTCGTTCTTTTACTCTTTACATCCTCCTCCAAGGCTATATAACCTCCCACTTTTTTGGCCCATTGCAATCAAACAACTCTGCTTTTCTTCTACTGTAAAAAAAAAAATTTGCTTGATCCATTCCATCCCTTACACGAATACATCTTCTCAAATATATTTAAAGTAAATCTACAGGACTCCTATTCTTGCTTTATTATTGCAATCACTATTAAAATATTTTTAGACACTTATTTTAGCAACCCTAACAGTTCTTAAAAGTACGAGTGTATACGTTTTAGCTTTAAAAACTTTAATATTTAATTTAAAGTCGTTAAGACTCTGTGATTAATAAATTTTCGAAAATTGTAGTACTGGTGATGTAATAGTACATTGATGTTGTTCATTCTTAGCATAAATTTCAGAATAAAAATAAAAAAAGTAAGTACACAAATATAAAACACCTCAACCATTACATACATCTTATAAATTTATATTTTTTAGGTGCTGGATTAACTTTTAAATAGTAGCTTTGATTATTTGAATGGTCAAAGTGTATTGTCATTGAATATACAGCTTATGACATAAATAAGAATAGTAGTAACCCCTACATTAGAACATAACAAGGACTTGCACACTAAGTGGACCTAGTAGTAAAGCACGAGTACTTCGAAGTAGTAAGCAAGGAACAGACAAGTGTGAATTCAACCAAGTGCTGTTACCGTACGTTTGTGCATCGCAATCCAGATCGAGAGGGGATCGTTATCTTGAAGTTAAACGTCATGCTTCGCTTGGCAACGACTTTCCATCTGGTGCACTTTCACATACGTTAAGAGCAAGCACGGAAGCGGATCCCGAGAGTTCGGTGGTTCCTACGCGCGAGGCCTTTAACACTCTGAGAGCCCTCTTGATTGGCTGAACGATAACGCACTTCCCTGTCCGAATGACGTGTCACTCGCACCTTAATCCCCTTTTTCGACTCAGTGACCTGCTTTTGTTAAAGCAAATGATAGGCGGTCGATTGTGCACCTCCATGTGCTACTCACATTTATATTAATCAGCTGGTGGTTGTATTAAGATAGGATAGCTGTATTAAATAACTAATGATCCATTAATTCAGTTCTATTTTCCTGAAGTTGTCCTACATACGCCTTCGCTGACACTCAAATACCCATCTTGTTTTCACTATTCGACACAAATGCGATCTTCAATACGTTGTTTCGTACCAATAAGAATAATTTTATATGCTTCAGGTATCAATTTATCTAAGCAAAAGTTTACTCCAAAGTAAAAATTGTCCTTGTTATGATCTACCATTTACTCTATCATTCCATGCAACCGACTTTCACTTCTCCTCTAAATATTCTCATCGTAAAAAAATGCAATAATTTTTTATACTCAGTATAAAATTTGATTTATTATAATTTAAGCAGTAGCTTAATTATTCAAATATTACAATCTTATATATTTGTATCACCTAAAAACGTTCAAATAATGAGAATTAAATTAACAAAATATTCGCCTAGACTTTAATTTTCCTGCATTTTTTCGAAAACAACCATACTTTTCATTATTAAGATTCTAGATTGGTTCTATATTCTATAACTTTGTTTGCTTGCTCATTCTAAATTATGAAACCCACTGTAGCTTGTGTAATGAATCCATGACATACCGTCTGTAATTGCCTCTTAATAATTGCACTACCATGACGTACTTCCACTTAACGGTAGCATCAATTAATGAAAAAAGCACGTTAACCATTATTTTTATTAAAAAAAATGAAAGAAAAAGATAAAGGCATGATGGATCAAACAAATATTGAAAGGTCTGATCACATCAATGTTTGTGATTACTGGAGCGGTTTAAATTTATCTTAGGATACACAGTAACTGAAAATTGGAAAAGTGGCCACACCGAACCTATATAAGGGGACATACGCAGAAGTTATACGTTTCCATAATTTAGAAATGTAACAGAAATTTAAAGGTTGAGAAAGAGCGAAAGCCAGAAAAGAAGAGAAAGAACGAAAGCCAGAAAAGAAGAGAAAGAGCGAAAGCCAGAAAAGAAGAGAAAGAGCGAAAGCCAGAAAAGAAGAGAAAGAGCGAAAGTCAGAAAAGAAGAGAAAGAGAGAGAGAGATTGATAAGCAGACAGATATGCAGACAGAAAAACTGAAGAAGCGAGAGCGAGAGGCACTGCAGTTGGTTAGTCTCATAGAGAAAGGTTGCAGTTAATGCAGCGACCGCAAGAGGACTGGCGTCCATTACTCGAATAGCGAGCCAATGGAAAGAATCCCCACGCCCCCTTACCTCGGTTCTTAATCTTGTCTCTGTCAGCTCCTTCTTTGCGGCCTTTTCCAGGAGACGAGCAATTGCAAATCGCTTACAAATATGTTTCTGTCTTGTATCTATTTCCGAAAAATACTCGATCTATATAGATATGACACTACGTCCGTTTCGGCCTGACTTTGATGCAAGATGCAGTTTACTCCAGCTCTCTTGAAATACATAAAAAATACATGCTTATCTTGTATCTAAGATAAAAATTATAAATTTAAATAGTGCTTGTATTAGATATTAAAATTTTATTGGAATTTTAAGTAAAAATTATTTCATTTTGATTCGAATTGTGTTAAATTATAAAACAAATACCTTTTTAATTAATTCAATTAAACAATTTTAATATTTGTGGATTGTTTGCTTGAAAAAAAATTTAATAATTAGATAATATAGTACAGAGAGAATAAATATTGCAATGAAACAATATACAAGTGCAAAAAAATTATTCCAAAAGTATTATGAAATAAAATTTTTTACAAAATAACGATGATAAAAAAACCACCAATATTTATACTAATATTTCAAAATTAAAATCACAGTAACTGTGACAGAACTTTGCAAGTCATTATGAAAATATAATTCGACAAATTCAATTGTAACTGCGTAAAGAATGTTATCGGAGTGTTTCGTATTAGTACGACCACGTGCAAAAGATGAATGTAAAAGGAGGATGTATCAAAGATATATCAAGTAAAACCAAGAAGTGAGCGTAAGGGGAACATCAGGTATAGAAGAGAAGGCAACATTAGTTTCAAGAAAGAGAGCGAGGGAGAAAAGTATACAAAAAAATATCTGCGAAATAAGGTGCATGCTTACCCGAGTGTGGGAAGAGGGCAGAGGCTATAGGGCATGGAGAAACCCTCGCGGTGGCGGACAATTTAAAAAAGTGTAAGCTTCGAAATAGCGCCGCACCGGTTAACAATGGACTCCAATGATAAATACGCCGCATTCCCGCAACCATTATGATCTTATTGTTACTCTTGTTACTGTATCTTATGCCTTCACGTGTGTGTGCCCCTTATGTGAAGATAGTGTGCGCAACCGGGCTACCTATAATGCGAATGTGCGAAAAAAGTTGGGAGTGTGAGGGAGAGAAAATACTGCACAACAAGTGAGTATAAAAAAATGTAAGCATAAAATAAAAACAAATTAAAAACAAAGAGAAATAGAAAGAGGAGAAACCCTAAGATACTGCAGGAACAGCATAACAAGACTAAGCAAAAAAGAAGAAATGGAAATATAAACGAGTACGGGGAAGCGTAGAACCGAGAAGCCAGTAGAGAAGAGCCCGACGATTGTATTCCATCTCCTCCTGTCTCTATCTCGAAAAATTTTACGCTGCTGATGCCCGCTCAGAGATACTGATTACAAACTCCATTTCATTTGTAACGAGGTTCATCCATTTTGGCGCTCGACGAGGGAACGCACGCGCTCTGCCGCACATGCGCCCTCTACAGGTAGCTAGATTTCAATGCCGATATCAGCTCGTATTATCATTAGTTTTCCCTTGTGTTGTAGCTGCTCTTTTTCATTTTTCATTTCATAAATCTGACTGTCATTTATATACATCATGCTTGCTCTTTTACACACCTTTACTCCACCCCTGTCCATGGCTGCTCCAACCACCATCCCTTCTCGTTGCTCTGTCTTGCTTAGCACCTCGAAGTCTCTATTACGACTTCTTTTGTCCACTTCTTTTATTACTTGCTACTTCCAACTAGTTTTTGATTTTTGTATTGGGATTATTTTATACATGATACTATACCTTAATATCGGCGTAAACATTTTAGTCATGAGACAAAATAGACAGAATAGTATCGTGTTTTTTCATTCAAAACTAAATTAAAGCTAAAGAATAGAATTTCATATTTTAGTAATAATTGATTTTTTGCGAAAAAGTTAGTAAATATAGGATTGAAATAGTCTTAAAAAGATGAAAATAATTTTTTTATCGAGTAAAAATATTTAAAATAGGATCGAAATTATTCTCTATACATTTAAAATACAAATTGTAATAAATAGTATATATTATAATAATAAAATTAATATAAAAATAATAATAAAAATAAACAAAATAATTACATGGGTATAAATATAAGTAATTGGTTAGATTATAGTTTTCTTTGTTTCCCCCAATGATTTATTAGTTTTGAATTTGTTCACTAAAACAGATTTAGAACATCCAAATGTAGTGGATAGCAACTCCTGGAGGTACTTCACATCGGATACTTTTAAACGATGTTATACCGGGAACACGTACAGCTACAATAATTAAAAGTCTCTAGGAAAAGAAGGTGCTACATAATCTTTAGAATTGGAGTATTCCAAATTGAGCTTCAGCTTCAAGAACTGGAAATTGACTGAAAGAGCTGGTTGAATGACACGATAGAATAAATGGAGAAAAACGAGAAATCAAATAGCGAGGCGGTAACGATTTGAATGGAGGTGATAGGACGTGGATAAAAGATAAAAAAAAATAAAAACAGACAGAAGCCAAATCAATTTCGACTGGTCACATTATAATTCCCACTGGTTGCTAGAGTAAATATTAACTCTAATCACTAAATAATTCGTAGACTACCATGCGAAGCCCACATCAAACCTCCACTTACGAGGTATATTCCCAGGGTGACCTGGGATTTCTCCCATTATCTTATCTTTTTTTTACAAAAATATGACCTCGATCGATCTATCCAGCACCTTCAATTCTCAAATTCGCTTCTGCCTGGACTCCTTTTCAATACTCTAAAATATCTTCTACCAATTTGTTGCTGAATCTTTTTCCGGATGCCTACCTTCTTTCTTTTTTATTCTTTAAATTTTATTCTCCCGATTTATCAGAACGTCTGAAAAATTAAAACAGTGACCAAGATCCGTTCTAAATTCCGTAGACCACTTCGGCTCTCGCAAAATTCTTTTAATTCTAGTCTGAATATTCATATTTAGTTCTTTTCATTTAAATATGGAGCCCTTTTAACCTTATGTCTTTCTTATTTAGCATCTTATTCCATAAACAAACTCTTATGTATAATATTTTAAATGTCAGTATTTAAATCTTCTACTTTATGTCTCTTTTTTAAAATTTACTTATGAAGTGATCTTTCACAGTTCTGAGAATATTATTTCACCAGAAATTTTATTCGATTGTTAGTATTTAATAGATTTTATTGCTCTAATAATACGCACTCATCGTTATTAATATTCATTTTATAATCAATCCATTATTAGATTAAATAAACCCTTTTAAATCTTGAAATTTTCCTTCAATCCGAAATTGTACAACCTAATATTTAGAAAGTTAAAAATTATTTTTTTAAATATTCCCATTTTAAATAAAATTATGCGAAATATTTAATAATACTGATGACATGATAGAATTTAATGAAAAATAATACTACTACGGTAAACTATGCGCGAAGTGTTTTGAAGCATCGGAGAAGTGGTGGGAGGGGGGCAACGAGAAAGAAAAAAACAGTAAAACATCTAAGAAGGAGATAGTGGAAATGCCAGAGGCAAAAAAGATGTAAAAGAATGAGAAATAGTTGAAGGAGAAGGGGTTGAAATATAAAAAAGTGGCAACTACAATCTTCCCTAGACAAATTATAATATATTGAACAAGGTGATTTGAATTGTACCCTAACCTTTAGATTAAAAAATTACTACTGACAGTTTAATTGTATTAAAAGAATTAAATTAAGTGTAGAGACAATGAAAATTCTCACCATTAGATTTCTATAGCATTGAAAAATAGAGTTTACGATTATTTTAACATGCGTCCATACTGTTTAACGGGTGTAATTTTATTAAATTTACAAAAGCACTACATTTCATGTATATAATATTTCTGTTTCTATCGTAAAATTATAACTGTAATAATAATAACTGTATAATTCACAATATTAAATATTAAGACCATGCAAAATCAGCAAAAAATTTTGTTTTTTATTGTTCGTATATATATATATATAATACTACCTCTTTATCTTCGTTTAAATGTTTGACCTTTTAATCGCTTTGATATGTTCACCAAACGTATAAATGTTCTTGTAATATTAATAATCAACTATTATTTCGTTAATATTAACTATTATAATACTTCAGCTAAAAATATGTTGATTATGTATTAAAATCAATATAAAAAAAATTGTTATCATTATAAAAATTTGATCCTTTATATGATAAAGCTAAATTATTAGTTTAACCTTTATTAATACATTTTATAACTTCGTCTCTAATTAAATCTCTCAATTAAAAAAACTTAAAGTTTTACATTTTTTTCTAAATTTTCTTGCTTTAAAAATGTTTTTCATTATAACTGCAACAATGGAAAACGCTATTCAACAAATATATCTTTAAATCGAATAATTAATTTATAGTTATTAACATATATGTATGTAACTTCATAAAGATAATGAAAAATAAATCGTACTGCTACATATATAATTTTTTAAGCATCAATAGTTCAAAATGCATAACTGGCGAGGAAACAAGTCAAAACTGTATAACCTTAGATAATTTATGATAAAATATTATCTCCTCAAGAGATCTGTAAAATTAGTCAATGTATAGCTGTCGTGTGTGTATTGCTTTTGTTCCTTTAACACATTTCGCTAATTGTAGAACATGACAAGGAAAAAAAAATTGATACTATAAAAGAATTTTGTTTCCAAATATTTATTTTCTACAATAATGAACGGTCTGCTATTATACTCTGCACAAATGAGCTCTCAATCACTCTATTTCCAACACATTAACTACTTAATGAATTCCTAACTATAGTCCTTTTTGCCAACAAACCTCCGCCTTTCTCTTACTGCTGTAAATATTTGACTCTGGCTTCGTAAACTAGAGTCATTAAATCATGAAACTGTGAAAGTTACACATGAAATTTATACAGAAACAGATTTTTCTTTATTGAAACCAAATCTACACAATAATTAAACAATCAAATTTTAGTAATTTATACAATAATTTAGATCTTTTAAAAAATATTTTCTCTTTTAGAATTTTTAAACCGAATGATGATTATATAAATGATAATATGAATGGAATATGATAATATAAATGGAAGCTTATAAGAATTTTGAATTTCATTAGCATTACTTCAGGGGTTTCTGTAAGTTAATAATTATTTACCCTTCCTCAGCAAAGCTGGAATTAGAGGAGAAACAACATTAAAAATCAATCACGAGCATGTCGAAAAATATTAATCTAATTTTAGAAACAGTCCTTACTCCTTGAAAGAATTTTTTCTAAACTATAAAAAGCTATGCACATGTTCGCGGGATTAAGCGTTTTCCGATAGCTACCTATCAAAACGTAAATTATTGCACATCGGGTACGAAATAACGTGTCCAAACTAATTGTAAAAAGTCTGTCACGAGACGAATTCAACATATAAGTCCACCATCAGTTTGATTGGCATCCTTCTCCAGCCTCGTCGCTGCCCTCTCCCCTCCCTTAAAGACCCATCGCACCAATGAACCATCGCTGGAGGTTGTCGCACTAACGAGGTCCAGCCACGAACTCAACGGACATGGGAGAAAAGAGACGAGATAGCAAAGGCTCGGCAACTATAGTACCTGTCAATTAAAGGCACGATTGTACCGATCGACATTTTTTGTTACCTTTATGTATTTGACTTCTCTCCTTCTACAGCTAATACCAAAGAATGTCGTCGAAATTTTCGCAATCAAGTTTCTGCTCCTTCACCATATTAACAAAGTCATTTTTATACATTCATAAACATCTTATACAAATTATTATTAATTTTCATATTATATTCATTTTTAGATTATGTTTTTTTTAATATTTAGATTTTTATATTTAACATTTAAAAATTATTGTTAGAAATCTTATCTTATAAAAAAGAAGTATTGTTAAGTTTTATATAAGTATTATATCACGATAATAGTCTTAGTAAAAAAATGGAATTTAAAGTACATTTTTGATAATTTTTAATAAGTATATTTCTTAAATAGTACATTTCTTTGTTGTAGCAATGATGACAATTATATATATCTTATATAACGTATATTATATATATATCATATATAACGTATATTATATATATATATCCTATATAATTTCATACAATGTTACAAGATAACGATCGATCTGGATTAATAATATATTTTAACTGCAGTCTCAAAACTTATGGTTAATATTACATGAACAATTTCCAGTCTACGAATTTATAATATCGCTCTCATGTTATTATAAACCGATAATGACAGTTATCAAACGTAAAAATCTTATGTTTATCTCTCCTCTCTTCCTCGATTCCTTTATCCTCTATATTTAATATTTTTAATCCTTTTTATAATCTTTTTGCATTTTAAAAGTTTCGGATTACATTTTTTCAATCTTTCTTTTAACCTTCACTTATAAAATGTGTATAGGCTAAAAGCACTACCCTTACTATGTCAACACAAATATAAATACAAATCACTACACTCTTTGATATATTTTATTGATATAAGATCATATAACAAAAATTTTAAAAAATTATTACATCCATAAGATCATAATAAAAACGGTATTAAATGTAGATTAAATCCATTTGACTAAGTTCATAAAATCATTTAAAGGCGAAATAGTTTCTTGTTATATACGATTAACGGTGAATGCACGTTTTTTATACATGCCTTTATAACGTTCGATTACTGATGATTGCTTTATTGTACGATCCGACGGTCTCTCAGAAAATGAGACAGCATCGTTGAAAGGGATTATAACGAAAGATGAAACTAATTCATCTTCTAAACAACTGTCGAATATTTTAACGAACGACAATTTATGCTGTTATCTTTCCTGTCAGATAGAAAATCTTAGCCGACGAAATCGAAGCGATCAAAGATCAGAATACATTGAACTTTAATTAGATACACGCAATTATATTCATTCGCACTTATTGATATTTGTGATGTATAAAGTTCTTGTGAAAACAATTGAATGATTATTCATTTATTCATACGCCTTTTTAGTCAATATGTATAGAGCGGCTTCAGTTGCTAGTTACTCCGAAATAAGCTAGAAAATGTTAATGTAGAAGGAAAGAAGCAACTTCAAAAATGAAGTTCAAAAATAAATTTCTGACTTATGAACAAGTAATCTATAGTTCAAAATACATTACATATACGAATGCATCATTAATATAATGCAAAACAGCATTAGGATTATACGTTACAATAGTAATTAATTTATATTAAATATCACACTAAATCAAATCTTTAGTTCATAATACATTAGATATACGAATGCATCATTAATATAATGCAAAACAGCATTAGGATTATACGTTACAATATTCAATTAATTTAGATTAAATATCGCACTAAATCAAATTTAATTAATTATAAAGTCACATAATTGTAAAATATTTTGCAGGCATTTTACTAAGTAATTGCCTAATGTTTAACAATGAAAATATGCCTTTCATACAATAAAATTTATTTTTTATAACGAAATCAGAAAAAACAAAGGTATGATATAGTCTATATTTATCACCTCTGTCTTCGAATTCTTTGTTAAGTGTCATATTTTGTATCCTTATCATCTCTACTTGTATATCCTGAAGAAAAGGTGCTTCCAAATGGTAAAAACGACGTAGGTTTTATTAGGCCATACCAACAATAAGAAGAAAATAGCAACGTGTAACGAACTCAGTTTATGGCAAGAAAATAGTTTTCGAATTTTGCGTTCAAATAAGCTAACGTTTCACTAGTTCCCTATTTTTTTAATTGTAAAAAAATATAAATGTAAGACAGTATAGACAAATTATACAAAATGTGAAATATGAAGGCTGACTGAAAATGAATTTCGAAGAAGTAGCTAAGCTAAAAGAGTAGCATTTAGAATGTTTTTCAATTTATTAGTCTTATACAATAATTTATAATATATATAACGTGTCGTGTTATTCTTCTTGACTATTTACACGAATCGTGTAATATATTAGTTTCAGTTTTTAAATTTATTTTGCGCTTATTCTAACTACTTTTTAGCTACCCCTATTATTTCATAACTTTATGCGCAAATTCGACCTATAATAATTTTTTACTGAATTCCATAGGTAATGAATAAATGAATGACAAAAAATATATCACAATAGCGTGAAGGCTCATAAATAATCCGTGATCAGGACGCTTTTATCACTATATTCTCACTTTACCTATGCGTAACATCGATTCATAACGATCGTAAGAAAACCTATTTGTATGTTTGATTCTAGAGAATCGAGTAACAGGTCAGATTAAAGTGTGCTTTCTTACTTTTCAACCATTTGTTAAAATAAAATCTTATTAAATTTTAAGTTTTCAACAATTTATTATGACCTATTGAATGGGTCAGAAAATGTCGTGCTATTTATTTTATATTTAATTGACATCATAGAATATTTTCTTCCCTATTAATTCAAATCTAATTGTTAATTTTTAGTACAGTTAAAATAAATATTAAGGGCTTAATTTCTTTACTTTAATATTTTAATGATTTTAATATTCAGCAAAGTTTTTAACATAAACCTGTCTAAATATTAATTATATTGTAATTATAATTACTTTTTATTTTTATTGTTATCAATTTTTAAAAATAATTTACATAAATAATATTATTAAATAAGTAGTTTAAATTATTTTAATCAATTTAGAACTGCATTTACGCTTTCAAAAAATATCTGAAGCTTTACATACCCTATTACATAATACACGTTTGTTTTTAAAATTTCAGTTTAATATTACTATTCAATAAAGAAGATAAATATAAAAAATGTATAAATTAAATTATTATTTCTAACATCGCATATTTAATTACAAAAGTACAAATAATTATAAATTATAAATTTGTCTAAAAATTTTAATCTGTAAATAAAAAAAGAATAGTTTTGTTATTTTGTAAAAAAATTGAGAAAGAAAAAGGGAGTGAGATAAACATTCAGATGCTATTTAAATGAAAATCTAAAGCATTAATATTATAGAAATAAATGAAGTAAAACTAAAATCACGAGCATCAAGACTGGAATATACAAGTTTTACAAAAACGATTTAATAGAGATTATAATTCTTTAGAAACAAAAAAACAAAGTTGACATACAAGCTGAGCCCCTTTTCGATCTGCTCAAGCCTCTGCGACCAGCCAAATGAGCGACTTAGAATGAAACCTGTTTTTGTCACCGCATAGATTAACCATTTACTCGAAGCGAGAAAGGAAAAAATGCAGCACCAAAGTCTTTCTCACGAGTCTCGACGCAGGTAGGTAAATCTCGATGAATTTACACGACTGTACGTTCATAAAATTAGCATATAATAGCGTGAACCCACAAAAGCGAACTTTGCGAAAACTGTGTATGAACTAAAAAGGGTTTCGACAGGTCAATATGATCACCGATAACATGAAGCCTGGATTTTTCTCTACATCTTACCTTCCTTGCAGGTTTCATTTATTGCAGTGGCATATACCTACTGCGAATGTAGATCATGAAAAAAATTAGTTTTTGATGCAGCTCCATTGATATTTGACACCCATCACTTATAGATGGTTTATCACCTAGATCATACCGAACTCATTAGTATGAATAGCATTTTTAAAAAAAGAATGTATTTATCTTAGTCTTCTTTTTTATTTTCTTGTATTTTTATTATTGGTAAAACATTACTGGCTGCATTGATTAACATATATAAATCGTTGATTCTATAAAGAAATATAATAAACCTTCAGAATTGTTTTTTATCTAAATAGTTAAAATTCTTTAGTGCTTTAATTACTGGTTCTCATCTGTACTTAAAATTTTTATTTTTTTTTTTTTAAATTAAATACAACTAACACTGCAATATATTTTATGACAATATATTTTTACTTTATAATTAACATTTTTAATTGCTTTTTTCTTTGCAATTTTTCTATTTAAAAGTACATTGGTTTAGAAAATCAAAAAAATCATATTAAAACTTATTATTAAAATATGAAATATCATTAGTCTATAAGATAAAACATTAAAATAATCAAGCATCATTTTTAGAAAATACAGATGAAATATGTAACATCGGTTAAGTTTATGGAATGAATATTAGATAATATGAAGTAATTAAAATTATGGATAAATTATTCATAATGAATAATGTATTTCGTTCATGCTTGTATTTACAAATAATTTTTCTTAATTAAATTAATTTTCTTAAACCTTATTTAAACGTAATGTTATTTTTTAAAATACATTACATAGAAATTACACAATTTGTTCATAATTTATTTGTACTGATTTTTTTTAATCATTATAATTATAATTATACTTCTAGTCCTACTGGAGCATTTAATTTAGTATCTTCTCTCATTCTAAGACTACCTATATTGTTAACGCATCGTCATAAACCTACATTTAATATTAATCACAGATATGTACAAGAGGTAGTTATTGAACAAATACAAGGAAGGTAATAGATAATAATTCTTTGTTCGTTTCATAAAACGTTATAGGCCGATGATGGATAAAATACGATTCAGATAGAGTAATAAAGGTGTATAGATTATATATTCATGCAGATGCACTAAGCTACAGTCCAGATGGTTTCACTTTTTGAAAACCTTAAATTGCCCTGAGACCTAATTTTTAATACGTCATTCTTTTAATTTACAAGTCGTGACTCATGGGTTTTAAGGAAAATTGCTTAATAGTTTTATCATTTAAGAATTTAATAAAATATCGTTTAATTTTTCATTAAAATGTCATCTGAACATCATATCTGTATATTGTTTCATAAAATTGTTCTTCTAAAAGAAAAATAAACTAATATAATAAACGTAATTAACACCGAATTTAGTGTCTTATCATAGTATTCTTATTAGTTATAAGCATTTTTCAATAAACAGTAATTTAAAAATGACTACACGTAAACATTACTGCTCGAAAAAAGGAAAAAGTAAGACCATAAAATGATCGAATGAATATCTTAAAAAAGTAAAATAGGGTCATTAAATATCGGCACAAAACATCTTAGAATCTCAAGTTTCTACAAAGCTAAGAAATAAATAAGAAAATAAAAGAGAAAAATGCTCACCAAGAAGCAGAAAAATGATTAATGAATTACATTAGGTGTGAGTAGCCGGAATTAAATTTGAATACAGCAATTACATGTTAGGAAGTCCATACCTAGCATATAAGTAGTTTACCAAAAAGACCATAATACAAATCAAAGTGCTTTTTACTTAATTATCTACTAAAATAACATCATAAACGAAATATTCTAGGGAGTCACAGAACAATCGAATTGTTACATTTCATGTGGCTTTATAACGACACAATTTTCCATTTCTAAATATGACAAATATATCCTTTTTATAAAGGATATAAATGTCTCTATTCTTTCTAAAATCCGTTGATAATTTTTATATGTACATGATTATTTAAAACTGATAAAAAAATCTTCTATTTCCTCTTAGTAATGAACTGTTGAAGCTACAATTGCACCTTTTCAGCTCGATTATAATGTTTATATATAAATTTTTTCTACATTCCATTAGATGATTACGAAAATTCCAAATGACATATCTTCTACTTTTTTTTTATTATTTAATTACTAACAATATAAATTTCATCTTTTGTGTTAGTGAAAATTTTTCAGCATTTAGAATTTTGAAATTGAGATATTCTACATTCTTATAATATATGAATTATAATTGATATGTGTATTTTTAATTTATGAAAGTTGGATGTATAGAATACGTAGAATGCATTCAGCAAACATTTTTTTTTTAATTTCATATTTACTAAAGAACAGACTGAATTTATGTAATAACTACTTTAGAAATAACTTTTACGTATGTTTTCATAAATAATAATCATAAATTATGAAATTGTTTTCTTTTTTTTTAATGAAAATTTTAGAATAGATTTCGTGTTTCTACTTAGTTTATAAATTCTATAATGCAAAAACTAACTCCATTAAAAATATATTAAATTTATATAAAATTATATTCTAATTCTAATATACTTGTAATAGTAAAAACTCTCATATACGTAACAATCTACTTAGAAATCGTAGTTATTTTAAATAATGGTCTATAAATAAAAGTACAGCATATCGATATATAAAAATCAAGGTGATACATAAAAGTCATGATCCGATTGTATTTAACAAGCTAGTTTCTTGATTAACTACTTTATTTAAAATAAGCTAGATTCATAAACAAATCATTGATCTCCTGTTCATCATGACGTTTCTTTCAACATCTTTCTCGAGATGCTTTTCCGCGATATAGCTTTTGCTTTATGAACGCTAGATGACTAAAATTCCTAGAAAACTAAAAACAAAGAAATTACAAAAATGTTTCTTCATCAATATCCACCTAATTTGGAAGAGTATTGCTGCTATTACTGTCGTTGTTCCGTATATCTCAATTCTTGGAAATGTATACGAGTGCCATCTTACTTTCTCTCTTCTTCCGAATTTCGGGTTGCGAGTTAAATACGGACCCTACCTTCGTTTCTCTCTCTACTCTTTTACAGGTAACTTCTAATCTTAATGGTCCGTGTCAAGCTGATTACCCTGCTTGTTTACATTTAGTTACTCTTCGCGATCTGTTGGAATCTTGGATTTAACTTCGTTTTTTTATCTCCTCCTACCATTATATCATATTTCTTCTTTTTTGGGTGAGTTAAGTGTTACTTTTCATTCCTTGTTCACAAAACACGCATATATATATATATAGATGTATAGATGGAATAAGAAAGAAAAAGAAAAGAGAGATTGGCTTTGAAAGATTGGTTATCTCGTCCGACTGTTTATCAATTCACATTGAATTCATACAATTACACCTACCTGATTTACTTGACATTTGACTGCTCAATCAACTTCATCGCATTACAAAGTCTGACTTTCTTACACTAGAGTATTTCATAATTGCATAATAGTGACTTTTAAATGTGGATAACTAATTTTCATATTGTCAAACATGCGCGTATACACATACATATACATATACATACATATACATATACATACATGTACATATACATACGTATACATATACATACGTATACATATACATACGTATACATATACATACGTATACATATACATACATATATATATATGGTAACAATTGTAAAATGTACAATACATTTCTTAAATACATTAAGATAGGTATTTTATTATATTAAGAATTATCATTCACGTAAAATGCAGTAAACAAAATTTACATTTACTTCCCATTGTTAGCCAATTTTTATTTAAGAGTAAGGTATATAAAATACCACAATGTTATATATGAAGTAAAACTTACTTTCAAAATAAGAGATTTTTTATAAAATTTCACTTTGAATAGAACGTATATTAATAAAATTGATTAGAAAGAATTCGTATTTATATTATTAAGATAGTTTTTAGACGAAATCATGGTAAACCACTTATATATATACATACATATATATATATATATATATATATATATATATATATGGATAAGAATATGGGTATCATTCTTTATTGACAAAAAATAATCTAAATTTTAAGTATGACAATCATTACAATTATATTAAAAATTTAATTATTATACAGCATAAAATACAGTATAAAAATATATCATAAAAACTATGGGAACTTCACATTGAGGTATGCAAATTATAACAAGGGGTTTTGATGGTAATAAAAGTTAGTGTTCATGATTTATTGAAGGAAGCACAGGTTGAAAATTGAAAAAGTTCATTTTATTCACCAACGATGAAACCTAAGTTTTCCAGTAAAATGCTCATTATTTTTATTATTGGTATATGAAGACAGAACAGACGTTAAGCCACCCAAAAAAGGAGGAAACAGTTCGAAAAATATATATCATCTCTGCAATTATCTTAAAGGCATCTGCTTATAACAAAAACTTACTTATAACGCCTCGTAGATGATTAGAAGTAACAAAAATTGGGAATTCAAAATACTTTTGTTAATGCCCTAAATAAAAGTCAATAGGTTCAGATTAAAGTTGCTGTATTGGCAATTATGAAACTGTTGATTACTAATTTTATCAACAATAAAACATAAATAACAATATTATACAAATATATTAGGTTTAAACTTTATTAACAAAAAAACAATATTTATAAAAAAAAGTGTTAAATATTTTAATTATAAATTGTTACTTATTGAAAAAAACTAATTAAATTAGATTTTTAAGAATTCGAGAACTAAAATTAAAAAAAAAACAACTATAAGAATATAAAAATACAGAAATGAGAAGTCTAAGTAGAGTTTAAAATTTTTGAAGAATTACTTAAATATATGATAAGAAAGAATCCGTTCTGTAAACTTTGAGTTTACAATGCAGCCAGCTTATTATATTTATCATGTTTATAAAAAATGCAGTATAGTTCAAATAAATATTTAGGCTTCGGGAAAAAACTCTATTTTAGTTAAAAAAAAATTAACAAATTTATAATAATTTATAATACACGATATTTCATGGAGAAGTGCATTATACTACCTTAGAGAAGTTAATCTCTTAGATGCTTTACTTTCACTTAGTATTCAAACTTTATACATAAATATATATGTATATGTATACGTAGAATATTATGTTTTCAGTGATAATCTGATGGAAGCAAGTCTGATCAACGCGTAAAAGCTCGAGATAGTCGGTCGAATGCTGTCATAAGTCCAAGAGAATTGAAAGTCACGATTTATAACTAATGCACTTTCATACGATTAAACAGAAGAGAGATTGCGATATTGAGACTTTCCTTCAATCCGTGTTAAATTAGCTGGATGCGCGAAAAGAAGTCAGTTAAGGAGCGCGAGCAGATTATCGTGCGTACCTGTGCGAACTTTGGTTCGTCTCTTCACGTGCGGGTGATCGAGAACGATGAACTTCGCATGTAAAAACACATGCAGATGCCAAGTAATGTGAATTACACGAAAGGTCGGAAGATGAGTGGGTGATGTTGGAGACAGCGTTTGAAGCGGAAGAAAGAGGGGGTGCCGCACGAACGCGATGACAATATTTGGCGGAGCCTCGCTCTGGGTAACGAATAAGCTTTTATATTAAATTTTATCACCAACAAGCGGTCAAGAGGAATAATGAAGGTCGACAGGGTAAAAGAGAGGGCCGCGCTTTATTATTTCGTTTGGAATGGGAAGTCCGACAACGTCGATTGCCGTCTCGTTAACGCGGCCAATGAGGCTCCCGCTCTCACAGACGCCCCGTGAGGCCCTAACCAATCGGCGCCTATGCGCATATCGCATGTCGAGCCAGAGCACCTCCTACTCGTCCTCGAGCTACGTGGACTTCCATCTACGCGTTCCCTGATGCACGGGATCCGCGTTACGGCCCCAACCTTTCTCGCGACACACGGCCTTGACGCTTGAACCTTGCTTTCACTACCTTTGTTTCTGGCCGTGAGTTTTCCTGGGTCATGCTCCTGACTTTTCAATTTACCGCTGAATTTGACCTGAGTTTAATCCGACCCGTCAAAGTTTGAATGACCCACGACAGTATCCCATTAGTTTGAGTTTTTCTTCGAACTTTTCCTTGGTACATATTTAGTACAATGCATTATGGCAAATTTATAGCTATTCGAGTTTTATTTATAAAGAAAAAAACGATAAGTTACGAATAAGAATTCTTTTTAACATATTTATTAATTATTATCCAAGACATAATTTGAATATGTTATTCAGAATTCATATTTAAAATATTCATTTGAATAGAAGCTAATTAATAAACTAGGGGATAGTTCAATTCGAACTACATCTATACATTTGTAATTAACTATAGTTTGCGATAAATCTGACATAAAAATAATAAATTAATATAATCTTCATAATTCTATATACAATTGATTTTTCTACCTCTACGTTATAACGTGATTCACAAATGCAAATATTTTTAAAGCTTTCCATCTATAGAATTATGTCATTTATTATTTATCATTATTTTATTTATTATAAACAAAACTAATAATAGCTCAAAATTAAAAAACATCGATTTTCAAAGTGATGTTTTCACTGAAACTTCGTAAGGTTGAATTTTAACAATTAAATTTGATTGTAAAATACTGAATATAAATATCAGATGAACTATCATTATTACAAAGCAATTTTTTATAAGTATTGCTGAAAAATAAATAAATTTGGACAAATATCATTAGAAAGTGTCGTTGTTTTCATGTAAACAAACGATACGTATTTGATTAGAGGGCACGATACACAGAGCACTTTAAGTTGAAATCTGAGACTAGACTGCAATTATGTTGGGTCGATGAAGAGAAAGTAATTAAAGGTATTCATTAGATATATCTCGATGAGAATATTCGCCTATCTTTTTCATAGAATTCTATAAATGAAAACAAAAAAGTAAAAGAGAGATCACGCGGGAAAGAGAGTGGTAAAGAGAGGGAGGTAGGAAGAGAGAAAGAGAACGGGAGTGGTCTCTCGCTGTGGCGGTAAATCGTTTCGTGCCCCGCGTCAGAGATCGTTGAAGACGATTCTCTGAATCGCTTGACACCTCGTGTGATGTATAGTCGCACACCGAGTACTTGTTAATTCAGTGGCGTTAGTTCCGTAGGATCCCGGCGGTTAATGGCTATACATTTCGAATGATAGCAAACTTACATACTTGGCACCTCCTGGTGTCCCCTCACTTCGTTCTCTGCATTCCGACTATGCAGAAAAATAAAATTACGATAGAGAGGAGAACTTAGTACAAAAAAAAAAAAAGAAAGAATCGGTAGAAAAGATAGGACAACATTAAGAAGGATAGAAATTTTATAAAGTTCAATTATACGAATTATTGTTTGTTATATTGCTGCTCATAGTATGCCTCTTTTTAAAGTAGAACTTGCTACTGTGAGAGTCTTATAGTATTGTATTTTATTTATGTTAATTCAATGCAGTTATCATATTCATAAAAATTCATAAAAGCTTAAATAAAGCAAAATATAATAAAATCTACATCATTAAAGCTTACAAATTGCTAGGCAAGTTCCAAGAAATTTTAATATTTCAGATTATTATTCAACATCATAAAATACAATCATTGCATTTTATTCGTATATTCTAATTAACAATAAATTATGATAGTGTTTACATTAATGCATAATGTAAATATTAGTAAGCTTTATGAAGATTATCTATATAGTAAATAACAATACAATACAAATAAGCAATCAAATAATTAATACAATAATAATTGAACCTGATACACCACAAAATTATGTTAAATATTATCAATGTAAATATAATTGAAAATTATAATAAAAAAGGACGTGGAAGTACAAGCACGTTTTCTTAGAATTAATTTGCATAATTCAAAAGAAATCATCTCCCACGCCGATCAAGCAATTCTGCCGTTGTCACAAGAGGATATGTGGATAAAAACACATGCACATATATGTAGAATACATTAATTCTTTATTTTTTATAAAATGCAACAAGTCATAGCTCTTTTTGAAAGTTGTAATGCTGTAGCTTTCAAAAAATCGATCTAAAAACAGTATATTTATTTGTCTCATGAAACTAAAAACCTGCGATTACCATAATTTTAACTTTATATATTTCGACCTTCGATTGGCATAAAACCGCTATCAATTAAACACTATTAAAAACATTTAAAAATTGAGCTAATAAAATAAAAATTACGAAATAATACCTATATCTCTCAAAAAATGTTTAAAGTAGCGTTAAGGTTAATTTTAAAATACTTCTTTTCATGAAAATAAAAAAGTCATTAAAATTTTTTAGATTAAAATAATATTAATAATAGACAGATGTGATAAATTTAATTAAAAAGAAATCTTAATACTAAATAAAGACAGCAACCAAATAGAAGCAATTAATAGTTCTAAATAAATCCTCGCATATAAATAATTGTTATTTAATTTTTTTGTTTATTTAATGTTATAAATTGAATGATGATCAATGATGTTATGCATATTAAGGAAAGGAAACCCAACAACATTGGCTAAAGAATATTCCAATCTTCGCCAAAATCGAATTGTTGATAAGCTATCAAGGATGCGCAATCAGCTATAAATAGTATATATGATGTTATATCATACGGCTATATGTATGCACAATCGAACAAAAAAAGTAGCTTGGAATACATTGAATTGTTAAGCAAACCGAATTGTTTTTAATATTTTTCCCTTTATTTTTACTTTTGTATATGAAATAAAAAATATTTACTTAAATCGATTTAAAATAATTTTTATAAAACTCCCACTCTACACTTTTAAAATTAATTTATAATAATCTATTATATCTTCAAGACTTATTTTTTCTATCTCAAAAAGACCATTGTACTAGGTACAGTTCACTTTGTTATAAAAACTGTTGTCATTTTTAAAGATACTCTGT
This sequence comes from Kradibia gibbosae, assembly GCA_018907135.1. Lineage (NCBI taxonomy): Eukaryota > Metazoa > Arthropoda > Insecta > Hymenoptera > Agaonidae > Kradibia > Kradibia gibbosae. Next base: position 23,655,823 of record JACCHX010000004.1, on the reverse strand, counting down.
CTAATTATTATCTGTTCTATTACGGAAACCTAGTTTAAAGAGAAAATTAAATTTTCTAAGATGTTCTTTTACATTTGTTACCTAATAAATTTTATATGTACATCATTATGTTCATATAAATTTTTAATTCAAAATTTTTTAGAATGAGGTAATATAATTACTTCTATTTTGATTTGCAATCATACTTTCCTTTTAATAAATATATATCTGGAACGTTTTCAGTTTTATTTAGGATCTTAGAGTGTACAAATCGGTAGAGATGTATCAGAAATTTCAATATAAAGTAAGTCTCTAATAAGTTCACGATTTATTTTATTACTTTAAAAAAAGCTTCTGTAATATTATTCATTTATACTTAATAATATACTTATAACATAATAATAGTCTGTATATAATAATAAACAAGCATGAAAGACTTCACCTCTGTATTTTTTTAAGTTCTTTTTCAAATGGTAAATTTGTACAGTTTTTGTCATTACATAGGTTCCCCATATAATTTTTTTGAACACACAGAGTAAGAAAATTATAATTTAATAAAAAAATAAAAAGTTATAGGAAAAAATGCAATCATACAAAAAATATCAAGAATAATAGTATGATAGAAGAATATTATAATACGCGGAATTATCGTCGAATTTATTCAAAAACAATATTTTCAATTCATTGGCTTGCTATAAATATATATAAAAAGACAAATATTAACCACTTTTAGCATCGCGTAATTCATATATAATAATTTTTACTCAACTTCATGTTAAAAAATGAAAATAAAAAAAATATTTATTAGAAAGTAACGAAAAAATGTAGACTAATTTACGAGCATCTTAATTGCGTTTTCAATGTACAAAATTATCACCCTAAGATTCCTTTAAATAATTTCTTTTTCTTTGTATAATTTCTCATGTACTCATTTTTGATCGGTCACTATATTGTTGCTCGCGTGACTTCTTGCGGGAGAAATTTTCCGTCATCAGACATAAAACGGCCAATGAATTAATGAAAACATTTTTTGTTAACAAGCAGGCAGGGAATGTTTTATTGTACAGTAACTCAACATACTCGACTTTCCATTTTTTTCCGCTCCTGTCTACCCCACCGATTAATATTCACGATAAGGATGGATTATGTGTAGGGCAATTACGCTTTAAGAATTAGGTGTTCGTCCACCAGTGTTGGTATATGTGAACATAAATTTTTTAATTTATTCTAGAAGAATATAGAACCATAAATTTAAAAATTTTTAATTGCAATAAATTGTTATGAGAATAAGAGAAATGTAGAAAAAAAAGACAAAATGTTACAATTTTACGTTATTCTTATTTTATACTTTTTTAAATGAAATTTGTAGTATTTTATTTTGCTTAAGAATTAAATTAAACATTTTTTTATGATAACTGATTTTTGTTATTATTATGTAATTATTTTAATATAAACATTAGCTGTTTTTTGATTCTCTGCAAATATATTCATTGTAATTTATTTATTTATTTTAAGAGCACTAAATTATACGTGTATAGCATATGTACAAAGCTACATGTATACTTCTCTAATGTATTTAAAAAATAAAATCTTTCAATGCCTAAAGCTCTAAAATTATAGTTCAATTAATCTTAAACCATCACAAAACAGATATAATATATTAATTTATTGAAAAAAAAGTATTGAAATGAGTAAGACAAAATTTTAACATCAGATACGCCATAAGCTACAAATAAAGGAATTACTTCTATTTATCTGGAGCTTTCTAGAATGAAGACATATACTTAATAGTTGATAATATTGGTAAGCTTTTTCAAGAACGTAGAAAAGAATCAGAGAATGAGTTCATCGGAATACGACAAAGAAAGGTTACATAATGGATTTAGCGGTGAGTAATGAGAGCAAAGAGCAGATTTAGCATTTTGAGCAAATGGTAGAGTCACACTTTTGCCTTGAAGGTTTTCAAATATCGCGAAAAGAACCGAATAAGGTAATGCTGAGCTTTGGTGTTTATTCAATAACAGTTTGGCTCCTACGTCGACTTTTTACCTAAAACTAAAATGGTCGATTACGGCCCTCAATTTTATTCCATGAGCGTCTTTCCTCCCGAACCCGTATTATACTTAAATTTTTTAACTAGGTATTTTCTAGTTGGACGTATGGTGGATTAGTAGGCTATTGTTAATAATTCACATATATATGTGCATATATTGAGCCGTGACAGATTCATGGCTAAATTCTCGGCTTAAAAAATAGTGCAAAAATCCTTATTATGACAGCTAAATACTAAATTTCCTTCAACACTTAAGGCGTATCAATTGATTTGAGTTTCAAGTCATTTTTAAGCTCATTTTTCTATACATACAATTACATCATTTAATGAAATCAATGCTCTTTCATAAAGGTGACTATTAAATCAAAATTAGAATAGAGTCAAAGCATTTACGGAAACCTAACTCGAACTATTTATATTCCATTATATAATTTTTCTCTCTTCATAATCGACAAATTGATTAAAACTAATTAAATTAACGATATTTAACTTTAACACATTTATCATTTCTTTTTCAAATTATAAAGTTTTAAATTTTAAATACTTAAATATTGTATTAATTAGTTTATTAATAAAAAGTTATTCATTTTTCATTTTACATATATTTCAATATGGTTTTTAGTTTAAATCAAATTTTTATTCCTATTTATAAAGGGAATAATATTTCACTTTTAATCATAACAGAGTTTATATTTATTTTCGTTTAATATCTTTTATTTTAGATACATTGATGTTTGTAAAATATTATTAAATAAAATATTATTATTATTTCTTCACAAAAATTAAAAAAAAAATTTTTGTCATATTTAATTCAATATCATTAATTATGATGTATAAAAAGAGTTTTTAATACTCTGAATGTTTTCAAAATATGTATTGACTAGTATAAAGATATTGAATATTTAACATAGTTAAATTCATTTAAATAGATTATACATAATAAATTATTCATAATGCTATCAATATCAGATTAATTTTTATTATTTTACCGGATACTTCTCTTATATCAAAAACCGATAATATCAGCAAAATAAAAATCATTTTACACGTATCATACATATGTTTTCTCTTCAGCGTTGTTTTAGAACTCAAAGAAGGAAAAAACTTTATTGCAAACAATAAAAAAAAACCTTGATACCAGGCCAATAATTGTGAAGTTTCAAATTGATTTTATAAGGATCTTACTTCTGACTAAAACCTTACAACAAGCTTTCAGGATAATAATGTTTTGCATTCTTATTTATAAAAAAATCAATTTTTGTAAATTGATTGTGTTACGAAGATAAAAAAGTGTTTCAATTATAAAGTTACAGATAAGATTTAGCACTTAATGTATTTATTCGTTAAAGAATTATTGTATTTATCGTTAATTATAACATCTGTAAAATATCATCTATTACAATTGATATGATTAGTAAAGTTAACAAATGTGTACTTAATTTTTTTTGTTCAATTCATATTTGATTATTCATGATATTATTAATTTCAAAGCTTAAAATCAATTCATCTATTTTTATTTATAAAATAAAACCATTTTCTACAAGTGTACAGTCCTTATGATTTAAGTGTTAAAAAAGTAAAAAACTATAATTAAAATTATTGTTAAAAAATGTACATATACGTAAATCTACAAATGGTGTCATACATTGTGTTGAAATTCAATTTTAATTAAATTAATATGCAGAATTAAAATATTTTATTAAAAAATTTCACCGTACTGTACATAGGATTTATAAATTTAAATATACAGTTCAGAATCTGTAATTACAGATTTAGACGATGATTTAATATGTTAAAAATTAGAATTAATAATGTATAAACTCATTAATTTTATTAAATTATTGTTATTATTATTTAGACTAAAATTAATAAATTGATACATATTTTATATTACAAATTAATATAATATGGTGTTTTTAAGTATCATTAATACGTTTTGGATGATTATATATTATAATAACGTATCCTTAAATTTTTTTTCGTCTTTATTACTAAAAATTTAAGTATTACGTTATAAAATTTAACCTTAAATTTTCATTCCCATGTTTTTTTACACCGAAAAATCACATACTAAATGAGATGTGTATCGCTTAAAAGGTCTGTCATAACTTCGTACTATATTATTATTATTCCGTACTCAACATAAAGTAAATTTTAAATTTGCAAAAAAAAATTTTTTTTAATGTTAAAACAAGTACCTTCTATTCATATAAAAATGTAGTACCATCTTTCATAATTTCAATAAAGTTCTTGTTTAAATGTGCATTAAAAAATACTTTAAGTGGATATTTATCGATTTCGATGTACATAACTTATTTGGCTTATATAAATCTTAATAAATAGTTTTTTATTTTAGACTGCTTAAAAAATCTTTTAATTATAAATGTACATAATTTAACTGCAGAATGATTAAGGTTTATACAGTTTTTTTAATAAAAAATTAATTTACTTTTTTTAAATTAAGATAGCTTTATATTTTAACTCAAAATAATAAAATTTGTATTACTCAGCATTTCGCAAACGATTAAATTAATATTATTTTATATTAATATAGTATACCATCTTATACTTAGACTATACTATCTAATTTATTTTTAACGAAAACGCCTTTCAATTATATGTAGAAAACGAATTCCAAATAGAAATATGAAATTTATTCAATTTTTAATATATTGGGATAGCACAATGTTAGTTAATCTATCATAAGCGTTGTTAAGTTTATAAATTCGATAGAGATCAAGCGGTTGAGTATGAAAGTCTGAAATAGTTTAATACCATATTATATTCAGTTAAAGTCTGAAAGAAATAAGTTTATAATGAGAAAACACAAATAAACTGTAAGAAAAAGAAATTTTTCTAAAAGTGCTGTAATTCTTTAAACACATATTACTTCGTATCTCTGTTCTCTGACGCTTGTATAATAGAATTCCAGTCACAGCTACAAAACTACAGTGCAGCGATGTACACAGATACACTTCGAGTGGTTCGTGTCAAGCACCCATCATTTCTTGCACTTTATGTGACGTGCGTGCCACTTTTGGCAAATTCGGATCTCATTTTTTTTCCTGCTGCAGAGAATCCATGCGCAGTCAAATTTCTTCCACGGGAATTAGGTCCGCCTGGAAAGAAATAATAGCATGAAATAGCCTCTTTGAAATTACAATTGTAAAAAGAGGAATTCCGCACGTTTATTCGAAAATATTAGTGTAACAAATACAGTTATGCCTCTCTGACTTATATATTATCTTTCGGTACAGTTTCGTGATGGATGTAAGAGCACGACTGGCTTTATCGAACTAAGAGGAAGAAGGAAAGTCTTGTCGGAGATGCGATCTTAAATACATGCGGCTTTCTTAACTTTTTTAAAATTCACAACTAGTACGGAGAAAATTTAGTAATAAATACAGTAAGTGACACGCACTTTTCTCGAGTTTAAAGTATCAATATTACATCTCGCAATTTACGTCCAGAATTCAATCTCGTCAATGAAGACAGAGCTTCTTCCACTTTTCACTTCTCTATTAAACATGAAATACATTTGGAGAATATCTGTATGTTACCCTGAGATATGATTTATGGATTGACTATATACGATGACTTCATGCCCTAGCAGACAGATGTATAAAAATTTGTGAACGCAATCTGAGACGAGGAGGAAATGAATCATTAATGAAAGAACTATAAAATAATAATATAATGGAGAATTAATTTTTTTATTGGGTTCCCTATATACAACGTCCTAATTCTTTCTAAATTAAGGTAATGGGTCTTTGTTACTTTATCTTGAAACAATTTTCTGTTCCCAGAGATGTATATTCCTATACGTATTCATTTGGTAAAGAACTTTATTTAAAAGCTCTTAATGATTTTTACCTCAATTTAATTTTTATGATATCCCAACGGATACTTTACAAGTTATTTATAACCGACCTTTCATATCAATCATCAAGCTCTCCTATACATATCAAATAATGTTTTTAATAATTAAGATTTGTTACATGTTATAATCTGATTGATAATTAAATTATAAATGGTAATCATTACACATTTAAAAAAGGATTTACTTTTATCATGCATAAAATTTGCATCTTCATTTTAAGTGAAGAATACGCCACATAAGAAACAAAAAACCAATAGTTTGAGATGGATAAGTGATTAACATGTAACGAAAAAAATAGATAAATATAAATAAAGTATTGCTGTACATAAAATAATTATTTTGTTTCATAGAATAATAAAACAACACCATCGATTGTAGCAACATAAAGTTTACACTACCTCTTACTTTTTGTCACTAATTCTTTTTACTATTCTTATAGCCTAGACTAAGTAAAAATGACCAAAGAAAAGTATAAAGCCAGAAGCAAAAGAACCTGGAAAGAAAGGCCGCATTCGCTACGGCCAATATCATCACCCAACTCATCGGAGAGCCTTGTGCCGAAACGCATGTCCTCTGGTTGTTCGACCATTTGCTCGCTTTCCGTGTGGTCCGTCGGTGCTCCATTGTTTTGTAAAGATGTGAACGCGTGCTCCCAGAGAAAGAGCCACATTGGGGGATCGTATTCAAATTCGTCGGACGCTCGCAATTGGATTAGATTTACTCGTAGTATGTACATGCACGCACACACATATGACAAGGCCAGACGGACCACGAAGGCTTGTGAACTGGTAAATAAATATTCAGCGTGCGAGAGTCTCGAAACAAGAGGAAGAGATTGAAAGAATGAGAGAAAGACGGAGGAAGAATGGAGGGCCTTAATTGCGATCAAACGCGATCTCGAATTCCAGCAGCCGGTGGCCCTATGGCCAAACCAGTAGGTCTGTATGTATAAGGGTGCGCGCATACATCTTTTTAGCCTTCGTCTCTCGTACTCTCATCGCCCTTTTCTGCTTGTCCTTCCGTCTGTTATTCGATGGTATTTTCAGTTTCATTACCCCAAACGTGTCTTAACTCCTGTTTACTCTGTAACAATGAGGTGTATCGACCTGTTTCAGGCCTTGTGCATCGTATAGCGAAATTCGAACGTCTCAAAGGATTATTTAATTAGCTCTTTCTTGGAGCCAACTTGACTATCCGGACCCTCTGCCAAGCTCAACACGGATTCCTTTATCGTAAATATTGTTATTTATTTTTCATTCAAAAAATCATTTCTCACGTTAATGTAATTAAATATTAAAAAAGCCTTTTCAGATTGCATACCCAACTTCTGTTGCAGTGTTTATCTCGCTGCTTTATTACAAAAACTAAATGCAATCTTACTTACGAATGTATACCGAGGTAATATAATAGACGTTTTAGAAAATTATTTTAGACTTATGTAAATAAGCAATTTATTAGATATTAGTTAGTTTAAATCAATTTTTATTAATAAATATTTGATAGATAATAATTATTAACATACTTAAAAAAATAAATTAACAAATTTAAAATCTAAATAATAAAGTAACTGTCACATAATTAATGTGATAAATTTAATTTAAATTTAGCTCATAGAACATTTAGTAGAGAAGTAAAATTATAAGTTATCTAGCTCATAAAATATTTAATACAATACGAATAGAATATGAGTATCATATTTTTAAATATACTTCTAATTAGCTTGTTAAAAAATTCTTAAATAATAAAAGAGGTAAAAAAAGTATATTAGTTTTTCTATTAAATACATTTTAAAGACCTTGTATCCAAGAAGTTTATGCATAAGTAAACTAAAAAAAAATTGAAATAATAATTCTGTAATAATAGGCTTTTATAAAAATATAAAAAATATTAAATACTAATAGTAAGTATTTGAAAAACTACATCTATATTGCGAGAAATAAAACTCTAATAGTTCAGCAAAAATTTTTAGAAAATTAAAAACTTAGTAAAAACAAAATTTGTTACTTTAGCAAAGATTATCTTCTATTCTAAAACAGCTTTTCGCGTTTGTAGGAACAAGTAATTTCTTGACGAAAAGTCAACTACAGGACACACTATGTTAGAAAAAAAAAATAAAAAAGGATTAGTCGACGAGAGGTCGAGACAAGGATCGAATACGTCGTCGCAAAAGTTGTCGGCTTCTTCTGTCTAGTTTTCTGGTTAAACTGCGGAATATTTGGGAGTCTACCGTTTTCATGATTGTATGTTCCACAAGTGAAAGGTCATGCGTGACTTCACATATGTTAGTCCCGAGCTCCGTTTACACCATTCTAATATTAAAAATATTAAAGGAAACTTCATTATATCATAAACTATTATATAAAGAACTTTTAGGCTTTTTGAAGAATAAGGATTTCTTTACTTTAGAAGATCTTCTATACAAGATAAGTAAATCGTATAAGTAAATCGATAATCAAAATTTTTGAATTTACCAAATAATTTATGTGCCTCAAAAAAAACATTTTTATTCAGAAAAAGAATAAAAATATTGATGCTTTCACCGATGGAAACCATGTATATTTGATAAAAATCGTATTTTCAAACATTTTAAATAAGCTTATTTGCATTCAAGAGCAGTTTTCACTTTTATACAATAAATAAAGTATTAAGTTGATTCATTACAATCTAATAGTAATTTAATAATAATCAACTCAAAATTCAAAATGTAATAAAAATTCTGAATATTAATAAAGTATAAGCATATGCGGGTCTTTGATTAATTTTCTTATTGAAATAAAATAAATGGAGCCGAAGATGCAAATTTCTATGAAAATAATACTTTTAGTCTACTCTTATTTTTGTTGAGTCAAAAGCTCAAAGCAATCGTACTTAAGAAATAGCAGTACCAAAAGGACACCTAGAGAGCAAAAGTAATATTTAAAAAAAAGGCATTTTTAATAATTACAGTTTTGCGACTCGCACCTTGTACTATTTCTTACAATTCTTCAAGTCAATCGGATATTCACACGCTCGCATATTCCTCCCACGGTCACTAGCAAAGACGTCTTCCTCGCGGCTTTCTTTAGTCGCCCTACTCTTTCTTTCTTCGTTCGCACTACAAGCAATTATTTCTAGTGTGTTTTCTCGCGCCTCTACCTCGATCTGAACCGATCTCCCCCTGAGTACATAGTTTATCTGAACTTGAGATCCAAGCCCCTTGCTGTACTGACTCATAATCCGAATCAGCTTCCTCAACTATTGTTTTATCTCTCTCGTTAGCTCACTCCTCTCTTGTTCACTTCTTTCCCGGCAATTACTCTCACATGCGTAAATACTTATAAATGTATACGTAAATAAACATTTGATGATAATACTCCTTCTCAAATTAACATTGATCTATACAATATATAATATATAAATAGAAAAAGGATAGGCAAAGATAAAGAGAGAGAGAGATAGAGAGATAGAGAGAGAGAGAGAGAGAGAGAGAGAGAGAAAAGCATTAGTCAATTTATGATAATTTATGAAGCACAAGATGATTTGGTCGCTAACTACCGTTAACATTAAATAGCTGTAGCGTCGTACTGGATTTCAGTTTTTTTGTGTACAGTCTGGCTCCTATTATATATCAGTTATATGATCTCGCGCCAAAGATAAGTGAATAGGGAAAAAAAGCAGATAAGGAAAATGAGAAAGAGAGATTCAAATTCTTAGTCTGTATAATGGAAAAAAATCCAAATAGCAAAGATAAATACTGAAACATATTTTTTATATATCTAAAATCCAAAGCATCGTCAAACGTTAAAAATTTTCTAAATTTTAAACAAAATATTGTTGTATTAAATGAAAATGAAATTATTAAGAATAACACTAGATCCTAATAACACTAAATATCTTTAGATACAAATTTTTTCAATTACATTCTAGTATATATGATCGCTAACCATGAAAAAATAAAAATTTGTTATAAATTACCAATATTTGTAGAAACAAGTATTTTCATATAATAGCAAGCATATGATAAAAAGAAATTATAATTTTTTTTAATTATAATCGTTTTATGTTAAAATATATAGTCAGATAAGTCGGTTATTAAATGCGTAGTTCTTAAAGAAATCTGTAAATACAAGTATAGAACTGCAAATAACTTTATAAACTTGTGCATTCAAAGTTAAATCAGAGATCTTACATCCAAGATATAATAAATGTAACAAATAAAGCATTTTATGTAAGTTTTAGTTTTAGAATAGGAACTCAAAACAGTAAATAAATATGTATAAATGATTATGTAGGTGAATAAATAGAGAATGAAATGAAGCGAAAATTAATATTACGATAAGATATTTATAAAAAAATAAACTAAAAGTAAACGAAAATTAAGTGTACTTTTGGTTTTTGAATATATATAGTAATTTATATATTAAAAAAAATGGAGAAGAATTATGTAATGTAATTGTTATTTGATAAAAATTTTTTTAGAGCATGAGTAAAAAGAGAAAATATAAAATTAAAAATTTGCTTTAAAAACACAATGTTAGAGGATGTATAAAGAAACTGTAGGAATCGATGCATCGATATAAATAGGGCAACAAAAATTTAGCAATACTTAGTTGCTAATTAGGAAATCAAATGCATGGTATGAAAGAACCAATCGTACTAACACCTATAGGAAGAAAATACTCCCGTAAATGAGCGAAATGAGTGAAAGGCAGGAGCCAGACAGTGAGAAGGTTAGAGCGAGCACCATGAAACATAGACACGAGTAAGCGAGAGTGAGAGAGAAATCTTTTGTGAAATCGATATACCTGGAACCGCATCACAGGGGCGCAGATGCTATCGAGATGAATCCAACACGTGTAACGAACTACCGCCTCGATCTTCCTCGTCTACTTATACCAATATATTCACACATACTGGCTATGCAGATATACAGTAGCTTCAAACCGGCATCGAATTTATTCGAACTCCACCAGGGCAATGACTAATATTTGTGTGTAGGTATTATGTATTGGGTCTTATCAGTAACCCAATAAAAATTTAATGTTACTTCATCGGTCACTAGTTTCACATGAATAGAGATCGAGGATTTCGAACATTCGACGTTAAAGGGAATTTACCACTCCGCGCTTCTCATGATAATACAAAAACCTTATCATATTAAAAACCTCCTTCTGTATTCTAAAAATGATTAAATGCGCTTATTAAATATTAATTTTGTGTAGCTGTAATTAAAATGTTTAATCAAAAATTCTCATAAATAATCAAACAATTGCAGACATTTATTCGAATATCGTAAAAAGAACAATTTTTCATTTAATTTGAAGCTTGTAAATTTCTATTACATATCATACGAAATATCTGATGATGAATATATTCAATTTAAAATAAAAACTGTATTATTGATGTATATAAACTAAATAAAATTGATTGAATAAGATATTGTCACATAGAAAAAATTATGTATTAAATTTTTGTGACTCATAAGCAATACCGAATTAAATATATAAAATTTTAAGATGAACCACAGATATTATAAACTATAACCTAATAAAATTTTCAACTTCAAAAATGTTTATGACTTTATAAAAATTACAAAAAAAATTTTTTTAAAAAACTTAACGATTAGACTTGATTATAGTCTTAAATTTAGAAATTCTTCTATGTTGATACTGTATTACCTAATACATTCTGAACTGGAAAATTTACTCAAGAAGGCTGATTAAGGTGAAGAATTACAATTTCAGTCGGTCATAAAATTTTCATGTACGAATTGACAAAATACTAGAATCAAATGAAAAGAAAGCTTATAAGATACGCAAAGTGAAGTCTCAAAGATCAAGAACAAGTTTCCAGATTTCCATCTGCAAGAAGTACTTACGAGGAGACTTGTCGAGGTGTGGTCCGGACATCTCTAGCATTGAATGATGATGACCGTGGCTAAATGAGGGAGTAGATAACATGACGATTGAAGAGATCAAGAAGAGTGAGAAGGAGACGGAAGACGAGTCATTCGGAATCGCTAACGAGCCTAGAGTAGTCACCAAAACGATGAATGGATCAGCGAGCAGATCAGGTCTCGTCTCGTATCTCTCCTTCTTCGTTGACTCGGCTGGTCTGGGAAAGTTATACGAGCGTACTCCTAAGAATGAAAAAGGAAGGATAGGTGGGACCTTTTTCGTCGACAACGCACATGCGCGCACTTGTCAATTATGTGCTTGGGCCTTGGGCGATGGGCTTTGACAGCTAAGCAGGAGGGTCCAAGAAGGAAAAATGTTGTCCCCTTGACGTTCGAGAATTGACGTCGAATTATTTTTGTCCCGCAAATCGGCTTTTATTTATTCAGGTGAGCGATTGCTTTTCCAGCGTTGACCCAGTAGACTTTTTGACTAAAGAATGTGATCTCTTTGAGTACTAGCAAGTTGAAACATTTTAAATCATCGCCCGCAGAAAAAGAACCATTGCTGCAATCCTTAAAAATCTGTCACTCGCAAGTTCTTCCTATCAATTCATTTTCAAAAAACATGTCTATTAAATAAATAATATTACATTCGGTCCTCTAAGTACTAATAAGTGAGGAAATATGAAAGGATTGATCTATCCTGTGAATTGAATTTCCCACAAAACTATTAACAACGACAAGTTTTAGAAGTTAAACAATACCTATCTTGACCTCTTAAGAATCACAGCTTTTTGTGATACCCACGAAAAGCTGAATCCAAAATTTTAAGAAAATAAGATTATTCTTTGCTTGCACTCTAACTCAAATTTCTTTTTAAATTTTCTTACACCCTCATAATACCTAATCTTAGTCAATGTCTATATATTTCTTGAGAAAAAGCTAAGATACTTATATATGCACTGTATATACATGGAATTTAGTTTTTATTATTTGTATATATTATTAACAAGTTCGAATGCAAATTTATTCATGACACTTTTGACAAAACTTCATTTTAATTATTAAAATTCATGGTACGTTAAAACACTGAATATTATGTCAGTATCGTTCAGAATACTTAGTATTTTATTTTATGCGTATTAAAATATAAATCTAAGTCATTTATAAATTTACTTTTATTTTTTATAGCATTAAAAAACTGCAAATAAATTATATACATATAATATTATTATAATACCTAAAATACATGATAAACGAAACGATAAAAAAAATCTTACTATAGATGAGTTTGATGATATAAAACATACAAAATGATACCCATAGAATATTAATTTTTATATTAATATACAATTATTGAAAGCACCTGAAACAATACCAAAATTTTCTAAAATTTGTTATACTTTGACTTTGTTTCCTTTAAGACTCATATTTCCAACAATAAAATCGTATACTGTCTTCATACATACGACAAATTACATTTTCATGATAAAAAACTTTTTTTTACTTTTACGCGACAACAAAATCATTAGGTTAATTCGTGCGTCTTGACAAAATACAAATTTTTAACTCATGTTACATATAACATATATCATTATTCACAATGTATACAATTCAGTATATAATTCACACATTCTATAATAAGTCACTTGAATAAAATCTGTACAAACAAGACTCTCACCGGACTCATTTTCACGCACTCGGTATTTCTGGACCCTATTTATGATATATATTTCGTACGTATCTGGACAGATATTTCATTCACAAGAAGAAAATCAGTTTTGTTTTTTTGTTTTTCTTTTATTTTTCTCCCAACCCCGATTCTCTTACTTATTTATCTCTCTTACTCTCTAATTTGTAAAAATTTCTTGCAATTATTCAACAAGAAACATTATAAGTAAGAGAAAAAATAATCGACAACAACTAGTTGGTATAACATTTTTTAAAAATAGATCGAATTTAACTAAGTTCAGAGTATAAATTGTAACATAAAAATCTATAAATTTAAAAAATTGATACAGCTTTTATAATCAAGTATTGCAAATGGTAAGGTTGTTTAAATTGTATAAAATTTGTGGAGTATTTTTGTTATATACTAATGAAAGCAAAAATCCTTATCTTTCTTTAAAATTTTAAATCAACCTTATATACTTCAATGTTTTAGATACAGTTGAAGGTTACTTTGTAAAAATTAATGATTGCATGTTCCATAGCAAAAATGGCAATTTAAATTTCTTACATTCAAGTCTAAACTTACTGGACCAGAATAGTGGACACGAATTTACATTGGTGTGTTCGCCTCTAACTATCATTGACTCTAGAAGGTCATAAGATTAGCTGTACTATATGTTAAATTACGAGTACAGGTCATGAATCCTGCAGAATCTGGTGGTCATGGGAACCCATGCATGTATCCCTGCAACTACTCGGGAAACGCTATCCATAAGCCACAACTCTAGATTCGCTTATTGTATAAATGATCGATCACACGCGGGCAGTCTACCCTTCACCTTGAAATTCCGAAGTAATATGTTTCACCCGGTTAACTGTAGAAGAGGATGTTTCACTACTGACAAAAGATTGTTAGATATAAAGATAAAAGATTGGTAGATTTACTATTTATGGGTGACAATCTCATGCTTGTAGATCAAATAACAGTTGCTGCAGGACCTTTTCCCAATTGGGTACTTTGCTCGGAGAAAATGCTTTATGTATTGTTAATAATTATTTTTACCTTCTAAATTCTTAATAATCTGGATACTCTAACTCGCTATATAATTTACACAGCAGTTTCTTAAATTTGATGCTATTGTAAACATTATAAAACTAAGTATACTCATTCTTATAGCAAAATTTATCAATAATACAAAAATTAAGAATAAGTGGTGAAAATCAAATTTCTCAATTTAATTTATCCATATTACGTTTGCAAACATTTTTTATACGTAGATATTTAAAAAGCTGTTTTCAACATTTTAAAGAAATAATAAATATACTTATAAATAAATCACATTTAAATTACGGATGTAATAGTATGTAGCTATAATAAATGCTATATCATGTTTTTAGTGTCTGATTTCTATAAGTACATTAACGTAAGCGACTACTATATCCAACAGAGTTCATAGAATTTTCAAAGTAATTTAAAAAATAGAGGATGATTGAACAGAATTTCTAGAAAGTTTCATTTCAAAAGACAAAAATAAATTAGTAATATTTTCTGGAATCGTTTTCTCAGTAATCTATTTGTATAATTACAAGTCATAAAAGATTTGAAAAAATCAACAATCTTAAAAAAATTTATAGAATGTAAAAGTTTAGTTTAATAAAGAAAACTCATAGTACAAAATAAAATATTCTTATTTTTCAAACTGATGTGCGCAATCATACTGAAGAGTGTTGAGACTAATCTTCATTTTCAAACCGCAACAAAAGCACCAAAAAATAAATAAATAAAAGAGAAACAAATTTCTGATTCTCAGACAACCAGTGGAGGGAATGCCGCAAAAACCGCAAGAGAGCGAGAAAGAAGAAGAGAGAGGTGGGGAAAGTTAAGAGGGATGACGGAAATGGGGGATAAAAGGGAATAGAAGGACCTCGCGTATGCAAGACGATCATGCATTAAATACCAACAAGGTATAATATCGAATAACTCGGCCCATGTCGTCTCAACAAATGTTTCTTCCACAATGAACCTCGCGCCATGTGATAGCAAGATGAAGAGAGAGAGAGAGAGCGCGCTAGAGAGAGAGGTATGCATCTGGCTGGGTCAGGACCGATCCATCACCACGTGGACTAAGGTAGGATCCAAGAAACAAGCCAAGGAAACCCGTTTGAGTGCTTTTTCCAAGAACGCACCAACCCACGTCAGGCTACCGTATCTTCCTACTCCTACAAAAAATCCTTGTACGAGACTGTAGTATATCTCAGCTGGGATTACGATAGGGGATTCCATGCATGACTGCTATCGATTTTAACACTGACCTTTTGACAAACATCAGTTCTAAGCCATTATGTTCCACCACCTTTCTTTTTACTCCTTGTATTATATATAAAATTCTATTTATACTTTATCATAACCAGACAACCAAATAACATTGCACGAATTATTTATTTTTATAATTTTTTATTTCTATGAAGATTAAAATTTTATTTTTATCTATGTGTTACAAAAGGGTTAAAGCATTTATTTATAAGAGTTTATTAAAATTGCCATCTAAAAATTTTGATTAATATCCCTCTATACTGTTATATTTAAATAAAAAATAAATTTCTATTTCGGAATCTTCGTAAATTATCCAACTTAGCTTGAATGTAAAAAATTGATATACATTGAATAAAAAAATTATTTTTCATTTCCTTAATTTTCTTAAATTTTAAATAATTTTTTTAATTTAAAATTATTATTATAATTATAAAATTCAAAAAAGCTCGTCAAGCTTTTATAAGAATAATGAAAACAACTTCATGAAAATCACTGTAAAATAATCTTAACTCTGATAAGGAAATTTGTAAAAATAAAATCAGCAATAAAATCTAACAATATAAATCGAAATTAAAGTGTATAATAATTTATTAAAATTTCAGAATGTCCAAGAAAACACTTGTTTCTTACTTGGTTTCTTGTTGTAATATGTATTTTATCAATCAATGTACATAGTTTTTACAGTAAATAAATATTTTATACTTTTTTTAAGTAAAAAATTTCTGACATAAAAGTAGAAGTTGTTCAATAAACAAATTGAAAGACCTATAGATGGTTCTTGAAAATTATACATTTAAATGTATATCAATCGAATGCAAAAAATTTCATAGAGTTATTAAAAATTGTATGGTCTTTATAATATTATTTAATCATAGTTTGTTATATTTTAATTTTTTGTGTAATGACAAACTTTTTAATCAAATGATTACAGCAAAAATATTAAGACCGTTAAATAAAGATTTTAATTAGAAATTCATAAAATACAGTTTTTTAAATTTGTTTAATATAACTTATTGTTAAACAAAACTGTTATTTGTAAAAATTAAACAATTTTTTCGTTACAAAATCAAATTAAAAAAACCCTTAAAATTAAATTCTTAATCAGTTCACGAGTAACGTACCATATATTTCAATATTCTGTTCGAACATCGAATGTAAGTGGCAATCAGTTTAAATGTAAGAAAAACTACTGTATAAGTTTAATAGATATTCAATTAATTATTTTAATCTTTATAACTTTATATACAGTAAAATTAATATTATTTTTTATCAAGTCCCACTTTTGCTAAATGAACGTTTAATTTTGTTGTAATATGAACAGTTCGTTCGAAAAAAAGTCCAAGTAGATTAAAAAAGAGAGAGCTCATTTTTTAACAAAACAAAAATAATTTACAAAGTATTACTAAAATACGAGAATAAACATTCTTTTTATAGAAGAGATTTTCTTTTTCATTTATAGTAAAAAGAGAAATAATAGCCCTGCTTAAAACAATTTACTTAATAAAAAAAAAAAGGCACTGATGAAATACTAATTATCATGAATAATGCAGAGAATGGGTGCAGTAATAGTCTAAAGGTGCTTAAGGAGAAATATCTTAAAGTAGACGTCTTAATCGCAGCTGTCCATCTTATTTGGAAAACCTATTTCCATATTAAATAAATTGTTATTAGTGACAAAAAGACTAAGCTTTTGATTAATATGTATTCCTAACTAATTAATTCATCTATGTTAATTATAATTGTCATAAGTGATTGATTTTATATTTTATATTGAATACTTTATTCATAACTTTAGCTTTTCAATATTTTTGATATCTGTTAAATAAGAAAATCTATTATCAATAAATTTCAAAAATTTGTTTCCTGTCTGAAATTATTGAAATTTTTTTAAGACAATTTCATATTTACTAGCTCTTTATGTTTAATTTTTTTAATGTTATTGGGCTTCCTCACTTATCAAGAATGCACTGAATAATGAGCTGACAAATATTTGAATATATAAATTTGCAGAGCTTTCTTTGATTTTTTTTAAATCATAAATCTACTTTCATTTCAAGATAATAAACATATTTGTACGTACAAACAATAGAATAATTTTCAGCATAATTGGTACTGTTAGAAATTTGATAAATAAAATTACGGATACAGATTTTCACTTTTTGAATTATTATATAGCTGAAATATATTACATACGAAAAATCGATTGTTTTAAATACAGTTTCTGTAGACCTACTTTACGATCTTAATAAACATATATATATATATTTCTTTTACATACACGATTAAAAAATTCTTTTTACAAAAGAAAATTACAAATTTTTATTTAATATTTAACCCTTGAAAGTAATTTTTATTTTAATTCCATGTAGTAAAATAAAAGCCTGAAAACATGAAAAATTGATTTTATTTTAAACAATTATAGAATTATTAAGAATTTTATTTTTAAAAAAATAATAAATTTATTTGGCTCTCTAAATAAGCATGGATATATAAAATGAGTTAAAAGACTTTTAATTTGCAGAAAATAATTATCAAATGAGTTGATAGTTTGTATTTCAAAAAATTATAATATACTGCCAGTATAATGCATTACATTCCTGCAATATTATATCAATGCATTTTATGACCTTATTACGCTTTATAATTATTTATGTTTGGTTAAAATTAGGACAATTGTATTTTTGTAGTTTTTTATAAGTACAGTTTTTTATCGAGATTATGCTTAAAAAATTTTTTTGGAAACATGGTATAATGTTAATTTTGAATTACAGAATATTATAAATCGATGCTTTATTATAAAATATAATAAAATTCCATGATAATAAAAATAAGCAAAAAGTATGTGTAATACAAAACAACTTCAATTGATGATATAAAGGGAAGGTATATATAGTATACTTAACTTTATGGATATATGTGCCTATAATTTTGATAAATTATACACGTTTGACTAAATTAAAGAAACTAATAGTATTTAATAAACAATTTTTGTAGAACTTCTAGAAAACAAAAATAACACATTGATTACAAACACAACATTAATCGATATACACATTTATCATGACAACGAAGTACTCATTTTTTACAAATATAGAAAAAAAAACTAAATTAAATAAAGTGGAAATAAATAATTTGCAAAAATAATTAATACTAAACTAAAGAGCAAACTGTAGTACTAAAATCATAAATCTACGTTACAAATTGTTGGCTTATTACTCAGTTTCTGCTAAAAAACATATTGATGGATAAAGTAAATATTAATTTTATTGAAATATGAAGGAATACTGCTTTAATGAGTTTATAATAGCAATGAATAATACATCGTTGCCAAATTTGATCACTTGTCAAGAAAAAATTCGGTACTTTGTTGCAATTAAATCAAACAAAATTTTATGAATTTAACAAAGCGAACCTTTTTTATCACATTAAGTTAGTTTCTTCTAAGCTGTTTTTTTTGCATTACATTAAAATTAGCACAATCTACAGAGAATTTAATAACTCAGTATTTTTAGATAATCTCCTTCTTCCATAAGACTTAGTGAGAATAATTTAAGCATAGATTTGACTTAATTGATGGATACGGGAAACGAAATCTGATATTTGAAAAAAACAGTATTTAGAGAATCTTACGTCTATGTTTTCAAAATATGAACTCAGTAGATATATATGAAATTTGATTATTTAAGATAATTTAAAAAAAATTACTTAAAAAATCTTTAATCAAAAAAAATCCTTGTATGATAATAATAAAAACGTACGAGCTAAATTATTATTCGTCTATAGTATATAATTGAATTTTAGAATAAAATACTAATAACTGTTGCATATTAAAAGCAATATTAAAAATTACTACTTCGGGTGATTTTAATACAAATTAAAAAGATTGCGTTAAAATAAGCATTAATAAAGGGAAATTACGAAAGGGAATCTAATTTTATGTGTTAATACAGAAATGGCTTATAGTAAATAATTGGGCAAAAACTAGAGCACGAAACGAGTAATAACTGCGAAAAGTGGAAATCAAGAGTATCCTCTTAACTAATTATCAAAAACAAATAGACAATCTTAAAAAGAACAAAATTCATTCATCAACTTAAAGCATTTAAACAAATTAGATTAGAAGTGCAAGAAAACTATACAAAGGAAAATGATGAATGAATGATAAAAAAATTGTGATCATCAATCGGCATAATGTCAAATGCCTTTGCGAGTAAACCACCCATCAACTTATGTCATGCTCAATGTACCGATGTAGTATTAGCATCGTTTGTAACCTTTATTACAAGAATGACTATGAATACGCTCAGTCTCGTTATGCCCCGCGGGGTGCGGCGCCACCTTCAGTTCCTTTCAAAAACTCGAATTATAAGGTCCGGGACTTGCCAAGCTCAATGCGGCCTTCCAAACGGCCAACTTCATATAACATACTTCAACTTTTTCATTTAGGTAGCGTGCGTGGGAATGTGTGTCTTATTTCAAATTTATATTAAACTAATATAGGCTTGATTCGCAATTATTATGCAGACCCTCTCTACTTAATATCTGATTTTTCATAAATTATCGTTGTCGTCATCTTGGCGACTCTGCATCTCATGCTCCATTTTTTCCCATGACAATTAGAATCAACAATTTTTACTTTAGTATTATATTAGCGCATATCTATCTTAATTGATGTTTCGGGCTTTTTTTATAAAAATCAATGCATTTTTAATCTAAAATATTCATATAAAAATTTTTCTCATGTTAGCTAATACATTGAACAATATTTAATTATCTTTTTCATTACTAATTCATTATGACAGGTCTCATTTACAGCTAAACATAATTCGAACAACATTGTAAATGAATTTTTTTTTTAAATATTAGAAGATACTTAATTTTTTTTAAATTAACTTTTTAACTTGAGAAGCTGTTAGATTATATATTATATTTAATGAATTAAATATTTGATAACTATTTAAAATATAATAAATTATTTAATATATTGTATTAACGCATTCATTAGCATATCTTTTTTAACGAATATGGAGGGTGATATAATTATAAATTGTCAATGAGTGCCTTGACAGATAAAAAAAGTAAATTGAATTAATATTAAATAATAGTATATAAACTCTCTATCTCTCTCTTTCTAACTCTTCCTCTAAATTAATCTTTTTCTGACAATATCTTAAAATGAAAAATAATTTTAATTAACTGTGACTATACATACGAATAATTGGTTTTAATCTGAATTACTTTGCAACTCGAATATCTTAAATTGTTTTTATACTTATTTCGATAAGTTTGAATAATCTAAATTATTTTTACTTAATGCTTGGAATTTAACGCTGTTTTTAAAGATTGTCAGTATTAAAAATACAATAATACAGTTTAATAAATTAATGAATCAATAAAATCTGCTTAAAATTGTATATATGCAACGAAAATAAGTGTTCGGTTTCTCAAATAAAATGCAATTTTACCTTGCCATAATTTTTTTTTTGTAAACCTGCATCAAATAATATAGTAGATAATTTCATGTAACCATAAAAGCGCATAAAACTCAGTAAAAAATTTTAATGAATGAGGGAGATGATTTTAAAGGCCAATCAGATTGGTAGAAAATAAACCGACAATAGTTATATTTATCCTATTCAGAAGCTTGTCCATTTATCTTCTTTTAAAATACTTTTTAACACAGACCTGCAGTTGCACCTAATTGAACTCTCAACCATTGTGAACTGGTTCTGTGAAAAGCTTGGCATGCGCTTCTTCTTATACAGAAGGACGAGGAAATCTTATAATTTATGCTGCAGAATGAAAGAGAGACAAAGAGAAGTAAGGATCAATGGGTTTGAAAAGTACTGCATCAACGGGGGAATCCAATGAAGAGAACGCGTATGTGTAATCTGTGAGAGGGTAAAAGGAATGACGATAAGGTCGAGCAATGCGAGTTTCAGCCAATCGTTCGCTCTCCTTCTCGCTCTTTTCTCTCCCCTGATATTGCCCCACCCCTCGAGAATGAAGCCTACAATCCCTCTCTCTTAACAAGGAACCCCCGCAGACTAACTAATTCTCTCGAATGACTCGCGGAGCTGTGAGAGCTTCCCCGCAGGGGTTTGAAACAATGTGCGCTTTCGCGGGCCCCGCGGGGCACACTCTGTCATATAGTTATATGCATATGTCTGAGACTAAGGAGGGTGAAGCGAAGGTAAGATGGAGGAGGACGTAAAGTATTTGTCGACTCATTGCCCATAACATCGGTCAAACTCAACAAATTATGCCACAGATTTAATGTACGTAGTCGCTATATTTAATTATCGGTATTTATTAAGACCCATAAAGCAACTCCAATTTTCTAATTTTTTATTGCAAAAATTCAGTTACCTTAGTTGATATCTTCTTTTCAATTGATACCAATAATTGCCATTTGTTTCTCGACCAATCTCGCCATACTTGAAACTATCACGCCCTGAACTATAACTACGTATTAGTTTCTTCAATTTTTCTCGAATACTTGTTAAAATTAATCCATTAATTTTACTCTTGAGTAAAATTTCATCTTTTATTAGAGCTGGTACTCTTTTAAAATCAACGCTAAATAAAACTGGCTTCTTGATCCGTTTCTAATTAATTAAAAACAATAGGTCTATACGATGATTCATTGTATTATCAAAATAAAGAGTTTTACGAGTTCTCGAATTCGGTAAACAAAGATTTTTGAAAATTATAATACATCATATAACCATTAAAAATTAAAATCAAACAGACAATTAATACAATGCTTTATTATATAAAAAAAGCTTAGTACTCATTTATAATTTAAAAAAAAAAATATGAAAATTTCCATTTGACTTTTTTTTGTTCTTTTAACAGAATTAAAAGTTTTATAAAAAATTCAACATGATTTGTTTATTGATTTAAGAAAAATAGTTGTTTACTTAGGCTATAAGATAAACACCATAAAATGACTCTGTATCGATATTGATGAAAACACGTAGGTACCAATTATTATATTTATCAATTTTCCTAATAAATGTTGTACATAAAGAATTTTTTGTTAAAAATGCCATGCATATTATTATACAAATATTGCAATAAACAGAAGATAATTTTTTCTAAAACTAATTTTTAAAAAAATTGGTTCTTCAATCATGTCTATTAAAATATATCACTCTTTAAAATAGTTTTTAAAGAAAAGTTATTAATATGAAAATTACAAATTTTTAATTAAAGAAAAAAAGTAATTGAAAAAAAAGGTAAGTTAAGAAAAGTGTGATAGAAAAAGCGGTAGCTTTGAAGGTACAATTTAATATTATTTTTTCGAAAATTTATTATAACGAGAAATTATTCATCAAAGATATATATATTTTAAAATTGAAATTAGTAATATGAAATACTTGTAAATTTCTAAATATTAGTATTATAAATTGTAAATTTTTCAAACAAAGTAATTTTAAGAATTATACCTATTTATTTTAAGATACAATTTATATTTATCTTATAACAAAAAAATGAAATTAATTTATAAACGTACAAAATACAATTGCACTTAAATTAGAAAAAGGAATGAAGTTTCACGAATAAGTAGCATTCAATATTGAAAAATAAGCAAATTCATTGCATACAAATGGAGCTTAAGAAATTCACAAGTAAATAATAAATTATTCGAATCTAATTATAATTTGATTATAATTATAATTTTGAGCTATTCTATTAGGATTTAATTAATTCTTGTTTGTAAAATAAAAACGGCAAACATTAGCTTATTCTTAGAGTAAAAACCACCATTAAAAATTAGCTAAACATTTTACAAGCTAACAAATTTCTCTATTAGAATTGAAATTAAGTTATGTTTCTAAAAAAAATCTCATTGTATTTAGTTAAAAAACATCGTTTGCAGAAGTTATAAATGACATCTTGGAAATAAGTAAAAACTAGAAAATAATTGACTGGATAAATAAGTTTGTATAAATGTATTTTGATATCGTATCACATTCAAACAGAATATTCTATGCAACTGAAATCTAGAGAATTTGAGTAATGATATAAAGGTATTGAATTATTGTCGAGATACATTTTCAGAGGAGAAACCCATTATAAAGTTTTAATTGACCTTTTCTTTACATCCTTTTTCCTCTCTCGTTAACTTTGCGAGCCTAAGAAGAAAAAGAAATCCATTGGGCTGTAGGGCTCAGCAAAAATCGGGTCACCGATCCTAGTCTCTCAAAATCTGATTGCGGCATGACGCGGAGGCCACATCAGTAATCAAACTTCGACGCCTTGAACACTCGCGATGAAAGATGAAAGACTGTCTAGTGATTCGGCATTTTTAAGCGACTTTTTCCCGTTCATTCTACACTCTTCCCTCGTTCTTCTTAATAGTATCCTTTCATATATGACTGATTCGTAATTGTATTATTAGTTATGGAATTTGAGTATAGTGCACTGATATCGCTATATTTAATATCATATACCGCAGTAATGGTAAATTCATTATTTGGATCTGTAGAATCTCTGAAAGTTCAACTGTGCAGATGCCTAATCTAGTACACAGTTTCTCTTCTGTCGGAGCTTGTAGGAGATTTGAGTATTTTTAAAAATTACGATAAAATCGTGTTTTCACCTTTGTATTATCACTTTAAGACTCGGTTGATGATTGTTCTCCAATGAAAATTAAATCAGGATATCGACCAAACTATTTGATTATTTCACGAAAGAGTTTTATCTTATATTAAACAGCTCACAATAACAACAACATTGTGATCCGTTTTAATAACTCTTACTTACCTTCACTTTTATCATCGAATGTTTGTAAAATCGAGGATAATCGGAGTTTCAATTTGACAACATTATAATATAAAATTGTTTTCAATCGCGAAAATATCCTTTTAAAATTATTAAATGCTTGATAAAATTTTTTTTATAAACAAAACACGAAGAATTTATTGAGATATAAAAATAGTTATTAAGCTGGCAACTACCTCAATGTATTTTTATTAATATTAAATTTTTAATCTAAATGTACTACTTCAACGGTAGAATTTTTTCAAAACTAAGATAAGTTGCTCGAAGTAATAATTAAATTCAACTCTCCTATATGCATCTTAAATAGGTTTCTCATCAAAAATACACTGTCAGGGTGACGGAAAAAATAAATAAATATGTATTAGATACGTAAAAGCAAATATAATGGAGCGCAAGTAGTTCCTCCGAAAAGTAAAAGATGGGAAGAAGAGTGAAACTAGAAACCAAGTAGAGATTCATCTTTCCGTACAAAGTGTTCAAGAATTCAACTCACGTTTGGTGCCCGGAATCACGTTTGTACTACATCTCTCCCTCTATTGTTCATATCGCTGCCGAAAATCTAGTTGGGCGCAGTTTTTCAGGCCGACATTGTTCTCATTCTCACGTACCGTGGAGACAACATTTAATAAAAAACGAAGGGTCTTTCAATATTAATTTTCCAATGAAATATAAGTAGCTGAGCTTCGACCACTTCCATTCACCTAAGTTTCTTGATACCAATATTATCGCATATGCTACATAACGTGAAGTAATAGTTATTTTTCACAAACATTGAACCGGTTAATTCCGAAAATTGAAAAAAATCATGTCCCCAACCAAACAAATCCTAATTTCTCTATTGAAGTGTTTTTGAAGTGATTTTATTACTGCAATTGGTGCAACTTTTCTTGTTATTCCTTAAAATTTTTAAGATAGCTAGTAAAGCATAAAATTAGAATAAGAACTGAAAATTTGTTTTAGTGACATTTGGCTAATTATAATCGGCTTATAAGCTCATTGCACATATTTAATATTAAAATTTATCTTAAGAGAAAAGCTAAGTCAAAACTTTTTAATAATCTTGGAAATATAAAAATAATTCATCAATCAATCAAATAAATGTAATAAGGGTATATATGATTATTTTCTCTTCTTGTGAAATCATTAAATGCATAAAGACTAATGTAGCAACTCAAAGGAATTGCATAAATTTGATAAATGGTTCATTCATGTATTTTAAAAGTTAAATTAAACGGTATTCAAAAAAAAATTTTTATCTCGTTTTGCGCTGCTTTTTTTCTTCTTTCAAAGGTATTGAGATTCTTATGATAAAGGTAGATTCAGGCAGACATTAGCCGGTTTACGCTACAATGATTCATAAATTTGACAATTTGTCTCAAACTTTCACCGGATTTTCATCTTACGCGATTAGAATCTTTGTCCAAAGCTTTGGACATAATATTATTCCCTTTACTGACAAAGTTTACGTTACCCATACCGATACGCCATTTTAAAATTCGATAAATATCTGATTTCCTTCTTTAACCTTATACAACATTTATCTTCATTCCAATATATTATATTGAAAGTACTAAAGTTTTAAATTTTTTTTTATTAACGCAAATTAATTTTAAGAATGTAATAGTGTAACTTTTATTATATTTAAACAAATAAGAATTTTCTCTACTACAACAAAGAATATTTAATGAAGCACCAGGTGGTATAAAAAAAAGTTTACCAGGCTTCTTCTGAAGAACCTAGAAAAAATCTGATTCAATAAAAAGGCTAGACTATTATAAAATTCTATTTGTATAATTTTTAAATTAAAATTTTTATTTAATTTTAAAAATTATATTTATAAAATTTATATTGAATTTAAATATTTTTTAAATGTTTACATTTAAATTTTACAATTTAAATTAATTGAACAAATAGTGAATAAATGAGTAAATTTACAATTTACAATTAAAACTTAATTGTTTTTAAAAAATTAGATAAATGGAAAATATGTGCTCTTTAGTTCAGATTTTTAATTATATAGTAAGTTTGAAATAATATAGTAGTTTAAGGTACTGTAATAAAAAACGTAAAACAGAATAATCAAATAAAACCAGACCAGTATATATTTGAAATAAACAAACCTTCAGTAGCATATCCTCAAAATTATAATATAAGTCTGTATTTCTGAACTTGTCCATCTCAACGACTGTATAGATACGTACAAAGCTCGTATTCAAACCCTCTAACCATTGAACCATACATTTTCGTTGAATCTTAAAGTATATTTATTCTTAGGAGAAAACGAAACATATTCCTATACATTTATATACGATTCGCAAAATGATAAAAGGTGCTGGCGGACATTCGAGGTAAAATTTATTTGCGATTGCGAAACTTCCAGTATCGAGGAAGCAAAAGTAAGTTGAAGCACTAGAAGAGAGTGAAAGAGAGAGTAAGAAAGGGAGAAAGCAAGAGAGAAAGAGAGGCAAAAAGAGAGTAAAAAAGAGATAGAGAGAGAGAGAGAAAGGGAGAAAGAGAACTAGGGAGAGAGAGAGTAAGGGAGATCAAATGAAGGGGCGATGGAGAGTATGAGATGCCCAAGGATCGAGGGAGGACAAGATTTACGCGCGGCTAACTTTTATATACAGTACAACGCGTAAGCCAGTCTAAAGGTCTTGAAAAGGGTAAAGGATAGTTTAGCGAGAGAGAAGGAAAGGAGTCGAGAACCGGTCACGCGAAGACTTCTCCAGAGCCCAGACGACAATAAAAGATCTTCGACATTAGATGTGACAAAAATGAATTGTTATATTGTCTCAACAAATGAAGCAGCTCCTATTTTGCTTTCTACTTTTATTTTGTGATATTTTCTCCTTTTTTAGAGTACCTTTACTCGATGTAAAACCCTATATGACCCTTTTTAACATCGTTGTCAAATAATTGAGTATACGTATGTAACTGTAGCTTCAATTTAACATTCAACAATCAGAACATGGAATGCGACCTTTTTTGACCGAAATTGATTCTAAGGAATTTATACTTTTACAAAATTTTAATATTTTATAGTAAACTAATCTATTTTCTATAAAAATGTATTTTTTTCATAAAATAGAACAACATATTGTTATTGTAATGCAAATTTTTACTAATATATTGCTACATCCTAAATAGGCAGTAACCTAAAATTCTACAATTCTACTTAAAGTTTTAATAGATTATATATTAGAGATAGATTAGTAATACATATATTACCATACATTTAATATTCTTGTAAGAAGTATAAATTATTATTAATAAGAAAGATAGTATTCTGATTTTTCTTTAATATTAGTATTGATATTCTGAATACATAAATAATACCTTTATAATGTTATCATTACTCGAGGAAATTTTGGCCTTTAATGTAAAATAAAAAAATAGTAACATTAATGAAAAAAATTAAAATCAGATGCATATTATAAAGAAGAGTTATTGGAGGTGCCTGTATGTTTTGATCGAGTACAATATGATGATGTACAAGTGAAAAAATTCCAACAAATAAATAAATAAAAAAACTCGGAACGTCGCATCCCCGTATGTTTGCATTGGATCAGCACACAAAATCAGCGTCCTCTCTGCAGCTTTTTCCTTCATTTTGTCAGCTACTCCACGATCGTAATTTCTCCTCCGCCCCGTACGACCGCCGCCCATTCCCTTGCTCCATTCGCAGCGGCGCGAAGCACGTGTTTTGCCAGTTCCTATTGTTTTCTGTATGATAAATGGACCGTGACCACACGGTGCCAAGAGTTTTGGCTGAGGACCAATTCGGCCGAAAAAAGCAGATAAAAAACAAGAAAAGAGAGAGATAAAGAGAGAAATAGAAAGAAAGGAAAAGAGGGAAAGAGAGTGAGAGAGATAGAAGATGGGGAAAAAGGACTACGTAGAACGGAATCAATGACGCGGCCGCGTGTCCTATTGGTTGTTTATAGGCCCTAGATGTTATTTATGATCGCGTATTCGATGTGTACCGATCTGTGCCGTTGAGATATCCTCACCATGACTTCTCCGAAACGTAGAATTTCGGAGACCAAATCTCTCTGTTAGAATATATTTATTTTCATTTGCAAATCTACCACAAAAAATCAAGCTGAAACCATTTACTAATGAAATACGCATATTACAAATACTTCCTCATCCGTTTAATTACTTCTCCATTATATGGAATATCTATAGGGTCGAGCTAAACTGATTTTACTGGACAGCCTAGGTTAGTGTAAAAAATTGTATAAGAGTTAGATTTAAGGATATATAAACAGAATAAATTATAGTGCAGACGAATCTGTAGGGCTGAAAGCAAGGAAAACGCAAGGAAGGCTTGAGAATCAGCTGTTAAGCAGGAGTCACAATAGCAGACGGCGCGTCGCGTTCTCCAGCGTTGCCAAGACGGCAGGGGGTCTCTGACGGCTCTCTAAGGCAAATAAACACAAACATACATGTTTCGAGCCAAGACAACCTTTGGTGAGTGCCATGGTCGAAGATAGCGCCTGCTCTTAGAAATGCAGGGATGATCCATTGACAGTGGCCTGTATACAGACTGCTTACAATACTTCGCGTAATAATTTATTCCGCAAATTATGCTTTTCGCCTGGTACTTAATTTAACTTCAAATTATAGGACTTCAAATAAAAAACTAATTTTTTCAGTTGAAGTAAACTGTAATTAAGATTTATGTATAGTTTAGTATTAACATAATAAATATTCAATTAAATGTAGAAAAAAGATTTTTTAATTCTTTACTTGTTATACTAAATTGTTTTTTTTTTCGTTTTAATAAGAAAATAACATGTGCTTTAAAGTATAAATTATTTTATTAATACTTGATAGAGTCAAAATAGTAATTTAATGGTAAACAAAGTATACGATACGGTAAAAAATTATTACAGCATATTATTATCACAGAAATTAATTTATAAATACAAAATTAATTAAATCATAAATAAATAAATGTACGGAGTCAACCATTGTTAACACTTAATAATTATTAGTAAACTGTCTAAAATAAAAATATATTATAAATGAAAAGACTTACAATTAAGACGTAATTGGAAATTGATATGGACCATGTACCCACAACGAGGTAAATTGGTGGAATGTAATATTTAGGCAACATAATGTCCAATCTCGACGGCTGTTTTCGATCATGCCACTTATCAGACCTACCAGATCTTCTCCCAGTACACAATCACGACCTCGCTTTCTCTCTCTCTCTCTCTCTGTCTATCTTTAACTTTTTTTTGTTCTTCTTTTTTCAAATGATAAATACTAGAATATACTAATCATATATAATCATTAATATATTTATTGTAATTTGTAATATATCTGTAATATCGATGAAACAAAAAATTAAAAGGAACCTCATGGAATCTTTCACAAAAGAATTTTATTTAATTTTATTTAATATTTATAAGCATTTATAACATTTTAAAATTATTTACTCACGCATACACAAATATATAAAGTGATATGTGCTATAAAATTTATCTTCATAATGTAAGGGTAAACATAATTTCTTTTGATTGTATTTACTGATTGAAAGTAAAAGAAATATAACGTATACATCAAGTTTCAAATTTTGAAGGGATGAAAAAATAAGCATTAATGTGATTAAATAGGTAATACCTATTAAATGATTTTAAAAAACAACAACCTTTCGCGTAACTTTAAAAAAATATTATCATTTTTTCTTGAAGATATGTTATCAAATTATTACATTGAAAGGTCTTTGTTATGCACTTGAGATCGCAAAATAACTTTCTTGTTACATCTATACATGAACCATGGAAACACAAAAAAGCAAATTTTAAGCAGGAATGAACAATAGATACTGAAAGATGGGTAGAACTGTTGTTTGTTAAGTATAAAAAAGAACCACGTTATCCTTATTAAATTATGATAATTCCTAAAGATCAGCGCATAGGCTGCACAATTTCTATATTCCCAATTTCCGAAACTTTACGAATGAGAATAGAAGAATTACATGCTCTTAGCGCATTGCACCTAATCGTGAAAATATAAAAATCGTGCACTGCTCCAAGAGACATTAGGTCTACGATAACCCGTGCTCTACTATTTCATCAGACCATATGATACTCGTGACTCACATATGTTTGTCATACTCGTGTTAACTTGAACCAGTACTGGATTTACCGCGATAGAACAGTTTTAAGAGAGACGACTAACACTGTATTGCAGGGTATGCGAAAGCATGTTACGGATAGAAGACAGAGGCGAAATTATTGAGTATTGTGACCTGATAGCTTCTTTTCCGTTAATTCAACCAGTTGCCTTCCCCCCCCCCATGAACATTATTATATCACATAGAAAATTTTAAGGAGTTCACATTGCAAAACATGGATGTATTATATTCAATGAAGACCATTGTACATTTCTAAAACTATTTGTCTTTTCTCTCTCACCTCGAGCGTTTCGCCTCGAAATTCATCTTCAATTACGTATTTGTTTAGAAGAAGCCTGCTATTTTGCTTGCATGACCATAAATTTACAGAGCGCACGTGGAATTTCGACCAATTACTGGAACTTACATTTATATTGATCTTATATTTGCACTTGCTTGAACCAATCTTTTTTTTTATATATATGGTTAAAATACTAAATTATTGAATCAAATTAAAACTAAAAATTTTCTGATAACGTACAGTAACGCAATCGTAGAAATCATTACAGGCATAGGTACTTGACTTAATAGTGCAGATAAATATGTTTTTAAATTCAATACTGTAATTGCGATTAATTTCTTACATAGTTAAAAAAACAGCAAACATAAAAATCCTCGTAAACAGCAATATTTTAATTAAATAATTATGATATAAAACAAATTTGATACAATTGTTTGAAATTCTAAAATTTTCACCTTTTTAAAATTGTAATTCTGTAGTGCTCCTCACCCTCCTCGCGCCTTATAGCACTTGTAACATAAAAATAATAACAAGCCGCAATGCCATGGAAATTATCAATATTAGCTTTGGTAACAAACTAAAAGTAGAAATTACCTCATAAATAGCAAATCTAATAATGAGTAAATTAAACTCAGTTTCGATTGATTGGCACTATTCACATAACGCTTCTCTTCAAGATTTAACCTTCCTCGTTCCATTGAGCGATATTCCATTGAATACGATAAATCTCGAGGGGAATTAATTGGTCCACACTCTCATAGATTGTTTTGGCACGCTTGAGGCACTGGTCCTCGTGGTCCGACGCGACATCCTGTAAATAAAGAACCTCTGACAGAAGAATGTCCCAGTCGTGGCGCTGAGGCTCTTCTAGTTTATTGATATCCTTTTTAGTTAGTCAACCGACTCTCTTTCTCATTTTTTTATTTATTTTTATGACTTTTACGACAGTTTGTTGTTCTCTACCTCTTTCTCTCTTTCTCTATTTATCGCTATATCTTTTTACGAGTTCCCTTTTTTCCTTCAAATTTAATTCTTCAGAAATGATTTTAAGCCAAGTTTATAAAACTTATATTACTTTTACGTGTCGTAAAAGTAATATATTCTCGTATGTTCATGTATTTATAAAAATTGATTTAAAAAATCAGTGTATAAAAATAAGCTTTATTGAAAAAAATAGAAAATAGAACATGATGAAACCATTATCAATTATGTTTAGTTCTTATTCTTTTGACGACTAATGAATGCGAGAGCGTAAATAAATATGAAATTAATAAAGGCTACTCAATAGTTACTTCGTGCCCTTTCGCACATAATTGAATTTTTCGAGGGGATATAGTTTCTACTCTAGTAAAATGATAAAAATCTAGCATAGAATGTCTCTATTATATAAGGTTTATAAATTGTGGATCCCAGCACTATAGATTATTTTCAAACAACAATGTTTCGTCAAGAAGAGTATTCGTTATTTTAAAAAATCATGAATGTCTATAAATAATATTCTATATTTGTTTACGATTTTATAAATTATTAAAAGTCATGTTAAAAAAATAATTAAAAAGCGTAAAATTCCTCTAACTAGCTTCAAGAAACAAAGTAGCAAAAAAATGAAATAGATATCTTTCTACAACTGAATTAAATTCAATAATTATATAATATAGAGATAGACTAAAGTTTTATGAAACATCTCTATTGAAAACAATTCTTAGAGCTCGGTCGAGTAGGCAGACAAAACAATGTAACGCGGCTGAACAGGTACCTCCATCGTGATCTGCCATTCTTCTTAAGCTTGACATGCTTAGGTAAAAATTGACAATCGCTATATGGTTAAGAAAAAACTGTTGAAAAACTGACATTGGAAGCTAAAGATAAACTTGACAACGCACGTACAGATTTTAGAGAACAAAAAAAACAAATAGAGCTTGAAAGCGGCGAGATTGGAATACTCTAGCAGTTCATGCAAATCTGCGTGCGTGAATCCGAGAGAATACATGTTTTTATATTTGTGTAATCAATCTCCGAGGAATGATAAATAAACTCGTCATAAAAACTTTTCTTTCAGTTCATTCTATTAGAACAAAACCCAACTTCTTCATAAGCAACTTTACCTTCTGGAGCTAAGTAGTAAACGTTATTGTTATTGTTTTTTTAAGCTACAAGGACATCATTGAAGGAGCTGTTCCGAATGCGTGGACTAAACCCTTGCAATGCATTCATAGCATATAAGTATGACTGCTTTTAACCCTAATAAAATCTTTAAACAACTATATTTGAAACATCAAGTGCTTAGAATATTGTCAGTTCAGGTTTATCAAATCGATGACGAAGAAATTAATAATTTTTAATCTCTAATTATCAAATGAAAGAATCATCATAACATAGAGTATCAGTGCTTCCTTAGTTTCGTTTGTGAATCGTTATGTGATAAATTTGTAAGTTTATCTCGGAGAATAAATAATCTTGTCTTTGAAAAATATTTAACACATAATATTTAAAAAATACCTTTATATCTTAATAATTCTCATTCTAAATATTTTTTTAAGTATTCTAACCAGCAAATTTAATTTATAAAAAAATTCACAATTTACATTTAAAATTTCTTAAATTTCTCTTTTAAATAAAATTTCTGTTTCTAATTGATTAATTAGCAAATAAGCTTAATTTTATTAAAACTTAAATTTAAATAATAAATATATTAGTAAAAAATTATTATTATTTATTATATCTATTAATGTAAACACATAAACATAGTATTTATAATCAGTCACGTAAAAATAAAGTTAAGCAATAAAAATAACTCGTAGAAGCTCGCGTATATATATAAACATGAAGTGAAAGTGGAAATTGGGAAGTCATCACCACAGATTCTTGGAGTTACAAAAGAAATGAAAGCACTTTAAAAATTGATCGACTGTTGTAGAGAAAGCCCCAGGCCTAAGTCACTCAGTCTGGTGACTCAAATTGATGAAAGACCATGTTTTACATTCAATTCAATTGGGCAAAAAAAAGGCTAGGACAGCGGACGTATTTTTCGGTCCTCGTTATACAATTGTAAGAGGTAAATGCCTTATACAATTTCGATTCCTGGTTACTTGATCGCATCGCACACTAACAGTGCCGGGTGTCTTCGATTACATTGAAAAAGACGTTCATTGTTTTCAAAGTCACCTTTTTTATATTTATTTTTTGATAAAATACTGTATATAGACTTCGTTTTACTTAGATTGTTACAGGGTGACATTCAAATAACCAAGACAAATATTCAAATAACCATGGCAACTTCTTATAAAAATCTACTAAACTTCGTATATGCTTGCTACAGTAGTTTCTTTTCTTAATCGATCTGAACTAGTTCCGCAACTTTTTTCTTACATCATAGCTGATTCAAAAAGCTCTTTTTACTATGAAACTAACCTTCCAATATTTAGTACTTCAAAATATAGACAGTAAACTGTAATTGAATTCGTTAAATTATTCAGTAGCAAATTTTAATTTCTCTTCAGTTATAATAAACTATGTATAAATTTCTTTATTTATACTACTGCCTTCCGGTCTTTACGTCAATTGACATTTAAGTTCGTCTTAAAGATATTATTTCTCAAATATTAAGTTTCACTTGTATATTGTAAAATATCGCAAGATACAATACTCGAGAAATATTTAGAGTATAATTTTTTAATAATTAAATCTTACTCATTGCTTTTATGAAGCAGTAATTATAATATTAAAACCCAAACATTAAAATTTAATTTAATTTTCTAATTAAAAATCCAATCGATAATCGCGTAATAAACAAGTTTTGAATACGTATGGAAGCTGAGGAGACTATAAAAAAGTAAAATAAAAATTACAAATCGGAGAAGAGAAGCCATTGAGTAATTATCCGATGAAAAAAAATAATGCTTATAATTATTTTTGAGACACACGAAAGGACAGTGCGAAAGTGAGCGATAAAAGGAGGGAGAGTAAAAGGTAGGCATATAAAAAATCGAAATTTATTCAGTAAATTGCATTAAAGAGAAAAAAAAAACAGAAACAATGGAAAAGAGTTAGAAGGAAATACAGAGGAAAACAGATAGAGAAAAATAGAAGGATATAGAATCAAAAAATTAAAATTCGGATGGTTGTTTCTCATAAGATTGAATGACACAACGATCGATTCACGCCCCAGAGTTTGACGTAAATAGCAACGATCCCCGGAAATTGGTAACGCAAATCACGATTACTACCTTCTTTCTCATAACTTACCTATCTTATATCCACAGACGTCTTACTATGGGCCTTGTGGTGTTACTTTCTAAAGAGACAGTGCAACTCATTCCACAACTGTTAAAAAGATAGAGCGATAAATAAAGAAATACATCGTGTTCGTATAGTTGATTATGAGATAATTCTAATCAATATAATTCTATATATCTACAAACATAAAATTATGTGTGCATAACAAAATTTATTAATTACTGTCTACAAGAAATGTTAGGAATTTTAATACAACATTTTTCGCTGTGTAAAATTTATTAAAAGTTGAAAGTTTTCAAAATAATCTGTGCTTTACAATAATTTCTTTTAAATTTACTTTTTAACAAATATTAAAAGATTTTAATTTATTATTATTTTTCTTGTATACAAAATTTTATTATTATATTACTGAAATAATTAATCAAAATTCGTGCATATTTAATACTTCATCAATTTCGAGATTGATGAAGAAAAGTAAATCAAGAGAGATTGAATATAAATAAAAGTTATTTGATTATTTTTTAGAGAAAAATAGGGTCAAAAATCTAGGGGAAAAATAGTAAATATGGGTCTTCTGCTAAGTACTGTTTTCCCGAACTTACCTTATACATTAAACGAAAGAATTTTCTAAATAAAATGTGACAGTGCCATACTATAATGATACTAGACTATATTGTAGCTAGATAACTATAGACGTTTAGAAACTTATGAATGAAAATATCAATTTAAGATAAATAAAATATCTTAAAATAAAAATATATTTAGTAATTTATAGAAACAATCGAAAGTCTAATGTTTCAAAAAAATAAAAACACGAGAAAGATAAAAAGCGAAAGACTAAGAATGAATTTACATCAGAAAGTTGATTACCTTTTTCCTAACCATCAAGATAATCTTAGAAAAGCTAAATCAAGCGCAAAAATTTCGATTGGAAAATCAAGATTAATATAAAACAAAACATATTATCAAGAGGAAATAAAAACAATACACTCAAGTACTCTCTATCGTGATAAGATGAACTTATCGATACATCTTCAAGAATAGATTACCAATTAAAAATATTAAAAGTGATAATTAAAAATAGTCAATCCTCGTTCTAATTTTTTTAAATCATAATATTTACAGTATTTTATGTATAAAATTTAGCCTTTGTATCAGTACCTTCAATAATTTAAGTTTAAAACAAAAAAAGTATGGCAAAAAATACGATATAAATCATTACACAATAACGTTTTTTTACTTCGAACGTTAT
The DNA here is from genome assembly GCA_018907135.1 of Kradibia gibbosae. Classification (NCBI taxonomy): domain Eukaryota; kingdom Metazoa; phylum Arthropoda; class Insecta; order Hymenoptera; family Agaonidae; genus Kradibia; species Kradibia gibbosae. The sequence goes on along the minus strand of JACCHX010000004.1, from coordinate 23,619,342 downwards.
CAAGAAACATAAAAAAATAAATAATAATCTATGCATTATTTATGCGCATTATATAAAAGCTTCCTAATAAATAAATACAACTTGTATAGCTATAAAAAGTACATTCGTCATATGCTTAATATAAATATTTAAAAAATTAATTATAATAGTTAATAATGTTTAAAGGTAATAAATTAAAAAATTAACAGAATTAAAGTTAATATATTTTAATTTAGCAAACAATTTATATCTGGAAAAAATGAAATATAATTATAAAACTTAAAATTATCTGGTTATCTGATTAAAATACTATAGAATATAATTTTAATTCAACTTTTTAATTTGATTCGTTTTTACGCACTATAAGATGTACGGGATTGATCCCCACTCATAGAGTATAAATTAAAGGTACCTTAGAGAGCAGAAGTCTATTTAAAAATGTACGTTTTAAGTTTTGTCTGATGCGAGCGAATTGGATACGAACGTCTTGAGAATGAACTTGACTTTTCTTAGAAGTACGGCTTTGCACCAATTCACACATCAATTTCTAGGAAACAAGCCAACTTAGGCATTCAGATCGTACACGGTACCAAATCATATACCGACAGCAAGTGATACCGTCATCACCAAGTGGAATCCAAGATATGCGGCTGACAAATGGTGAAACTAAAGAAAAACTAAAAAAAAAAGTTCTAAATTATAAAAATTATATAAACATGTTACTTTTAAAGCACAATGTACAAATAATTATTTGGATTTTTTCCCTTTTTGATAAAAAAATTTTTTTTAAGCTAATATGATTAAACATTAATAGAATCTAAACTATGCCTTTAATTTTACATAACTCGCCAAAAGCCTTCCTCTATTAAATACTTCATTTAGAAAATAATATTAAATTATTATGTTAGTTTCAGTTATACACAATTTTTAATATTTCACATAAAAAGTATACAGTTGAAATATACCATTATAAAATTTTAAATCGTATTCCTTAAAAATATGAATCTCTGATCCTAGTCAAATACGCCAAAACTTTTCACATCAATAAGATGCGAAAGCTATTTAGATTTTTTGAAACATGCAATGCAGATCTAAACAAATCTTTTCATCTATACTGCGTCAATGACAAGATCATTAGCGTTTAAAAAAATGCGTCTCAATCAAATAAATTTATAGAAAACATTGTATACTTTTGACGCCAAATTTGATCTTATTAAAATTAACTTTGAAAGAATAATAAAATCTATAAAAATACAAGCATATAATTTTAACAAAGGATAATTGAATAATAGCTACAGATACTATAAATTATAAAAAGTAATAAGTAAAAAAAAGAAAAATAAGTAACAATAAATAATAACTGAACGTTAAATTATTCTAAATAATTTCTTTGCGATTTTAATAAATAACAATCGAAATCCAAATCATAATTCTTACAAAATTTTTCGTAAATACTGTTTTCGTAGTAAGTTAAATTATATTTTACTTTACTTTAGGTAAGATAAACATAATTTTTTAATAATCTCTAGGCTAAACATAATTTTAATAATTTACATGATACTTCAATTTTCTAATACAGAAAATAGATAATACTGCAAATGCTATTGTTTCAACTACTATCACATATATTTAAAAAAATATATATTGTGAGACACTGCATTAAAAAAAATTCAATAAAAATATGTCAAAGTTAAAAATTTTAACAATATTAAATTAAAATATTAATATTTTGATTTTTATGTATTATATTATTTGACTTATAGTATAATTATTATTATTGACTACTAAAATTACAATTCTAAAAAAATGTTAATTAAATTATTAGCGAATGTTAACGAAAATGTATATTAATTGTTCAAAACATACAATATATATCTTTCCAATAATTAATCAAAACTCACTTAATTTTTTTAATCGACTATTTATTTATTTGAATACCATCAATTTACATTAGTAAATTAATTAATGTTAAATAAATAAAACATTACAAATCAAATTGATTTATTTTTACGATTTCCTTATCTCGAGCAAATTTGTATTTCACTTTAAATCAATCATTTTTTAACAACTTAACAGAAAGAACATTATATACTGTTAATTAATTTTTATAACATAACACACGTCTATAATTTTTATTAAACTTCTAAATAAACTAAATTTCTTTATGCACCTAACAAGCATTAATACAGTTTTAACAAGACTCTCAAATCATATTTGTAACAATAAGCCATTTTGGCATTGCATTTCTACTATAAAACGAAAGAATAGAGTAAGAATACACGTGAAATTAATACACATGACTCCAACTTTAAGCTAAATCGACGTCAAAACGTAATATAATCGAGTTAAAACTTTTTTTTCAACCATAAACATAAAAATGATGATTTTTAATTGCTTTTCTGTCGAATTTTTAGCCAATGTCGTTTTAATTTTCAAATCTTAAGAGGCTACAGGAAATATAACCTTTTTTATATTATTTAAAGAGTGAATTTGTTTCATTTTCTATCATCTTTTAAATTTCTTGACGTCTCTAAGTTTTTTAAGCATCAAGTTTGAAGTCAAATTTAATCGCTTTAAAAATTATATTTGAGGATTCTCCAAAATCTGATCCCAGGTCAACAAGTAAAATTAATTTCAATATTATTTATAAATAATCAAACTTGTGAATTTTTTTATTTCTTAATTGTTATTAAGAAAAAAATTTGGTATATTATAAAAAAGTTTAACATTTTTATTATTTTTTATTAAATCGATATAATTAATTTTACGAATTCCTATTATATTGGTATTATTGTTAATTACATTGTTATTATAAAAAATCTTGTTGTCTAAATTTTTTTCTTTATATATAAAAGTTTAGTTATTAAAATTTTTAATTGTAATACAAATTTTACTTTAAATTAATTATTAAAAAAGTTATTTTCTTTGAAAATAATATTCTTTTTTTTTCGTTATTCAAACAAGCTCCACCCTTGTTATTGCACCTAAGTACGTAGGACTAAATACAATAAATTACATCCGAATATAACAAAAATATTAATAAAATTCTAATTTGGACATATTATATATATAAATTTAATAAAATAATAAGTTTTTAATCAACTATTTTTATATTATTCTGTAAAACTTTTATTTTTCACTAATTTAATTGGTTTTCTGTAATTACACAATGCGAAGTTCTTTTAATTATAAGATTCTTAAATACAATGATATGTCCATAAGGTCAATTCTTTTGATTTATATACTCCACCATGTACCTTCTATACACAACTTCATAAACGTTCACGCAACTTTGCCGAAATTTACCTGTGTGAACGTTAAAGTATTTCTTCTTTTTATTCCAACGCATTTAAGCCCATTAGCACAAGATGGAGACTTTGTTAACAAGGTGTTTAGAAAATTCTGATTCGTAAATTTAAGATTTTCTTATTTAATTGAATGGAAAAATTTTTTAATTTTAAGATTCTATATTAAATAGCAAATAATAATTAAGATTCAGATCTATTCACATAATAAATATTTTACAAAATAGAAAAATAAAATGAAAATTATTTGAAGTGTATTTATAATTTTTTATTACAGAATTTAGAAAATAATTAAATACAAAGTTTATTTATATATTTACAAAATTTTGATTATTATACAATAGAACAAGCTTCTTTAATTGATAAATTTTTTTCTATTTGTTATTATCCAAAATTATTACTATAGAAAAATTTTCCTCAGATACATATAAATTTATTAAAGTTTTTCTTTAAAAATATGCAAGTAAAAATTATAATATAATAAAAGATAGGAAGAATTATTGAATTTAAGATTTACCTCTGACACACATACATGTGTGATTCTTATTCAATTCTAAAAATATAATCGGCATTATATAATCGAAATTTTATACTATGGAATACAGGATTATATTTTTATATTGTATTTTAAAGAATATTTATATTGTTAAAATATTTTTAAAAAGCACTTAAATAAATAATTCATTTACTTATTTTACTATGTAAATTCTAATACACCAGTTACGTCTATTGAGAACTTAACTTTTTTTTAACGAATTTATTTTCATTTTGTTTGTAAGGACCCCTACTTGTTTTTGAAAGCGCATCCATCACCCATCCATCTAAGTGTTTTAAATAATATTTAGGCACATACTTAATGCGCTAATCCTTAAAACACTCGGAGCAGAGATATAAGGGGCAACGCGAAGTAACCGCTAAAAAGCGTCTTGCCATGGGATCGGTGGGAACGCTTGAAAAGCGGGACCCGCGCCTCAAGCTGGGCACCAGGAAATCGATTTCCTGGCGCTACTAGTGTGTCCGGACCGGCGACCAACCGGATTTTCGCGTTACACGCCAACAAGCAAGTGTCAAGAATTGCAAATTGAAAATTTAATGCAACTCGCTATGAGGCAAAAAGGGCATCACCCGGGGTGGTGAAAGCCCAGGCCAGCGAGATCAGCAGGCGCGCTTTAAAATTTAGATTTTTCCAAGCTCTCGAAGGAGCTGGAGGTCGAGGTCCACTGGCGAAAGAGGTCGGCGAGCTGCTCCACTCCCTCCTCCACCTGCTTATGGAAGAATTGCTGACGATAGCAGGGGCAGAGATGTCCCGAACTGCATCAGAGGATCACGAAGGCATAGTCACCAGGAGAGTAACCGAAGGTCGTCGGGAACAGGTGTCTTCTCCGAAAAAAAAGCGTATAAGCGTGTGAGTATGCAGCAGAATTGCCACGAAGCTCAGCGAGGGCTATCCGCGAAGAAAAAGCCTAAACTGTTGAAAAATTCGGTCCCGAGGCAACGACTGATGCCAAAGCCGAGTATCAATTCGCCCCTCTACCTCACTTCGCCCGCCATCAAGCGAACAGGTAAAACTGCTATCCGCTCGACAATAATATTTTGTTTTCTTCGCGGATAACGAAAGCTTAAAGTAAATAAAATAAAAATTAAATAGAATTTTTTCTTTGGCATCTTCTCGTTCTCAACGAAAGCGAGAAATGTACTTATTGAATTGTAAATATTAACGGTATTAATTACGAGAAGAATTTTTTTTAATTAATAATCCAAATTAAAAGTTATAATTATTATTTTATTGTAATCTTTTTTTTATCCAAATAAATTAACGGCCCGCCTTGCCACCATGTCCAACTTCTTTTAACCCACTTCCCCTCATACCAACGAAAACTGGAGCCGGTGACCTTCATCACAACAACACCCCCCCCTCACGGTATCACTTGTGGAGACACCCGCGTCACAACTTTTATTTCAAATTTATAAAATTATTAATATTGATAACTTATTTAATAAAATACTTTTGATGTTACATAATTCTATATTTTTTTAAAAAATTTTAATATTGAATATTAAGCGTTAAATAAATATATGTGCACTTAAACTCGTACATATACAGACGGAAAGAGATAAACAGATAAAACGAAAAACTGAAAAAGATAGAAAAGTGAGATAAACCATAAGAATGGACATAATAGAAAACATTGAAGTGGTTTGCAGATGACTTCGTTTTGGTCATCATCGAGCACATAAACGTAAATCAAAGATTCATTTGCGTCCAGAACATTCGCACGCTCAATATCGCATAAATAAACAAAGTAAAAAAAGAAAAAAACGCTTCTACGAGATGAAGGGAAATTACAAATATATTGAATTGGTACTATGAGAAATTCTATTCGACGAGAATCAAAGAAATAAAACAGACAAAAAACGCGTTGCGGCATCCATCTAAAGCATAATCATAGTGAAACCGTGAGAAAGCTAGCGCCATATCTATATGTCCCCAAGCGATGTTTGGAAATAAATAATTAATTAGACAGAACCCACGTACATTGACTCACATATTACAACCTGTAGAACTAAGAAATGTATGTCTCTCTTGGTTGAACGACTTGTCATTAGTCATTGGGTATGAGAAAGAGCAAGTCGGAGGAAGTGAATGATCGAGATGACTTCGTCGTGTGTGGCATCGTCCAAATCTAACATAGTGACACATTCGCAATATTCATATTAGAAAAAAGTTATTGAGAAGTATAGACAGAGACATGAGCACAGACTTTCTATAAGTTTTTAATTTGAAATACTGATTAACATAACAAGAGACAAATCTTGCTGCAACTTGAAAACAATTACACAAAACAAACAGAATATATTGGCAATATTTAGCCAAAGATTTAAACAAATATTTCCCATAAAAAGTTCTCTTATCAGCTATTGCAGTGATATAAACTATTTCAAACGCTAAATTGAATCATTTATACTTAAAAAAATCTAAAACAGGCTAATTTATAAAAAAGGCCAGAATTTCGGCTTAAATCAATATGCTTTATTTTTCAAATTCCAATACATACATTGAAAAAATATCTCTCATACTATTTACATTTTTTTTAAGTTAATTAGTTGTAATTTAATATATATATATATATATATATATATGTGTGTATATGATAAAAAACTATTTATTGCATATCAATAACAGTAAGGATTTTTAAAAGTAATATTAAAAATTAGTAACAATAATTTATAAACGAATAAATATATACAACTAAAAATTTTATACATATTATTATATAATTTAAAAATATAACGTAATTAAAAAATCGTATTAGGAAGAATACATTTTTGCAAAAATATTTATAATACATATTACACATTAAAAAATATCTTTGGAATGAAATTATATCATCATACTGATTTTATTCATTTGGTTTAAAACTACAAAAACTCATTCTATAAAATAGAGTACATAACACTAATCTACAACAAGAAAAAATTAAAATCTTTTTTATACATTTTTATCACGAATATACTCAAAACTGTGGAAGAAGAAACGCACAAAATATTAAGATTAAATTAAATTAAAAATTCCATAGAAATGCTTGTTTCTTATTTCTCTTCTTTTCACAAAATGGATTTTAGCATTACGTAAAAACAACTTTAAATAGACTTTACTTTTTAATTGTTGGGTTGCAATCAATATGCCAAGATTATAAAAACTGCAAAAATAAAATATCAAGAAACGGTTCTTCAAAATATTCGATTGAAAAACAAATTTATTAATAACTTTAGAAAATACACTTTTATTAATACAAAATGATTTTCTATTCATTACTGTCTACAGTTACAGTATAAAAAAAATATGTTCCAAGATTTTAAAATTTGAAATATTAAATATTGAAAATTACAGACAAGCAAATATATGCTTAAAACTCGAATAAGAATTTTACAAACATATTATAACAAAATTCCTAATAATTATCCAGTGAACGGATTATACTGTACAATCACTAATGAACAGAAATCGATAATATTATATGTTGATTTCAGAGGTCCTAAAATGTAAATCAACTATTGTCTTAAAAATTTAATGTTTATATAAAGTTAATCTAAAGATTGAAACTCTAAATATGAAAAGGATATAATTTTTTAGAAGAATTTGTGTTACTTTTATGAATTATTTTTCCAAACATCTTAAATGAAACATAATACATAAAGTATATTCTTTTAATTTTATTACAATAAAAATGGCTTCTATACTTTACAGATTAACTTTAAATATTTATAAGTTCTTCAAAGATTCTATAATGTATATTACCATAAAGTTTTAATCTAGCGTATTATGTATTAAATTGAATAAAAATAAAATTACCTATAATATAAAATAGCATATTGAAAATTATATATAAATCTTAGCATTAATAATTAAGCATAAATTAAAAATTGTGCTTACGTAAAGATCTACTGTTGTCATTTATGCATTACGCAATCAAATGAATTTAATTCATTTAAGAAAAATTTTAAAACTTCTACTATACATATAATTTATTTTACAATATATGAGTTGTGTCCATAAATAGTCTGTATATTTAAGACAATAAGGGATTTTAATAAAAAGAAAAATACGTGGTAATGAATATTTGTCCAGTGGTTGGGTGATGAAAGTGAAAAGTGCATAGATAGAAAGAAAAAAAGAGGAAAACGAATAAAAGAGGGTGATGAAGAGCCAAAGTGCTCGAGTAAAATAATCTGGAAAAAAGGAAAGATCGAAGGAACTCACAACAAGCATACAAAAAAAAAAGTTTTCGGAGAATGTCGTACAAATAGAAATTGGAGAGAGGCTGGGTCAAGGGTAACGAATTAATGAACCTCGGATTTAAATTCGACATTTAAAACTATCTGCGTATGTTTATATTCGGTGGGTTTCAGATGCGTACTCACTTCTTGTTTCTTTCTCCACCAGTATCAAAAGAGTCGTGAGCGAAATCCAAACCTTGACTCGTATACAGCCGTGTTTTTAGTTCCTGGAATCACTAATTAGTGTCCCTCCTGTTTTGCTTACCTCCTCAGAGCCTATATACTCACGTGGCATTGGAACGTCCACTTAAATCGAGAGGAAAAGGGAAGGTCTTGGATCTGGAGAAGCCGCAATAGTCATAGAGGACTTTTACGCTTAAAGAATATTCGCGGACGACAAATGGTGAGTGTGCACAAGCAAAGGAAGAGAACAGTGAAAATACAAAACGGTTTCTTTGGAAAACAAGATTGGCTGAGATTCTGGGAATATCTCGTTGAGTCGACCAAGTAACTCAGACAGACTGACGCGTCGGAATTCTCAACATTTTCATTTGCACTTTTGTCCCCAATGAGCAGCTCATGAAAAACTTTCAATTTCATTATAAGATAAAGATAAAGATTTAAGGGAAACCTGTGACACTCGCTTAATTATTATTCATCATATTAATCTCATATTAATCTTTTATAAATAATTAAATTAAAAGCTCTATTACAAAGCAAAAAACTTTAATATGTAATTATAATTTTCTATTTAAACAATTTTTCTAAAAAACGTTATAAACTTTTTGTTTTTAGGTAGATGTTTTTTCCATTTTGTTTTCTGTCATATTATATATTTTGAACTAAATTATCGACAAAAAACATATATTATATATAAAAACATTTTATTTTCGATAAAACTAACTTAAAAATTATGATAACATAATTATATTCTTACAATTTAAAAAAATTTATTGAAAATTATATAATAATTTATTTAATGAATAAAATTCAGTTTTTGGAGATATGAAAGCAAATAAAAATATTTTTATTACTCTTTTTTACTATTTTAGTACTATCACTATTAAAGATATATCGAAAGTTTTATAATAAGCTTACACTACGTTAATACCAATTTAACTAATATTTTTCAGTCTCATAGAATTTGATATAAAAACGAATTTTCCATTGGTCATACCTTTTCCGATATAAATTTAAGGAACTTTATGTTCTTTTTGTTAAACATATGAAATTTCTTTAAATGGATTATAATAGTTTTCAAATATATTAGAATGTTTAATAAATTAACTTGTATAGAAATTCTAAAGGCTACATACAATTTATTCAATTTTATAAACTGTGATTAAAAACATTTTTTAATATTTTGATAAAACTATATCTTTGACAGACTAGTAATAAATAAAAGAAAACATTCTACTAAAAAAGAATAAAAAAGATAAATAATTTATTTATATACAAAAATTTAAGAAATTTAATACATAAAAAAATGTATAAAAAAATGTATAAAAATGTATTAAAAACATTATTCGCTTAAAATAATTATTATTACACATTAAACTTTATAAAACTAATCACGTATGTAAATTTAACATTTATCATTTAAATAAGTAATATACGTTGTAATAATCTTGAAGATATTGAATCTATTACGTGAATTATATTACAAAATATAATAGAATAAAGCATTTTTAATGCAGCATTTCTATAAATCCAATTCTTTCTACATTCATGCATGTGTTTTTAATAGTATCATAACCTAAGCTGAGGATTAATTATTAAAATTCGAAACTGCCATGTCACATAGTCATCAATACTTTAGTTCTAATACTCAATAATATATGTTGATATTAAAAAAAACACATATTTTTAACTGATTAAATAAGCAGCGGGATCAATTTTCAAATACAAACATACTTCACATTATTCCGCAGTCAAGGCGACAATAATTCGGAGGACATGAAAAATTCAAAGATCAAATATTGTTACGCCTATTTTCTCTCACACTGCAAGTGTGTTTTTGAGATAACGAAAATAAACAAATCTATTAAAATGTAAAAGAAAAACGAAGATAGGGAAAATCAAAACAGGTATACGCTTGGGGTGACATCCTAAGAAAACCACATTAAATATTATGCAATATTTTCTCAGAAAATTGTGTAAGATATTGTTTAATAAGGTCTGATCCACTCACATAACAAAAACATTACCTTTTTAAATAAAAAAATCTTTCTTTTTAAACATTTTAAATGCGGCGATAAAAAAAAAATAAAAAAGTAATAATAATATCTTATAGTAGATCATCAAATTCTATTGATTTTGTATATCTGAAAACCAAACGTTAATTGTAACTGTTAACGAGAGCATTTGTTTGTATTCTTCTATATATTTCAATTAAATATATTTTTTCCATGGAAACACTTATGTTCAAAGAGATTACACTTTCAATTACAAAGAAAAATAATAGAGTATTTCAAAGATAATTTACAATTTCAACTTGTTTTAATTTTGATTTTCTCAAATGAGTATAATAAAATATTCAAAATAAATAAATTGAATAAATATTCAAAATTCTTATTTTTTATATTTATAAATTATTTAACTTACATTTTATTTGTTGCTCAAATTTAAAAAAAAAAAAAATTTTTTTGTTATCTTGAAATTTTTATTTTTAATATCTACGTAGTGGACAAAATGATATAGTAATTCCTAATACTTATGTCTATAATTATGAAATATTTTTCTTATCAATTCAATATTATAATAATGAGTTTATATTTAAAACTTTTTATTATAGTAGAAATTTTAACTGTAAATTTAGGAAAATTTTATTTTAATTATTAATAATAATGTTATCCTTTATTATCCTACCTGTGTACAATAAAAAGCAAGATATCTTTATTCAAATAAAAAACAGTTCAAAAAAGGATACAAGCACTAAAAATTGAATCCAAGTTGTAAAAACGCTAAATAATTGTACATTAAAATACCTAAAATTCAAAAAGTTTACGTATTTACTTGATGTACAGAACAAATTAAAATCACTTTTCTCTGCTTTTATTTTTTGTCTTTTTTTCTCTTGCTTTTTTCTAGCTGCATTTGTATATTTAAAAAAAAGTTGTATCGGGGGTTGTGAATACATATCCATATTATAGCACTTTTATAAAAGTATACCTGCACGTATTTATTTACATGTGCGTGAAGAATTAAAAAGAGAAAGACAGATAGGAAGATCAGGAGAGAGAGTGTAGTCGCTGATTCCAGGAAATGCGTCCTGGCAGCTTGTTAGATGTCCCCAAGAGCTCTTTAATATATGACTTTAACTCTTCCCCTTATACACTACTGAGACCAGGAGAGAGAGAGAGAACGAGAGAAAGAGAGAGAGAGAGAGAGAGAGAGAGATAAAACGCTAGAAGATAGAGTGAGTCGATGAAGGCTATTGCTGCTAAAGGTTCTGATGCTGCTGTGGCTGTACCTGCCAGGACTTTATATCTATCCATCTCTCTTTATCTCTCTATATCTATCTATCTCTCTCTCTCTCTTTCTCTCAGAAAACTACGACCATTGCTTGAAAGGCCAAGTGCCTTACCATGCCAACGAAATAAAATCATCTAAAAGGAAGGTATCGTTCTCACGATTCGTCCGAAAAAAGTATAGTTTTTAGTGACTGTGTTTTGCTGCCTTAAAATGATTAGCATAACGATTTTACCACATCCTAATCCGATTATTTCTGTTATACTCGCGACATTGATACGAAGCCTATAGATCTATTTCTGTCATGGATAAGGCTGCGACAGTACTAATTTGGTTTTACTCATATTAATCACGTTTTTGTTCATATAAAATGTTTAAAAAACTACCACATTATTTCTAATTTTCCCCCTAATTAAATTTTATTTGTATTATTAATAATTACTTTATCTATTTCATTGGCTGTATATGCACATGTAACATTGAACCTTAAATTCAAAGTCAATCGCTAAAAATCATAAGTAAATAATATTATTTCTAAAAAAGAAAATTATGATTTTTCTCTTTTAAAGACTTTTGACTAATTTTTTATTTTCATTTATTTTTAATTAAATTGAATTGATTTTATTAAAATAATTTTTTTTTTAATAGTTTTTTATTTTTTGTATTTGCATTGTTTTGAATACTGGGAATTTTTATCTAACTACTTATTTTATAGACAGTAAAAAACTAACAATTTTAAGATCTCATAATAATGAGACTAATCAAGACAATAGAAAAAACAAGATTACAATTTTATAAGTGTCATACTTATAAATACGAATTTAACTAACTTAAAAAAAATTAAAGTAAATTATCTTAAATGTGACGTATGCAAGAAATTAGTGTATTGCAAGCGGAATGTAGAATTCTAATATATTATCTATGCAGTAATATACAACGTTTTCTTAATTATTTAAAGTTAAAATAAATACATTATTAAATAAATAAATAGTAACATTTATAAATCTATAAAATGTTAGTATCCAATGGTTAAATTTTATTCTTTTTTATTTAGTTTATAATTTTATTTTTAAATTTAAGTTTTCTTTGAATAAGTTAATAATAAAATTTGATAAGTCTTTCATTAGGGCTGTAAAAAAATATATTTCATTTTTTTTTATTTTAACAAACTACATTTTCATTGTCAATATGTTTAACATATACTTTAAACATGAAAGAATAAATTTTGTATTGTAAGTCGTAATTAGATCATAATTTGATAATATTGATTAATAATTAATAATAATTAATTGTATAATGTAAAAAAAGGAGTATAAAAAATCACAAAAAAATTATAATAAAAAGTATTTTTAAGATTCTTTTTTTATATTTTATTGCAGGATTTAATGAAAATAGAAGGCAGATAAATGAAAGTGTCTTAATAGAATTATGCTTGCATAAAACATGAATTTATTATAATTCTTTATAATATGGCACCTTCATTTTAACCGATTTTCCATTTTATTTTAAAAACTAATGTAGCTTATAAAAATAAGTAATAAAGATAAAAGCTATGTTTTAAAAATATGTAGTCTATATATGATATAATTAGAAAAAAATTAATAATTATTCTTATTTTAATTACGATGAATACAAAAATTATGGTTATTTATAAAATAAATTCTTATTTCAAAAATCATAAAAATCTGTCAATACTATTCTTAAAAGAACTTATAAAAAAATAAATTCTTATGAGGAAAAAAAGGGAAAAAGATTAAAAAAAGTGAAAGGCCTTTACAGATAATTTATAATTTCGTAAAAATCGTTTAGAAACTTTTATTAGAAGTTCGTTCAACTGCTTCAAATTCATGAATGTTGACTCAATGATCATCTGTAAGGTTTGGACTTACTCTGATCAAGACGTACTACAACTTCACCAAGTAATCTCGTTCCTTCAACCAAAAAAAACTCTTTTTATAATTTTTTTATTATATTGTTTTGTAATTTATTGTACGTTTTAAGCATTACTTCCTTGACATATTTACAAGTCATATCTTAATAAAAACGTTACATACTATTGCTGTGAACTTGATTAATAAAGAAAACTCATTAGAATTGACTACCTGGAATAAAAATTTAATGCCTACTTATCCCTTCATGGATATTTATTAATCCTTCTGTAGTACATAAGATAATTTAAATCCATATTAATTCTGTAGAAAATATTATTTCCTATTATTAAGTTCAGAAGGTTGATTCTTTTGATTTACATTAACTTATGATAACGTGTATATTTTAAATACAACTTTTTCAATGTTTACGCAACATTCCCAAAAACTAAACCTGTAGGGAACGTTAAAGTATTTCTCCTATTTATGACTATAGACTTAAGCGCATTTTGTTAACGAGGCTTTTAAAACATTCTGATTTGTAAAATGAAGCTTTTCTTATTCAATTAAAAATCAATTTTTTCTAAATATAAAATTCTATATAAAATTGCAAACTAAAATTAAGATTAAAATCTTTTTATGAAATAAAAGTTTTACAAAATAAAAAAATAAAATGAAATTTATTTGCCATGTATTTATAATTTTTTAAATGTTTTTATAATTTTTTACATACTTTAGAATTGATTAGTAAATTTGAATGAAAATATTAGAAAAAATTTATTTTTTAATGTAAGATACAATTAATTTTAAAATTAATTACTGGCATTTGTTTATTATAGTGATGAAAAATGATTGCAAGGTTACAAAAAACATGATAATGATGAAAAAATTGTGAAAAAAATCAAAATCTAATTAAATGAAAATAGATAATAAAACAGATTAACGAAGCTTATAATAATCATAATTTTCCTTATTAATTATTTTCAATACATGAACCTATCGTTGTAGCGAAGAGCGTCAAACTCTTTTCTATCTTAATATAAATTATAAAAAAAACACCCAAAGTTAATTGTATATGAATAATTATTTTTAAATATCCTTTATATTTTTTTTCAGCTGAAAATAAATAATAATAATTATACGGAAGTCACATTCACTAATACCAACTCTTACATTTAATCCTATATTTATACTCTTATCTTGCTGAATTATATACTTTACAAAAAAAATTAATAATTACTCAATGCGTAGTAATAAAATGTCACAAAATGTTTAAAACATAGACATATATTTTATATTATCATTGATACAGAAATACCTAGTTTCATAATAATTCTCTATTTTTAATAGATTACATCTGAATAAAATAATAGAAGTGTAAACTATAAGCAGAATAGATAGATATCTAATAGAAATCAAAACAAATATTAATTATAAAATCAATTGCAAACAAAATGATCTAAATAATATTAATATCTTTTACTATCATTCAAATTAAAAAAAAAGTATGTAATAATTGCTTGTAAACTAAAAATGGATACCTAAATCAACTCTAAAAATATTATCACTTTAGTAAACAAATCTAATTGAAAATCAACAAATTTTGTAAGAATAACTACTTTGATGATACGTTCAAAAACTAGAATTAAAGAATCGAATGAAGAAAAAATTTACTGTTATTTATGATTGAAAATTTTACTAATAATTTATATAAATAATATTATGAAGAATCGTGAACATTCTATTGATAATTCAAAAGAAGGCTACACTTATGATGCACCAGTATACTTAGAAAAGAGAAATTCTATTACAAAATTCCTAAGCAAAAAAACCTTAGCATAAGAAAAATATTACATCAATAACGTACTAAAGGAATCAAAGGAAGGACAAATTTTATACAGAAATTACGAAAAAACTTAAAGGAAATAAAAAGATTACACCACCAATACATCAAAAGAATCAGCGAAAGGTAAAATTCTATCCAAAATTTTTATCAAAACCCTAGAAAAAAAGACCGCTAATCAATTGATAATTTGACAATAATTTACTCTACATTTCATAAAAAAAAGCAGATCAAACAGCAGAGAAGGTAAAGTGATCAATCAGAGAAAAATGCGAAAGCAGTGAATTAAGAAAAGTAGTGGAACTGAGGAGAAATGCCAGTTAGCAGACCTAATGCAGTTTTTTTAAAGATTTATTTCACAATCTGACAAAGTAATTTTAATTGAAACGATTTCAATCGTCAAGCAGCCTATAAGGATGAGTACTTCATCAAATTAACTTTAATCTTAAAACAAAGTCAATAATTATCAGTTTGGTCATTCATTAAAAGATACAATCGCAAATTAAATAATCAGCAAGTAAGACGCTTAAATCATTTGATCTTGAAATTCAATAAATTTATTAATTTTCGTAGTAAAAAACTTCATGGTTTGTTATCTAATATTAAAACTTTATTTAGAAAATTTTTCAACGTAAACATAATTGTAATAAGTTAATTATTGTTGATAATAATTATACTTACTTAACAGTTATTATAGTAGATTATTATATTATTATATTATATAAAATAAAACTTTATAAAATGGTCCATATCATACTCTAATCATTAAATTCACAAGTACAAAATGAAGAAAAAACGGTAATTAAATGTTGCAGATATAACACTTAATTAGAAGATATAAGCATTTTATACACTTTACACTTTCATTTGGATTTATATAATAGATATACAAATGTGTTGAAAATATATTATGTCAACTAGCTAATTATTTTGAAATAACGCATTTTGTGAATAAGTACTAATGTCTATATAATAATATAAAGTTGCAGTGAATTATGTGATAAATATAAATTACGTTTAAAAAATTCATATTAACATGTAAACGAACTTTTATTAGATCTAAATATTAAAAATTTATAGTTTTCTTTAAAAGAACTGTTTATATTCAGTTTGCAGTAATCATTTATTTTTTAAGATTTACTTGACCATAACAAATATAAGTATTTTATACAACTGAAGAATATTGAGTGCATAAATAGAACTTTTATTTAATAAAATTCTTCTATAACATATCTTTAGTATTTATTAAACTTTATAATCGATGAACATTCTTCTTTTTTCTTGAAGTTTTACCTTAAAAGTCTAAATTGTAGGTTAAACGTACTCATTTAATATCATTATCAAAATATAAAATAAGAGAATAGTTATCGATTGTCTTACATTTTTTGCAATTTTAAAAGAATAAAATTTGTGCAATAGCTCAATCATGAGATGATTCATAAATATTAAAAAAACAATAAGCATGCATAAATCAAAACGTTAAATCCATTAATTATAGTAATTCAGTAGATTAAATAGTCGACGTTCTAAAGGAAAAAACTAAAAATTATTTAACTCGATTAGAATTTCATGTTATCGATTTAAAAACAAAAAACTTTTTTTAATTTAATATTATAATGTAATTATGCAAGAAATAAACATAAATATAAAAAATATATAACTGTCTATTGAAATAAGATGCGAAATTGTCTTTCTGTAAACAATTATTATTTCGTTCTCCAATTTTATAAGTACAATACTTACAGCTTGTAAGTAAGAATTATAAAAATAAGATTTCAATCCGAGGTCATGGTTCCAATATCTGTTCTGGTAGTAGAACAGATGTAAAAAAGTAAATTGCTGAAAAGTACAGGATATGGAATGAAGAAATAATACAAAGCATACTTGTTTTATACAAATATCAAGGGATAATAAAGATGAAAATCCAGTTGGTGTTGGCTCCAGCGATTTATAAGACACAAGTACTCAATTACGCGTACGCGCATAAAGGCGTGCAGTCCAAAGTAAAAAAAATCATCATCGATCCCCATGGAATTATATACTACGAATAATGAAAGTAAGAAAAAAAAATGTGAAAATTCAAGCGTTTAGTGAAGCGACAAGAAGTGAAAAAAATGATGTACATAGTTAACTGTTCACCTAAGACCAAGAGACGTTTCACATTGCTATCACATTCTCTATGTTTTCATTATATTCTACATAAATCTACATCTACCAAGAGCACATTTTATTTCACCTAGAATTTCACCTGACTTGTCCTTATTCCGAAGTAAGCTATGAGACAAACAGATAAATGTAGTGTGTAAAATCTTGTCAAGTTGGTATCTTCAATAAATCGGAACCTCAATTAATAGGTGCCTGAAATCCAGAAATTAACGCTACGATCGTTATATATATATAACGAACGTTCACTTTACGAAACCCATAAATGTACTCCACAACTATTTACAACAAAACGCGTAATATTCAATCGTTTTTGACACACCACGCTTCCAAAATTTTCTCAATGATGGACTCTAATAATTCCCCGACTATATTTCATTAGCCCTTGATTACATTTTTTTTTTTTAATTTCGCAATTTTCGTTGTCGCGGTAGTATTTTCATTATCAGAAAATATTCAAGAACAAATGTTCCTGTGAAGCGTATTGTCAATTTTATGAAGAATTGTCACTTGTTTGTTTATGAAATTGATTTCAAATAGAAAATGTACGCATGGCATTAGATGCGCCATTAAAGACTTCTCAATCCATAGTTAAATACAATTTAGAGAATTGAGTTTAACCTGCATATTTTGCCATTCAATCTTTGCTACCTCTTAGAAAAATTATCTAAATGATACTGATTCAAAAATCATCTTATACTTATACACCGCATAAAAATTAAAAAGGTTAGCATTAAAAATATTTTTTAAGTAAAATGTTCGATCATGTATTAAAAATCCACAAAGATAAGAACAAACAGTTCTTAGTTCTTTAGCTAACCAATGACAAAAGCTTCTCTATTGAAATTTAGTTAATCATTATTGTAAAAAAATATTACTAATCTTCAAATTTATTTAATTAAAAATATTTTTTTTTATTAATTAGTCATTCAATATAATACTTGTACATTCAATAATGTATTAATATGGTCATTATACACAGAAATGTTATTTTACATTTATAAACTCTTTTAAACATAAATTTTAACGTTAAATTGATTTCAAATGTAAATACATAAAATTTTAGTAATATTCTTGTATATTTAAATTATTGATAATATAATTTCATACTATATATTAGAAACTTTTATTTTGTATATATTTTATATAATAAATAATACTTCTATTTCCTATTTTTATTAATCTATTGTTAACATTATATTATTAACAAGTCTATTTTGAAGACCCATATGTTTGTAGCGACATCTCTTAAATAAGACATGAAACTTCATAAAGTCGTTTCATGTAATCAAACATAAATATCTATTCCACAATATTTAATAATTAATTACAAAAAGTGTATTAATTTAATTATCTGTTTTAGTTTTTTCATATATTTTTAACGACTTTAAACACTACTACCAAAATACTAAAACTTCCGTTTCATCACTTTTGCACATTAACACATTTTGTTATTAAAACTATTGTAAAAATTTTTTTAATTTTTGAAATTTTATAAATAAAATTGTTTATTTTTTGTGCAAATATTTGTATTTAAATATTAATATTGATGTATATTAAGTTGTTATAAGTTTAATGGAAATTATAATTCATAATCTCAATAACATTTATGGTAACATTAAATTGATTTTTTTTAATAAGTCATTTATTTTTTAAAAAAGTTTAAGGTAAAAGATTATTTACACAAATGTATAATTGCATTATTTGGCTTATTATTGTAAAAAATAAATTTATTGGAATATAAAGACTTGTCACCTTGATGTGAAAACAAAAAGGTAATTAAAAATTTTTATAAAAAATATTTTCCTTAATAAACTTACTGATATGCTTAAGCTTTACTTAAATTCAATAGGTAGACCTCATCTCATTATACAAAGTTTTTAATATGTTGAAGAAAAAAAATAATTATCACATTAAAAACAGAAAATATAAGATTTACATACAATAAAATATCAAGATTTATGTAACCAAGATTATACATACATAACCTAAAAATGAAATAGATGAAATAGAAGTTTTTTTCATAGAATTTAAAAAATATATTGTTTTTTATATATTAAGTATTTTTTCATTTTTTCATTTTTATACAATAAATTCAATATTATTAAGAATGTTATATACATTAAAATAATAATATTATAAACATAAGACTTAATTGAAATACAATAATAAATAATAATGTATACAATTTTTTAATATTTAATCTAATTTATTACTAATAAAGATTTAAAATTTAGAAAATAAATAACATAAAAATAAATTGTATATAATATGAGAAAAAAAATTGAAACTTTATTAAAGAAACAAGTTATAGCACTTATTTCATACAATTTTACCAAATGTTTTTACCACACTAGATAAGTTTATTTATCTTAAAAAATTAATAAATAAATAACGGTTATATCTATTCATGATTAAATTAATTTGTGTATATTTGGATTTAAACACATTATATCGCGCGTAAAACTTTAACTATATCAAAATTTCAATTTTGAGATATCATCAAATGAAAAAACCGTAATTATTAGACAATAAAAAAATTTTTTTATAATATATTACCTGTAGTCTATTTATAAGTAAAATTCGTTTATTAAAATTAAATCAATATCAATAATTTAGTTAAGGTGGTGTGATGTCAGATTCATGGTCTGTTCCTTTCTTAAGTCTGTAAAAAAAAATTCACGAGCTGACAATTGAGCTGTAGTAAATTAACTTATCAAAACAAGTCTAAGAGTCCAATTTAAATACAATTTTATAATAATCAAATTAATTCTTTCAATTGAATTTTGAATATAACGCGAAATTGAAGCTTTAAAGTAAATAAGTAAAGAAACAGGGAAAATATAGTAAAGGAGCTCGATAATTTAACAATACATTATTTTTAATTTTTAAATTTATTTTACTTTATACTTGAACTGAATTATAAAGATTCTATTACAAACGCATTAACTACACGTGTAATTTTTCTTACATTTGAAATCTTATATTTGTATAGTTTTAGAGATACTGTCTTGACTTAACCTTTTCGGAATTTATTGTTGTATTTGAACTGATACTTTAATAAATCTTTTGGGTCGCATGGCTACGTAATAATTTTTATAAGTAGATCGATTGCTTTAGTTTCGTAATCTCTAACTATTTTTGAAAATAATCTTGCTAGGTTTCCTGTAGTTTAATTTGGCATCTCATTTTGATAAATCAGTCATTGCTAGTAATATTTATCTGGGATTATTCATGAGGTCATGGTTCTAATCGTTTTTTTTAAATCCGGTTATCTTGATCTGGGTGGCTATTTCAAAAGGTACTCTCGTTTGATTTCCCTAAATCAAAAGGTGACGTGTTATTTTTAGAGAACTACAGAAAAAGACTTTCATTCTTTCATAGTTTAAGACTGTACCGTAACAGTAGATAGTTATGGTATACTTAGAGACATCATTTTTAAATTCGTACCTTTAAAAATGCTAATATATTTAAATATTCAAATCAAGGCCAGCTTTATATTAACTACTGTTGATTATAAAAGTATATCATCTTGTAAAAATGTCATAGTAGAAACATATTAGCGAATTTTCAAACATAGTGTGTAAATGTAACTTTTTAAAAAAAATTTGTTTTTAATTCATTAATACATTTAAATAGTTGTATAGTATTTCAATGTGGTTAAAACCTGCTAGGATGTAGTTATCATAGACTAGCAGCCATTAAAATCTTTTAAAAGTAAATAGAAAACTTACGACTTTGTACAAAAGAAAATCATAGAGATATTGACTATTTAAGCAACAATAATATAACGTTAATGATTGTCTCTCGTAAGCCCACAGGTTGCTTAAAGCTTTTGGAAACCTTTATGAAGTTTGCAAAATGGGAACTATAATCGACTGAAACTCTCAGGTCTCGGTTCTTTTTCTTATTAACCTAAAGCAAAGGTTCACTGCAAGCTTTTCATTGATTCAATACAATTAAAGGTTCAGGGCTGCATAGCGCTTAGAGTAACGGACACACCTTCGCACAGACATCAATACTTGAACTCGACCAGTGAGTTGGTCGTGAGCTGCGGCAGTTTACGCCATTCATCGCTATTGTTCTTTTGTTATTCTGATTATTTCTTACTATGATCCGGCGGACTTAAGTGCAATTTAATCTCTGCCTAGAAGAATATTATTTTCATAACTTTCTACGAAATAACTGAACTAATCTTTATTTCAATATTATGCTGGCAATCATACGTTAATTGATTCTTACTACTATTGTTTCCAACTATTCAAATAAATATTTGCACTTAATAATATATTATTAAAAGATACATATACATAATTTTATTTATTTCTAAATATCTGAGACATATTTGAGAATTTGACCTATTAATAAATGCAAAAAATATTTTCTACATAAGAAATGATAATTTTTTTAATTTTATTTCGATAATAACATTATTATAGAAATGTGCAGTCTTTTGAAAGTTTGTGAAATCAAGAGTAAAGTCAAGAAAAAAAGAATGAATAATAAGTACACAAAGCAAAAGAAGCAAGAGAGTAAAAAGAATAACTCTATTATATTTTAATGACAGGGTCGGTGTAGTAGTATCCAAGGATAGAACTATCCAAGACTACATGTATAATTATCTTTATAAAGTAAAATACTTATTTTGCTAATTATTTTTGAGGATGTTGAGAGAAAAATCGATGTATTTGAATATGTAATTTTTTAAACTGCTTTTTAATTTGAGCCAATCAATATAAATAAGAACAAAATATTAATTAATACAAATTAATATAAATATATTAAAATTAGCTATAATCAATAGATTAAGAATAAACTAAAGACATCATAATTGTACAGATAATTGTTAATAATAAATGAATAGATCTTATTAATGATAAAATTTCTGTATTTATAATTCCTTTGGGTTTAAAAATAGATTGCTAATAACATTAACATATTAAATGTTTAATTTTATTTTAGACTCATAATAGTGATAAGAATATCATTAACATTTTAAGCAAGATAGACAGGAAAGATTTTATTTATGGTTTATTTACATTGAGATAATAAACTTGTATATATTAATTTTATTATTTACAATTTGATGTGTATATTATATTCAAATACGAGATTTAAATTTTTAAACAGAATATAATAATAAGACTTAATTAACAATTCAAGGAATAAGCTAAAAAAACAATAAATGGAAAATTGTAATTGCAAATTTTGTAAATGTTTTCAAAATAACTTTCAATAACAATTAACTAATGTGATATATAATACCAACAATATAATAAACCAATAAACAGATCACATGGATAATTAACAAAACGTAGGATAGTAAACGAAATTTCGCTCTGTTTACGTAATTTTTACTTTTCTTTGATATAAACTTACACCTCATCATGAAATTCTAAGTAATATATTTTTAAATGACCTTTACCTAATAAAATGAGATAGCAAGAGTATATATATAAGGACATATGTACATCAAGAAAGAGATGGAGATAGAGTGAGAGAGTGAGAGAAAGGGACAGAGGATAAGAGAGGGAGAGAGACGGAGAGAGATGGAGTTATAGAGGGTTTCTAAAACAACTATACTTATCGTAGATCGTGCTCGCAGCTCTTGATGAGAGAAGTAACGTGGCGAGAGTCTTTGAGTTCCGCTTCTGTAATTATGGTTTTTTTTCGATCTTTTTCTCCGTCACTTTTCACTCCTTCCATCTACCTAACATACCTACTTTCAGTTCGTGAAGCTTACGCTTTATATGCATAACGAATAGTTAACGAAGGACACTATAGTTATACTTAGAGATAATAATAACTCAGTTTACCTATAGTTATTAACCATTTTACTTTTACGAAACTAGTAATGCAAATAATACAATATATATTGGAGACGAAAAAATTAAATAATTCTTTTACTTATATGATCTGATATATAAAATCTACATATATGATCCAAAATGTTAAATATTCTTCCACTTCTAATTATAATTTAGTATAACTACATATTTAATATTCTGCATGTTCTAAATAAAAATATGATCAACAATGTAAACATAAAATTAAAAAATCTCAAGAACGAATATTATTTTATTAATTTTAATATCTATAGTAACGAATAAATAACATCTCCTTGAAATTATAGGATCACTTTTATTTTTGGTATTTTGTTCCTATACTTTATATGTTAATTTATATAGATAGTATGCTTGGTTTGAAAATTATATGGTTAAGAATATCTCGAAGGTACAAAAGAATTAAATGCATTTGAAAACCAAGAGAAATAACCATGCCAATAAATAAAGTAGAAAAAAGAAATAATCAGGCATCAGTTTTAAACAAACGCAAATAGATGGAATTTTTCGAAAACACTATATTAATTAAATTCGAGTTGATAAGGGAAAAAATCAAAAAAATTACTTTAAAAAACATGAGAAGCAAACTGCTTGCATAAGTTACGTAATCTTCGTAAAAATTTTGAAAAACAATCGTCAAATTACAAAACTCTTAAACTTCATTTAATAACATAAGGGAACTTCTCTTTTGGATTGTAAAACATTCATAATTACCTTCGATCATTTGATCTGTTTTGGCCAATAATAAGATTGTTATAATTTCTTCTAACCCAAGCCTTTAAACTATATTTAATTTTAATTTAAACAATTAAAATATTAAAAAATTATAATTATAACTTGATAACTATTTTTTATAATATTTACTACTAAAGATTAATTATTGACAAAAATATTTAATTTAATAGATAATTTAACTGTGCAACTTCGGCGTGAGAGAAAATTTTCTTTTTTACTACATATTAAATATTATATCCTGCCCTACTTTTCTCATACCTTCATATAAGCTCTACATCTTTCATCGTGATGAATGAGATCATTTTTTCCCTACAAAAGAAATATTTTTTATTTCGCATTTTAATAACTCTAAATTTAAATTTTCTTTCTAAGTCTTACCTATTTAAATTACTTAACAATTTTATTTCATTATAATTTAGTAAGATTATATACTTATAATTTATATAATAGTTATTTTTATAAATTATCTGTAATCTAAATAAATAAAATAAAATAAATACCAATAAATATCGTAAACTGATATATTTAAAAATTATCAACTAATTCAACCTGTAATTAAAGAAAAAACAATTTATCATTATTCTTTTGAAAGAAAGTAAGTTTTAAAAATTAAAGTATTTAAATTAGATTTAATTTACTTTGATTTTTAAAGAAATTCACTAGAAATATTGAAACTTCATTGCAATATAATAATATTTATAACTTGAAATTATAATAATATTTAACACTAGGAATAGTAAAATACTAGTATGTTTAATACTTATACTTCGTATAATATAATGTCAATTATTTAATATAAAAGCAATATTTGTATTTACAAAAACTTTTTTAAAAAATTTATAAATGAATCAATAAATTTCACCTGCATTTCGAAAACTACCCACGAAAATCCACATCTACACCAGAACACCTTTTGTATAAAAATTTCAAAAATACAAACCGCAGATTAGCTAAATATTTTTACTCGATCAAGATTTTTTGAGGGAGACTTGTAAAACCTCCCCGCAATTAGAAGATTAAAATTGTTTAATAAATATTTCATGATATAAATCCTTCTATTAAATATTCATCTGAAATTAATCTTTAGATTAATTTCAAATTATTGGATTATAAAAGTTTTCTAGGTATTTTTTAAGTAATAAAAGTATTATTTGAAAGAATCGAATGTGAAACTCATTTTACGATTATACTAAAATCAAATAGCTTCAAGCTGTAATTTTTCCATTACATAAGCTTACACATTAATGTTTTTTAAGTCTAAATTATTTATTGAAACCTACTTATACTGAAATAAAAAAAATTTTTTTATTTTATATTTGCTTGCTATATTTCATATATAACTTTATGTTTCGCATTTAATAAGACAATGTCTTTGCTCTTTTAATATTTACATGTGTTATGTCTTATTTAAAATTATTTTTAAGTAGATAAGTTAATGAAACTTAAATAATATTGATACCAAAATACAATCACATGTAGATGATGTTGAAAATAAAATTGAAATTGAAATGTAGAGGAGAAAAATTACAGTAATTATTAAGAATGAGAGTAATTACTAGCATAAAAAGGTACGAAGTTGTGATGAAGCATGGCGATGATAAGAGTACATGGAGTGACGAATCTGGAAAATAAGAGAAAGAGAGAGAGAGAGCAAAAGAAAATCAGATAGACAGCAGATAGTGAATTGAACTAAATTTCATGGCATGGATAGGAATAACTGAAAGAAGATGTTACTTTCAGTTTCGTAACTTACGTGGCTTGAACCGTCGGTGACAATGGCTGTAAAAAGATGGTGGATGAAAGAAGTTACAATTTCCCAGCACTACAAACATTTCAGACCATAAAAAATTTTGCTTACTTATCTTGCAATGCCAAGAATAAATATTACTAATTAGTTCTATAAAACTTTTAAAAAATGTATTACTTTAAAGATTTGTATACACCTGCTGCCTAGTGTAGATTTAATTTTTGTTATACGAATATGTAAAAAAACTAGAATATTATTCATCATAAAAACTTGTAATATATGATTTATAAAAATACAAAGGCTGGTTAATTTAATTTTTCGATCTTAAAATAATAAAAATTGAAAAAATGAAACTAAAGATGTTTAGCCTTGTCTATTTTTTAAGTAAATCAGATAATCTGGTGTGTAGCTTGTAGAAGGTAATTTTACACAGATAATATCCAACTATTCTAAATAAGACATGACAGTATAATCTAAGAGCGTACTAAACAGGAAATAACCAGTTCATCTTTTATCATATGACGATACTCTAACCATTGTGCTACCTGATCGATCAACCAAAGCACTAAAACATAAATAAATAGATTTCATTTCTGAAGTCCGGTTTCATACGTATTACAAAATTGAATTAGTTATTAATGAAACGTACATCCGAACCAAACTAATAGATAAATAGTACTATTTGTGAGTAACAAGATCTAATGACAAGTTAGATAAAACATGAAGATATGAAAAAACATGAGGCCTTGCAAAAAGATGAATTTTCTATACCACGATTCTTGTTATATTCTTCACATTCTTTAAGTTTTTTAAAGTAAAAATTAGTAAAAATTTGAATATCATTCCTGTTTTCGGAATTCAGAAAAAACTTAAAGAATAAAGTTCGCTAAGATGAAAAATAGCTCTCGCATTCAAACAAAACAATTGTTCGTTTGAACGGTCGTAGAAATCATAAAACGCACCAACGGAACCTAGATGCTCTAGAGAAAACTCGTATTCCCGTACCGCCATCGTGTTCCCCCTACGCTTATTATATTTGATCGAGACAAAAACAGTTATTCGTACAGGCATATAACTCGCGGAACTCTCACGGGAGAGAAAATTTTTCCAATAATATAAAATGCGGAAGTGCACCGCCTGAGGCGAATGACTGCACCGATGTATCACAGGCAGACATAGAGCCACGACCAGCTCACCAGTTTTATTATTATGCTATACTTTGCGCCTTTCTCTCCGATGGCAAGTGGATATGTCGTTGCCGTATGTAAGTATGATAGTATGTGTTGTGCCATGTAATCACGATACCGGCACGCCATTTTATTTCTCTTCTACCTCTTATCGCATTGAGTTTTTTGATTTGTCGTGATCGACCCATTGTCTGACTGGTTCTTGAATTATCGTTTATTAGCTTATTCGAAAGATTTATAATTTTTTTCACGATACCTTTTTTACATTTTTTACTTCGTGTTCCACTTAATTTTTCAAAATTTGTATTTTATTACATTTTCTGATTCTTAAGTCACTATATTTCCATCTGTATTCAATATATTTCTATAAGTCTTTGACTCACTGCATGCTTGCACACACGTCATTCTATAATTATGCATTGAAATTAATGCTATAGCAAAATTAGTAGAACATGCTTCTGTCGATTAGATGATCGGAAAAAATGTAAACGGTCTCCGCGTACTGGATCCAACGACGTCGCACCGAAAATTCAGATAAATTGTTCTTATCGGCAAAAACTAGCGGTAAAATCGTTTGCCCGTATAAACATCTCCTACTGAGAAGATATATTAATTGCATCCCTCGATACATTTGTGTTAAGTAACAAGCCTGTATTATCAAACGCATTGAAGTGCCTTACAAAATAATTCGCTGAGGTCAGGAGCCTGATACATCATTCCCTTACTACTGATTAATTTATGGGTAAAATAAAAAAAAATTAAGAACAAGTTTTGATTATTGAAATACAATTCTTAGTTATTTTTTGAAGGTAATTATATTAAACATTATGACTTTATTACTCGCATTATGATTATTATCTCGCGAGGAGTCAGCCAAACCCAGATTACACATGGTCAATAGTGTGACCATTCTATTTTTCTACCTGACTATAATTCAAAAGTGCATAAGATTTTCTAGTGAGAATAATGACCTTTTTCTCTATTTTTTACAAAATTGTTATTTATATTAAATTCATGTGGTTCATTTTCTTATACGAATACTGGTTTTAAACAATTGATGGAGATAATCAAGTCATTATTATTTATAATGATAATTAATAGTAAACGGGTTATCGTATAATGTGTATAAGAGACATTTGACAGTATCTCATCATATAAATACGAAATTAAATATAAAAGGTCTCTTGTACACAAATTATTACAATTTTCCTTTTGTTGTAATACTCTGGCTACATCGATCTTATTTTACACATACGCTTTCAAAAACGAAATGTGTAATCGAAGTAATTTTGCATTTGAATTTTTTATGAGATAATCTACAAATAATTTAATACATTTGGCAAATGTTTACTCCGCTATCGATGTCCTATATTTTTCTTGAATGATGTACACTGATTTATACTTAGAATTTATACTCAGTTTTTTAAGATACGTAATTTGATTATAACTTTCATAGTTTTGTTTACATATGTAATATTTTACTGAAAATGATAGGCAATGGATAATATACCTTAATAATGATAATAATTCTTGCAAGTTTTGAAATAATTGCAATTTTAATCGATAACGGTCTATATTTATAGAAGTCAAATTACATAATCTATGTATACATGATCGCTTTCACTGTCAATTTTATTCCTTTTTTTAATAAGAAATGGTTCCGATCAATGAAAAAAATCCTTGTGAATGTGCCAAAATTTCTTGTTGGGTAGTAAAAAATTTACTGACGGTGTATCGCAGCATGTCTTGTAATTTTTTTTTTAGCATACCATGCAGTGCCGCTCCAACGATTTCGATACATAGAATTTGATTGAATCCTTCGCGACATCGCTGTATAAGACAATCTTGAAATCTAAAAAAGTAATTACTTTAATTTTACTTACTGTAAGCCTTATTTCTGGTTTCCTTAAATTCGTCATCTAACTCTTTTGCATAAAACAATATAGTGAGTTACTATTGAGTTTTTTGTCTCAAAAAGTAACAAACTAATCTACAATACAATAAGACCCATTTTTATTTAATATTTATTGTAAACTTGTTAATAAAATCTAAATAATCGAATTAACGCGGAGAATAATTTTTTAATTTTTTATTAAAATTGTAAATACCAATATCACGGTGGTGTGTAATCGTAAAACTCCTTAATTTTAAATAGATTATAAACGGATGAATCTTAGTTTCGTATAAATGTTTTTACAGTGAGCCATTTATTAAGTCATCCATTAATCTAAGTATTTTTCATCTTGCTGACCGATGATATGGATGAATTTCATTTCGGCATCATTAATTGTGTTTACCAAAAATTTCATCTGTAGTTTAAGAGACAACGCATTCTTTTTTTTATAAAAATAAAGCAAGGAGGCATGTATTATGAGTGCGTCAATATCCTTTATTATAATCCACTTCGGTCCACTACAAAATACTCATATAAATTTTATTATTAATTTCCGAATTGTGTTGATCCTGAATAAAAATAAAATTAATTATTTCTCAAAAGCATGTTAGATATATTTCTCAATGTTATATTTAATACAAAGAATTTTATTCAATCGGTCTGAAATTATTTTTTACATGTCACAAGCAATTTTTGTAACATACTTATATATAGAATCTTACCCCTCATTTATTTGAATGCGTGTTTCATACATTTATAGATAAGATAATATAAAGATTAAATCAAAGAAAGTTTAATTGTTTACTTGCTTGTACAAAATAATATAATATTTATAAAAACTCCTGCATGAAAAATAAACCTACTCAAAAGTAATTTTTTAAACGAAAAAAGTAAAAGGTCTTTAGAAAAATTGCTCTTACAAGAAAAAAATTTTGAATTTTCTTCTATCAATTTAACAAAATTAATTAATAATTTAATCGTTAATCCATTAATAAAAAAATTCTTTATTATTTTGTACTTTAATTATTTTATAAATATTTCCAAAAATGTATGAAGTCGTGGTTAAATATAAACCACAAAGAATAATTAGAATTCACGAGTGCCTACTTAAACAAAATATAAAATTTTTCAAATACCCAGTTCATTAACAATAATAAACGATAAATTGATTAAAAATAAAGTTATCATTTTCCAATGTAATTTAAAAGAAAAAATCAAATAAACGCAATATGATAAATGCATTAATAATTCATCTTGTTAAATTTTAATTGTGTATTATCTTTATTGTAGATATATTGTGTGATGTATTGTGGATTTATGTTTTTAAATTCTTCCTGTCATTCGTGCCCACTATTTTTTTATTTTTAATGGAAAACATAGGTATAGGTAACATAAGTATTGTAGAGTGAGAACAATTTTTGTCTTTAATATTTATAAATTATCGATTATTTAATCAAGAAGTAAATTTGTTTAATTCAATATTCAAATAAGCGTATTTTATTTAGAATAATGTAAGTATCAATTATATTCAATTTATTAACGGTATAACTTTTTTCTAACCTGAAATTTTTTTGCAAAATTAAACTAAATAGCATTATTTAAATAAAGCGTACTTATGATAATTATTTAAGTCAATTTTTTTAGAATATAATATTTAAGATGAATGAATCTTCTAAGATTTCACCGGTTACTTTAGATTCGTCTTTGGCCACAAAATTGAGCATGGGCTCCATGATGTATCATGAAAGAGCTTTAATGGCCCGAAACGATATATGGCACAGAATATTAATAATGCGTGGTGGTCTATATGAAAAAGAAATAATTTTAAAAAGCATTTTAAATGCTGTAAATCCAGCTGACTTGATTCCTGTAAAATATCAAGTTATAGGTGAAGATTCATGTTTCATTGCAAGGAATTGTGATAGAGCTCTGGATCAACTATGCAAATCTAGTTTAATTGTTCAATGCTTAGATGGGAGTCCATTAATTATTTCAATAACACTTGCATTTGCCTCCATTCATGATCTCAAAATTAATATCCAACCACTTTTATTGACAATATTAAGAAAAAGATATAATGCCGAGAAAAAATTTTTAATTCTAGATAATTTCCACAAAGATCCAGAAATATATGAAACAGTATATTGTCCTTTGTCACAATTCAAAACTATGATTCATGTTTTGAAATTATCTAAAACTGCTCTTGGACCTTTTGAACATCTCAGCTTACAAAATAATGAACTAACTCAAATATCAGTAATAGAATCTGCAAGTATGAAGTCCATAAAATATTTAGATTTAAGGCATAATCAAATATTACAAGCAGATGAATTAAAGCCTTTAAAAACACTAAATATTACAGAGCTTTGGATGGATGGAAATCCTTTATGTGAAAATTATTCTAACCCTAGCCAGTATGTTGAAGGTATTAGGTATTATTGTCCACAATTACATAAATTAGATGGTGTGCATATTAATGAAATAGGACTTCCAGTAATTTTTAAAAGTTATGTAAAAAATTGGACAAAAAGAAAATTGGTTGAGCAATTCGTGCAGCACTTTTTTACAGCTTATGATTGTGGAGATAGAAGTGTTTTACAGGGCTTATATCATGACAATGCATGGTATTCCACAACAGTTGGTATACCATCTACTCATACAACTACATTATCAAATAACAAATATCTAGAATTTTTTAATTATGAAAATAGAAATTTATTGATTTTTGGTAAAAACCACCAACAATTATTATGCTATAGTCAAGAGCAAATTTTAAATGTATTAAAAAACCTACCTCATTCACAACATATTTATAATTCATTTTTTTGCGATCTTATTTATAGCAATCATAATTTATTAGCTATAACTGTTGAGGGATTATTTAAATTATTTAATTTTTCAAATCAAATATTTTCTTTTAATCGAACATTTATTTTATGTGAAGAAGAAGATAATGAGTTCAAAATAATAAATGATCAATACCATGTATACCTCACAGTTAACGAAAATGATAGCATAACATACCACGTAGAAAATAAAAATTCATCTGTATTTGTTGCAAATTGTTTTAGTCCTAGTGAAAAAGAAAATTTAATTCTCACTTTGCAAGAATCTACTACGATGACAATAGATTATTGTGAAAAATATTTAAAAAGTGTAGATTGGGATTTGAGAAAAGCAATTACAAATTTTCTACATCACTATAAAAGAGGTGAAATTTCAAAAGATGCTTTTCGAAAAGTATAAAACCTTAGGTCATATAAAAAGAATATAGTGCACAATATTTTTTCAATTGAATTACAAAAATACAATTTTTATAATAAAAACTTTATATTTATTTATTTAAAAAAAATCTTAAAATTTTTAATGTATATTTACAAGAAATTTAAAAAAAATAAAAACATTTAATACATATTATGATATTGATTTTAATCAATAATTTAAGATATATGTTACACAATACTAAAAACAGTTTTTCAATACTATTTCATTTATAAAAAATTTAATTTTCTAATATATTCTCTAGTTTACATGTAAAATACTTTAAAAGCAATGCTTTGAAAAGAAAGAATTTTAAATAATATATTTTATATACGATGGATTTGACAGTTCAAAAATAATAAGTGATAAATGATTAACAGTAATGTTAACAGTAATGGGATTAAAACTGGTTTTGCATTAAAGAAAAAATTAATTTTTATACAGATGACACAATTTTTCATTATATAAATTGATATGAAAAAATTGTTTTTATTTTGTATATGAATATACATTAAAATTATTTTGGTTGTAAAAATTTATTGTTCACTTATGTTTTATAAACTGTCTAACCATTCATTTAATTCATTTAATAAATTGATATTATGTAAAATCCAAGATATTACTTTCAATATAATATATACGATACATTCAATTTTGTATATTTTTAAAAAAATTTTTTAATTTTTACATATAAATACCTAGAAGTTTTTTTTTAAAAAACTTTTAGGTATACTCGTATAAAAAATTAATAAATATCTAAAAATGATAATTTAACAAATAAGTTACAAACAAATTTCTAGGAAAGCGATTTTTAAGAATTATGAATTTAAAAAATATATAAGCAGATTCTATATAAATGAAAGATTATAATGTTGAATTAAAATTCGTGAAACCAGTTAAAATATACAGATAAATATTAAAATAGATAAAAAACCATTTTGACGTTTTAAAATGTAACGTATATTTACTTATATTTTATTTACGTTGATTTTAAATATCATTAAATTAAGTTTCTTTTATATAATAGAAAAATACCTTGTCGAGTTCATAAATAAAATAGATCTTGTTTTATCAGGTATTAGACGTACCATCCAATATATTTAAAAACTTGTAAATATAAGAATATAACACGTACAAGTTTAATATTTATACTGTTATGTACGTATTCATGAATATTGCACTTGCACAGTTTCACTACATTAACCTATAGCATGATATTGTAGTATTCATAAAGAGATAGTGTATGCGCATTAAAATAAATGTTTCATTTATGACAAGGTTTTTTAAATTATAAAAAACTTAGTTTTCACTTCAAATCAATAAAATAATATCGGTTAAAATGCTATTAAATAATACATACAACTAATAATTTTTAGTGCTGTGATTATTGGTAAATTTCGTTTCTATTTTGTATACAATTTTTAATAGTGATAAGATAAGGCGACAATATATTTAAAGTAAAAATTGATTTTTAATTTCAGAATACTAAATTTGTAATGGGAACTGAAACTAAAGTAGTAAACAAATTTATAAACCCAGTTAGGATAACATATAAAAATCCATGTTTCACAGAAGTTGAAATAGAAGCATCAAATCAAATCAATGTTTGGCATAAATTTATTTTATATAATTTAAATAAAGAAGATAAAGGTATTATATTAGATAGTTTAATTGAAACTTGTGCCCCAATTTTTTTTGTTCCTGTAATGTTTAAAATGGAAAGTAAAAACAAAGCTACATTTCTCACATTTTGTAGATCTAATACCATTCAAAGACTAATTAATAAAAAATTACAAATTAATCATCCAACAGGAAAAGTTGTTTATTATGATATTGTTCTTTCTTATCTATCATTGAAAGATATGGAGCTAAATCCACAACAAATTATAACAAATGTCATTAGATTGTGTTTTGGTAGGGAGCCAATATCAAAAAAAAGTTTAAATTTTGAAAACTTTACAAACAATAAGTTACTAGGTTCAATTTATTGTCCGATTCATGTTACATCAGTATTTGATGCTATCTTACGCTTCTCTAGATCAGTGGTTACACCAAACTATGTTAGAGATATTAAACTTCCAATAAGAGATTTAATTTTAAGAAATAATAATATGGAATCTGTTGCATTTAATGAAAAGGTTTTTGGTTTTCATTTTAATAAACTTGATGTCCGTAATAATAAACTAGCTGATATAAATTTACTTAAGCCTTTCGCTGAATATAAAATAACCGAATTATGGCTTGATGGTAATCCTTTCTGCAGTAAATATGAATCATCCAAAGATTATATTAATGCTGCAAGAACACTTTTTCCCCATTTACAAGTATTAGATGGACATATTATTGGAGCAGAACAAAGAATAACTCCAATATATAATAAACACTTTATAAATGATAAAATTAAATTAAATTTAATAAAACAGTTTGTTGAACATTTTTTTGCTTGTTATGATCAAAATGATAGAATAGTATTAAATGGATTATATGATGCTGGAGCATTATTTTCAATGACAGTTGGACCCATTTCTGATAACTTACATAAACAAATTATTAAATACTTTGCAACTAATAGAAATTTATTAAAATTTGTTGACTATGCAAAATGCACTGAGTTTTTATTATTTGGCCCAGACAAAATTATTTCTGCATTAAGACGTGAGCCTCCTACTCTACATAAATTAAAATACTTAGATATAGATTTACTCTTCAGCACAAATAATTCCTTTGCTGTATCTGTGCAAGGTCCTTTTTTATACAGAAAAACTAATATTTTACCTTTATGGTTTCAAAGGACACTCATTGTTGTTTCTAAGGAAGAAAATGAATATTGTATAATTAATGATCAATATCATTTAGATAACTGTTCTATAAATTTAAATAACATGGATCTAAGTGAATTTAAAATTGTATCTGAAAAATTAGTTCCCCTTTTTAATCCAACATCTTTTAGTATGGCAGAAAAGTATCAGCTTTTAAGACTTTTACAAGAATTAACTACAATGAATTTTGAATTTTGTAACAAATTTTTAAGAGAAGCTGATTGGGATATTCGTCAAGCAATTAAAACTTTTATGCAAACCTACATAAATAATAAAGTACCATCAGAAGCTTTTCATTGGTAATTTTGTTCAGTTAACAATTATGAACTTTACATGTATATACATATATTTATGTGATGTGTAAACAAATTTGTAAATTCTTATATTATTATAATTAATAAAAATAAAACTTCAAAACATAACGATTATAAATTTATTTATCCAAAAATTAATTTCATTATAAAACCATGATAATCTTAACAACTAACAACCTTTTTGTGTATTTAAAAGATTTATACTTTTATTTATATATGGTATAGTATTTACATTTGAGTTTACTCCAAGTTCAAATACTTTTTGCATCAAAGGTAATGCATATTCTGTAAACAAAATTGATTAAATTATAAAATTTTAAAAAATTTGCAAAAGTAAAATTTGCAAATTTTAAAAAAGTACCTTGCATGCATAAAACATAATCTGGTAGTCTGTCCAAAGCAGACATAAGAACGTCAGCTCTAGAACTATCAAGACATCTTTGAAAAGCTGAAAGTATACCAAGATTTGGATATGGTCGATGTTTCAGTGCTCTGGCAATTAATGTATGCGCAAGTGTTCTAATATTTCCTTGTGGTGATACAAACAGATCAGCTATATTATCAGTAATTGGTTCTAATACAGACGGCTTACGCAAGGACAAATGATCGATTTCTTGAAGAGCAGTGAAAACTTCTACCAAAAAAATTTTTTTAATGAATTTCATAGTAAATTAAAAAAAAAAAAAACAAATTAAGTAAAAAATTTGTAAACACCATCGCCTTGAAGTTTTGTGAGAGTTATAAGTAAAGATGGCCAATGTGATAATGGGGGAGTTGGAGCACTACGATTAAAAGTAACTGTAACCAAAATATTATCACTGCTTTCGCCTTCTCTTGGAATAGGAATTCCTGATACAAGTGACCGTAAGCTTTCAAGTCCAAGATAATGTCCTTGTAAATCACTAGATAAATAACATTATAAATAGTATATATGTATTAGTTGCACTGCTTACAATGTCTTAAAATATTTTTAAACCCAATTAAAATCTTAAAGTTTATACGCACATAGAAATAGATATTTTTAGTAAAAAAAATTAACAAATTCCCTTACTGTAGAATATGAGCATGCTTTTGGAGATATTTTAAAGCTTGTTGCTCATCATGTATAACATAAGCTTGTAATAGCAGTGAAAATCTATTTAAAAGGGATGTAAGATCGTCTATAGTACAATAGTTCTGAAAGATAAAAAAATAATAATTAATATCATCCTTGTACCTAGGACAAATATTTACACAACTTAATTGTAACACATAATTCATTTAATTTATCTATTTAACGAAATCTAATTAGTAAAAAAAATTAATTTGCAACAATATCAACAAAATTATGAAAAAATTGAAGTGTACTTAAAAAAATAATAAAAATAATATACCCGAAAACAATGAAAGTAATTTTCTAGTGTGCTCTCAAGACTCTTTCTATGCTCCTCATTGAATAAATGTGGCTGCAATAACTCTAGCAAACCCATTATTTGGGTAAAGAGATTGAGATGATGTCCGGACTTAAAATGACCAAACTCAAGATCACACCAACCCATCAGAGATGATGTCAACAATGGAAGTTGCCTCAATACAAGGATTGGATGTACAGCTGCCATTTTTCGTGCACATAATTCAAGCTCACGTGATTTTGAACCCCACGATTTTTGTCGAGGATTAGCAGCTAAGGCTGTCAATAAAGTGTGACTCATGCAATCCAGAACAGAACCCGTCCAGTCACAAATACGTGCACTATTCACCATCTTTTTGACTTGGAAGGTGCTTAAATAACAGATGATCTTAGGTACTTTCATATATAGTTGAAGAAGGAATTGATGAGCCATGTCTGAAGGTATACTAAAATAATATAGGGATTTTGTGTTTATATAAAATAAATTATCAAATATTATTACATCTGCAATACAATTAAATAATTAACAATATTTTATTTCAATTTTTACATAAAACAAAAATATAAGATTTCTCCAAAACATGCAGATTTTTTTGCATATTAAAAAATGTAACAATTGTTATTACATGCAAATTCTCTGTGTTTAAGAAGTAAATTTAATTGTTTTGTTACATTAGTTTAAGAAATTAAATTTGTTTAAGTAATTTTGAACCTGTTAACTGACCAGAATCAAAATAATTTACAAAAATTTTCTAATAAATAATGAGACCATGTTGTTTATTTTGATATAATATCTTTATATAAAAATTGATATATCATTTAAATTCTATGCAAAATTTGTTAAAAGTGTATTTTATTGGCATTTAATTTTATTTAGTGCTTAGTAAATTTATGATTTAATAAATTAAATATAGGTAAATTTTAAAAGACCTTATACTGACCCACTTTTATCAGTCATTTGATCAGCTAAATATTTCACAACACCCATCGTCAATTCAGTTCCAGTAGAACAACAGCAAAGCAACAAATCAAGTCTTGTTTCCATTTGTATTATGGCGGTTTTTCGATTTTGTCGTTGGCGCAAAATAACCGCTTCTTCGATTATGTACATGACAAGGATTAGTAATTGTTCATTCGTAAGAAGTAAAATATTTTCAGGAATATCGCTTTTCGTAGAATATTTCTCTCTACCTTGCCATAACTTTGGGTTACAGGTTAATGCCCATAAAAAGTCTAAGACAGCAGTCGGATCATATCTAAAAGTTAACTGCTTTATAATTATACGATATTTGACAATTATGAGTAATGTATATATCACAAAATAAACTGCTTGTATAAAATTTGGCAGAGTTGCTTAGAGTAATATAAGTTTGGATAATAAATAATGCAAATTACCATCATCCAAATTATATAATTTAGAGTACACTAAATAAAATATTAATAACTACATATTTAATACTCATGTTTAATATTATTGGAACCCTGGTAATTTAATTTTTTTTATACCTGACATATTTCGAAGAAGAAACAAGACAAGTTAACTAACCCATGATGACATTGAACAAGGAGGTGTCCGACACACTTGTAAAGCGTGGCCCAACTAGCTCCGTGAGTGAGGAGCGTGAGCAAGTACGGTCTACAAGAGTGAGAACTAACGAGACTTTCATCGATTCTCATGTAGACACTGGCCTTGCCAAAAAGCAATCGCATTTGCAAGCTGGAACAAGTACCAATAAGCTCAGGCTCGACCGAAGCTAACCAGTCGATCAGCAGCCCAGTCCTAGGTTTTATGGCCCCTTGCTCGCTGTCGGTTACAAGAAGTCGGACCATTGCCTCGATGAGTACTTCATTCTGCTGTCGTTTCATACAGATGTCGAGTAGTCGCCGGCCCACATTCTCTAATTCGAACGCCTGTGTATGCTCAAGGATCGAGCCCAACTCCCGGTTCTGAGCAAGAGTATTAAGATCTTGGCGCTGAGGTGTTCGCAATACATGCAAGTTTGCAAAATCCTGGAGAATAGAGAGGATCGGCGCGGAGACTTCGCCGATAAGCGAAACCAGACTTAAGCACATACTGTGCGCCAGTTCAAGGGTCTGTGGACAAGTCGACGATCTTTTCAAGGGCATGAGGATCGCCCGTATGATTGTACACGAATATTGAGACATGTGAACTAGCGAAGCCAAGAAATCTTTGACCTGTAAGAAGTTGCAATTATAAAATTTGGTACCCAAAAAACACTTAAAATTAATTTTGTACTGAAATATAACGGACAGTCGTTACAAATACAGAAATTTTTTAAATTAAATAAACAGCGTTGAAAAAACCACTCACTTGAATCGAGCTGAGAACACTTAGTATGTGCTTGATGGCCAGAACTACAGCTCCGCGATCACTCTCCAAGCCGGACTTGTGCAAATCCTTAGCGAGTATTTTATGCAGCCTTCTGTAAATGTCGGCCTTATGACTCATAGATAACTTCTCGATAAACAACTGATTAATGAGATTCGGGACGTCGGTTTTAGGTGCGTTGGGTTTAATACAGCGCTTCTGTAATATTGTACATGGCGGTAGTTGTTCCAAGCAAGTACTGACGGGAAGGTTGATCTCATCTGGAAGCTGTTGAGCCTGGAGTTGAACATGTTGAAGGAACACAAGTCCCCCAGAAGCTCCTCGATTGTGCAAAATTTTCACAAGCTGAGAAAGAAATGAATAAGGTGGTAACATTTATCATTTGAAAAATGGTTAAATGACTGTTTTTTACTTCAGAACAATAATTGTTTGTAAATACACTCAAATACTGTACAATGTTGAGCAGATAATTTTTAATTTTTGTTATTTAATTCATTCGTATGGACTAATACATTTTCAATTTATGCATATTAAATATTGCATTATATATTATTCTGCAATATGTAAATTTAGTGTTATTAGAAACATATTAAGGTTAATGTTAGATAGGTCTACTCATCCAGGTTTATTTTTTAAAGCAAAATTGTCGTAATCTTACACATTATTACCAAAATCCAGTAATTTAAAAAAAACGTGTGACTAAAAATTAGTCTAATAGCAGTTATTCACGATAAGAGATAATAAGGGCGGCTATGCTATGCCGATCACAGTGGTATAGAATAACTAATATAGAAACACAAAATCGGTCAAGTAGTCTTGAAAATATTCACTACATTCCTATTATTGTTGTCTTATTAGTTTGCTTAATGTAAATATATTACTTGTATAACCAAGAATGCTCAAATGATAGAATACATTTTAACTTTGACTTTAGAAATTAAAAATTTTACGATATTTAATAGGTTGACATAATAAAGAAAAATTAAGTGACAAATAACCAATCAATAACTTACAATAAAATGCACTTAAATAAAGAAATTGGAGAATATTTTAGTGAACTACCTGCGCCATGTATGTTTTATCGAGCACATGATTGGTGACTGAGATGGGATCGATTTGCACAGCTGCGTCCAGGAGGTGCAAGAGTTTAGTCATTGCATTGACGGGTACACCAAAGCTCTGTATGAAGAGAACTAATTGATAGGGATCCAAATCACGAAGAGCAGCATCCACTAACCGCGGTATATTGCTTCTAATAATGCGTAACTTCAACCAATCTGGTATCAATAGGGCTTCCTCACTTGTGTCTACAAGGAAAGCTTTGGGTGGTTCAGTATCCTCCGGAAACCAAGTCTCTAGTAATTGATTAAAGAGCTCATCATTATCGGCTTGGTCGTATGTCAGAAGAATGATCATCGCGTGCACAACCAGAATGTGCATTGTACATTCCTCACCAGTAGCCCACTCCACAAGAATAAGATCCTGGTTCTCTGACCACGTTACACGTGAACCATCTTGTCGTGGAGCTCGTGCCTTAAATTAAAACCAATTGCCATGTATTATGTTACTCAGTGACAATACTTTTTTATAAAATATGAACAAATGGTATTTAAATAAACAGCTGTAATTCTACTTTGAAGTACTGTTTTTAATTAATGAAAAATTTTTTGACTTATTTTATCTAATTATATCATAAAAAATTGTTAAAAATTGTACAATTAGTAGAATATGTGATACAAATTGTGGAACATGTATTTAAAAAGTTCTGCAAAATATAAGGGTATAAAATAATAAAAATAGCACTGAATAAAGACAAAAAAATTTGTTTGAAGTTGAAGATGAAAAAAATACAAAAGAATGAAAAGTATGATTTTAGTCTGGTAGTAATTTATTTGTTTAGTACAAATACGTGTGTAAAAATTATATTTAAGTTTTAAATTTATATTAAAGCTAATACATATATTTAGAATAAGTTTAAAAGTAAAAAAATATTTTTTTTTAAGGCCTCTAAGGATGACTAGAATGAATTAATTTTTCAATGAAAAAATTAAACTGTGTGATTATAGTTGTAAGTTTCAGCAATAACAAAAGTTTAATTATCAAGAAGAATTTTTTAAAAATATTTAGCATTAAAAATTTTGTATTATGTGAAATTATGAGTAGAAGGCAGGTTAAGACAAAGATTTTTTAATTTATGATTATGAAAAAGAAAGTCTTACCTTATTTAAATAATTACAATAAACAGATAGAAAAGCATATAAAGTTTGTTTCCCCTGGGTACTGTTAGAATCCAATTGTGGAAGAATAGCCGCAACAATGGTATTTCTTTCAACAACAAGTTGCGATATTTCATTCACCAAATTTATTAAATCTGGAAGATCGTCCTCGAGGGTGTGCACGGCTAAATATAATATGTACGCTTGAACTAGATTGGGATTATTCTCGACTTGACAAGCACCACGAAGTGCTTTAGAAACCAAAGATCTAACTGAATGAAAATGCGGAATCGACGGAAGTTTCCGAAGGAGCCACGTTTCACTGAAATAATAAAATCGACATATTTACTACGCATATCGTTTAAATAATGGTAAGTTTTAATTCATGTGAATTCGTTTACTGATTATGGCTTGTGATATGATAATCGATTAAAAAGTCTAAAACTGATTACTTAAAATTTTGTAATATTTATATGAAGCATCTGTAAATTATCAGAAATTCAAATTTAAATATCATTCATAGTTAATTTACTATTGAAGTTTTACGTTGAAAACGATAAATTTAAATGGCAATCACATATTACAAATTTTAATTTTAAAAATAATATTGGCGAAAGAACTTACTTCTCAAGTTCGCCGTCAGTATCCATATTCTCTTCCTCAAGTGGTATTGTATTAAGAACGAGCTTAAGGCCGGTTATAGCCTGCAATCGATTAGAGCTCGATTGACTGCTCAACCTCCTGAGAAAGTACTCAAGCACCTCATAAGCGTGCTGCGAATCCTGAAGAGGATCTGTCAGCAGGAGTTGGAGATGAGTGAGAAGCTGCTGCTGCCGCGACTGTTTGTCGGACTGTCCAATTGTAGAAGAGAGAAGAAATTCGCACAAGCATTGTACTGGCAGCTGGCTGAGCGAACCCTCACTGTTCTGAACGAGGCCCGCCAGCCAGGGCATACTTTGCGAGGAACTCGATTGCTGTCGCTGAATTATATCGAGAAGAAAGTCAGGTTTTCGCGACCGACAGAGGAGATGGCCCAGTCGGTGCGTCGTATTCAGAGATTGTAACTGATCGAGGACCAGCTGCGGCGGTCGTCTCGCAATCCCTGTTGGATCCATCGTTATCAGCTGCGATAGAAGTAAACTATTTTGCTCAGATATTTGTACTCTAGTTGAGGCTGCAGCCAAATAAGTCTCATATTGGAGAATCTGTTGCTTTTCCAAGGCCTCGAAACGAAGTTCCTTCGCTCGCTCTTCCTCAACTACTTCTGGTAATGCCATCGTAGGTGGAGGATATGAAAAATGACTAACACAATTATTATTATGCGCATTATACTCAAAATTGTACTGTGATAAAAATTTAATTTTGATTAATTATTTACTTGGTGATGCACATTTCCATCAACACCCTTAATATTGGATAACGTTCCCATGACAAAGCACCAATTGACGATGGATTGTGAGCAGCTAGTATTAATAACATAATCCAGCTCTTCCAATACAGATTTGATATTGCTAGAGTAGGTGGTATATAGCCAGCTGGGATATTTATAGAAGGTGGTGGCTGATATGTACATAAATTAAATACAAGTTCAATAATATCTGTATTTTCAATTTGTAG
This sequence comes from Kradibia gibbosae, assembly GCA_018907135.1. Taxonomy (NCBI): domain Eukaryota; kingdom Metazoa; phylum Arthropoda; class Insecta; order Hymenoptera; family Agaonidae; genus Kradibia; species Kradibia gibbosae. Next base: position 23,576,561 of record JACCHX010000004.1, on the reverse strand, counting down.
AAATGGGAAAACCTCTGATGAACTCATTGCTGCTCTTCTAATCAATTGGTCAGCAAGTTCTAACATTTCTGGATGAGTGATTCCATTTTCCTGTAGGAATAATGTTATTAATACCATTTGATATTAAACATTTTCTATTAATTTGTCTACAATTTTAACCTTAAAATATTAATTTTTTTATTAAAGATACATACTATAACAAAAAAATGTGTTCAAAATTTAAAGTTTACTTTGATGTTAGAAAAAAAAATTAAAAATAATATACCTTGGAAAATCCTACTACAATAAGTTTTATCAATGTACTTTCCAATAAAGGCACTTCTGAAACCAGCCTTAGATAAAATGTTCTGTCAGTTTCAGATGGAAAATTATCTGGTTTGTAATACTGTTCAGGAGACTCCAGTAGCATGATTTTATGTAAAGCATGAAGTAACTCAAGTTTTCCGATTCCGTATACTTGAGGAGCTGAACTTTGAAGCCAAGAAATAGTTTCGAACTGTATTAAAGCCACTAGATTTTGAAATTGATACAGTAGTCCAGCATCTTTTTTATCACCTCTCTGAGTTAGCAATGCAGCTTCCTTGACTTGAGGACTAATGGCCAGAAACATACATAAACACAAAAGATCTACAATAGAAGTGAACATTCTGTCTTTAAATTCAAAAGCTGGAAGCTGCTGAGCAATGTCAATTCTTGTGGACATCAATGTTCTCGCTAAAATCGATAAATTAATATCATGACGACAAACTCGTACGATTTCTCGTAAAAGTGCTCTTAAAGGCCTCAAATAATCTTCTCGATTTATCAGTAAATCTTGAAATATTTCGGCTAATAATTTGGCGGATGATTCTTGCGATGTTTGAAATATTACTGCCAACATGGACATATTATTCGGATTTCTAGCATTAGATAGCTCATTGTATATTGTGTGCTTTAAAATTGTAGATAAATTCTCTGGATGAAGTCCAATAAGTTCTTTTACGCCATTTAAATATAAATTTATTACAGCTTTAGTTTTTAATCTCATTTTCACAAGATGACTAATAACTTCAACGTCTCGTTGAGTATGTGAAGTGCAATTGTAACAAACGTAACTTAAAAGCTCTTGAGCTGGTCGCATTAATTTTGGATTATGTAGCCACATTTCTAGTCTTGGTACAGCAATATTTCTTATCTCTACAAAACCACATGCTGAAGATAATAGTTTAAGGAAATTCCTCGTTATTGTCTCTGGCTGTCTTCGATTCAATTGTTCTTTGACAACTTCTAAAATAATATTTTCTACTATTTCTAAACATTGAACATATCTTGGGCTAACTGGTAAGTCAATTTTGTCCTTATCACCTGCAATCTGGATCAATAAAGTTCCAGAATCTTCATCCTCTAATAAAGTGGAAGGGCTAGCACAATCCCTTGGTACCATAATAGATAATTCTGGCTGCAACATACTTTTTGGAGGTATTCTTGTATTAAATCCTGTTAATATATTATCTACAAATCCTTTACATTCTTCATTATCAACCCAAATTCTATCTCCCAAAGCATCTTCAATATAAATCTGCAAAAATGAATAATCTAAACTTTAGTTTTTATTATAATTCCTTATGAATAAGGTTTTTATTATAATTTAAATAAGAAATCAATAACTAATTTGATAAACCAAAACCTTGATAAAAACGTCAGGCCATTCTTTTTTATCATGAAATCCTCTCATTAATAAATTAGTTACAAGTACAGGTACCAATGGATTGCCTTTATTTTTGAATGCATGAGTTTGATCACGCTTTAAAAGTGAAGCTAAAGCATGTAATATACAATGATGAGAGAATATCGATGGACGTATTTTAACTAAATATAAAAGTCCCATGCAAACAACATAATCAGGTTTCCATCTTGAATTTTTCAAAATCTTTATAGCTCCACAAACAAGACCAATTAGTTTTTCTCCATTGTCATTGTCATTAGCTTCTAAAACCATCGGTACAAGATCTGCTGGATCACATTCTATTGCAACAACCTCCCAAACTTCTGTATAGCTAACAGATGGTCTTGTTGGTAATATTGGATGAACAGCTAACTTGGGTTTTTTCGGTGGAATCAGAGACTGCAAAGATGATCCTTCTTTTTTACGATCATTGCCTGCACAACAAAGCATTAATTAAAATATAAGCATAAAGAATAGAATCAATGTATAATTCATCTAAGTAATGTTTGTATTTTATATTAAATTTCATACATATTTAAAAAAAACATAATTTTTTATTCAATTTATAATTTGATTAAATAAATGATTCATTTATTACTTGTTGTTGAACTAGACCCTTGTTTAGTAAGACTAACACCAGGCCGTTTTGTATCTGGAACCTCTCCTCTTGCACTTTTTGAACCAAGTGCTATAAAATCAGATGGATGCGGAGTAATTTTATTTTTGGAGCCTCTTCCAGTCCCACTTTTAATTCTTTCCATTTTCAATTGTCTTTATTGAAACTTTTATATATGTGTATTTGAAACTGTGATTTACATGATGTTTGAGGCAATTTTCGAATAATAAAATTATAATCAATAAATGATTTTAATAAGTCAAAAATTATTTTTAAATGTCAACAATCCATGAGACAGGTCTATTTGACTAAACTCGCAGTACACTCGCTTTTTCTTCAATTAATGTGATGAAAGGAGCGATGATGTTTTTAGGGAACTTAATTGGACGAACCTAGTATTCGACAACTAAAACTCATAACCTAAATAAAACTTACTATAAGTCATCATTTCCATATTACAAAAAGCAAAAAGAGCCTCCCGCCCTCAAATTTTGAAGCTTGTGCATAATAAAAAAATTCATTACACATAATAATATTAATACCATACATTTATTAAAATTAAAACTGATTTCAAACTATTAGTATCCTTTTCTACCAAAATCTTTCATCACTGAGCTATTTTGTGTTGTTTAAATAAATCTTTGCTACGGTTGCAGTCAGATTTAGTATCAACTTTTTCAGTAACGCCAATTTATCGTGAAAATCCCTTTATGATTTTGTAGTAAATAGAATTTAAACCCCATAGAACAAGGTACGAACTAAAATATTAGATTACTAGTTACTACACATAACTAATTCATTTGTTGCTTTCAGAGAATCACATTTACAATTGCAATTGTTAAGGCATAGGAATTAAGAATAATAATTAATCATTCGTAATTATTGTAATTTACAAAAATTCGTATACTGAAACAATAAGACATACACTTTTAGAAATTCACGTAGTATAATTAAAAATTAAACCATGTATAGAATTAGTTAAATAAATTACAATGAAACTAAAAGCTTACAAAAACATATTCACATGTGATTTATAAATATATTTGTAAAATAACTATATTATAATTGGCCATTTTTTATAATTTTTAGGTAATAGACTTACTTTTCTCTGACATATGTTTCAATTAAAATATCGAGAAGTGAGAAGACTAAAGCGGGTCGATACGTCGATTGATGTACTAAACAGTTCATTACTATTATTTTGTTGTTGTCGTTGCTTCTAATGCTATTGTTATTATCATTATCACTAATAACTTTTTAGTTGAATAACGAAAGATACTTCTTTTAAACTAGTTATATGTTTTTTAATTTGTATAACGTAGTTAGTCATTAGGGATATAGAATACAATTTTTCTGCGCAAAGGAATCTCAGCGCGAGGGGAAACGACGCACAAGCAAGGTGAAACGAAACAAGCCAAAAAGCTTTTGTAGCTGGAATTGGCCAGACTGAGTTGTCCATCAAGCAATGAGTAGTACTCATTGAATACCATCAGTGGTCTAAAATAATAAAACTATCACAGTCATCTAAGTCATCACAGATCACAGTATACCAAAACTAGATATCACGCTTACATTCTGTATTGCAGATCCCATTAATTACTTGTACAAACATTATCGATATCATTGAATGTTAGCGGGCATGGAATAACAAGCGAGTGCGGTTGACAGTAAAGAAGTATATACTAGATATTTAGCAACCGCTCGTCGGTGTTCCTGAAAATTTGTTGAGAAAATATGTCCATTATGGTTGGTATCATAATAAACATGTTTGTTCAAAAATAACTTAATCTAACGATCACGTTTACTAAACGTTAGATCTGCTCTTATGATACTTAGATTAATCCAATTCTTCTCTTTACATAAGCTATATTGCACATTAATTCCACTATACATCATTAAATATTAGCCTGCTTTTATGCTCTTCTATTTACATATTTACGAACAATTGATCGGAAACTAACATTAATTTCTGCTCTAATGATTTTAGAGGATGAGAGCAGTAAAGTGCACCACAGATGAGCTTTGTCTTACCAATTGTGCTATTGTCAACAAAGCTGATTTTGTAGATGATGTCAAGTAAGTATTTTCAATGTTTGCTGTCAAAAACTTTCATTCTTTTAAATACATAGATTCTCTACACTTTTTATTAAAAAACTTTTATCGGTACTCCCTAATTAACATATGTATTATTCTTTTCTTCCCATTTTCTACATAATATTTAAATTTCTAATTTATAAGACAATAACTCCTATTTAATATTAAAAACTCTGATTAACATACAAAATATATTGATAATTAGCAACAGAAAGCTATATTTGACATAAACTATCTTATTTTCAATTTTTTATTTTGAATTATTTATAGTCACATTGAAGTATCAACTGGACCAAATCAGCACTTCATATTTTCTATCAAAACCTGTCCAAAAATTGACAGAGGTACAGTTGGATTTAGTTTACCTCAAAGAAAATGGGCAGTCTTATCCCTCAATCAGGAAATTGAAGTCAAACCATTTTATTTTGATCCTACATCTCCTACTGAATTTCTTTCTAATATAATTTTAGAAGCTGATTTTTTACAAAAGAAAACGTAAGTGTATATAAAGTAACAAGCATTATGAGAAAAAAAGTATCAAAAAGTCCAATATCAATAAAAACAAATTAAATTGTTATAATTTTAAATCATAAAATTAAAAAACTTTTTTTATAAGTATTTGATATAAATACTTCATAAAGCAGCCATTATTTTTAGAGTTAATTTTGTAAAAACTAAAAGGAATTTAAATATTTAAGGCTTAGTATTTTTATTTTTCAATCAAATTAACTTTGTATTTTTATTTTTTATTATATTTTAAAAATAAATCTTTTTAAAGCACAACTTTGGAACCTTATGATACAGAAATTATGGCTAAAGACTTCCTGATGCAATTTTCTGGACAAGCATTTACTATTGGTCAACAATTAGCTTTTCAATTTCAAGACAAAAAGATGTTAGGTTTAATAGTGAAAAGTCTTGAAGCAGCTGACATACAAGCAATCAAGACTGGTCAAGACTGTAAACCAAAGAAAACTAAAATGGGTTGTTGCTTGGGTGATACTTCAATTCAATTTGAAAAGGCTCCCAACTCAAGTTTAAATCTTACAGGAACTAAACAAGGAACAATTGTTCGGCAATCAATTATTAATCCTGATTGGGATTTTAATAAAATGGGAATTGGAGGCCTAGATAAAGAATTTAGTGCAATATTTAGAAGAGCTTTTGCTTCTAGAGTATTTCCACCAGAAGTTGTAACACAACTTGGATGTAAACATGTGAAAGGTATTTTATTGTATGGTCCACCAGGTACCGGTAAAACACTTATGGCTAGACAAATCGGGAATATGTTAAATGCGAGAGAACCGAAAATTGTCAATGGGCCTCAAATTTTGGATAAATATGTTGGTGAGAGTGAAGCAAATATTAGAAGATTATTTGCTGATGCTGAAGAGGAAGAAAAAAGAGTATGTGTAGCACACTAGTCTCTTATGTAAACTTTAAAAAAAACTTTGGTTACTAAACACTTTTGAAATTAATATTTAATTTTATACATATATGTTCATTATAACAATTTGTAATATACCTTACAATAGCTTGGACCAAATAGTGGACTACACATTATCATTTTTGATGAAATTGATGCTATTTGTAAAGCAAGAGGAAGTGTTGCTGGTGCTACAGGAGTTCATGATACAGTAGTAAATCAATTGCTTGCAAAAATTGATGGTGTAGAGCAGTTAAATAATATTCTAGTTATTGGAATGACTAACAGGCGAGACATGATTGATGAAGCTTTATTAAGACCTGGTAGATTGGAGGTAGGTACACATTAATTTTTTTTATTTTAAAAAAATATTAAAAACTTGAGTAAATTATTCAAATATAGGTTCAAATGGAAATCAGCCTTCCTGATGAATATGGAAGGCATCAAATCTTAAATATCCACACAACAAGAATGAAAGATTATAAAAAAATAGCACCTGATGTAGATTTAAAAGAGCTAGCTACATTGACGAAAAATTTCAGTGGTGCTGAATTAGAAGGCTTGGTTCGAGCTGCTCAAAGTACAGCTATGAACAGACTAATTAAAGCTTCTAATAAAGTTGAAGTAGATCCTGCAGCAATGGGAAAACTTATGGTCTCAAGGTCTGATTTTATTCATGCCTTGGAAAATGATATCAAACCGGTAAATTTACTCTTTTAATTTATGCAAACACATTGAATATCAATTATTAAAAAAAAATTTATTAAACAATTCATATCTTCAAAGATTCTTATATATAAAGATACGTAATAGATCATTTGGCTTGACAGTATACAAAATATTTTTGTTAAAAATAAATTTTTCACGTAATTATTTTTTTTAATTACATTTTCAATAATTACTCAAACTAATCTAGTATAATAAATTCAATTGTTTTGTTTAATTCCATTTAATGAGCAGGGCTGAGTATTAAAAATAATAACACTGTTAATATACTCTAAGAATAAGACTGTAATATCTTTTTTACTCTTTAATTAAAAAATAGTTCTAAAATAATTGATAATTTATGACTGATTTATTTAAGAGTCCTTGTATAGATTTTCGCATTTCAAGCTTGCCAATATTACAAGTAGGATACAATATCACTTATCTCATTAAATAATAAAGCTTATTATTTATCAAATAATTACATTGAAAATGAAAATTATCAGGCCTTTGGAACAAGTGCTGAGGCCTTAGAACATCTCCTCTTTCGAGGGATCATTAATTGGGGCCAGCCAGTTGCTGAGATCCTTGCTGATGGGAACCTTTACATACAGGAAGCGCGAGCCGCGGAAGGCTCGGGTCTTGTGTCAATCCTTCTCGAAGGTCCACCCAACAGTGGTAAGACGGCGCTTGCCGCCCAGATTGCCAAAACTTCCGACTTCCCATTCGTCAAGGTTTGCACACCAGAAGATATGGTTGGCTTCACAGAGTCTGCCAAATGCTTATCTATACGAAAGGTAAATATTTCTTTAACTACCTTAATTTCAGAAAAATTCTCGCTTTTGTCTAAGATCTTTTAATAAGTATTTTTTGTAAATTTTAAGATTTAAATAATTCTTTTACAAAAAATACTCCATACAAATGATAAAAAGAGGTGACCAAAATTAACTTTTAATTGATTTATCAAGTTTAATATAGTCTGTTAATTTAATTAATAGATTAAATTTATCTTTCAAAAATTTAACTCATTGATTCTTTAAATTTTGTTTTATAAACCATATTCCTATGTCTCTGAGCATTTATATATGAGATTAGACCTATAAAATATTTATATTTTTTTTCTTTTTGAACAGTTTATTAATAATTAATTACGCATTTTTTTTATTTCAGATATTTGATGATGCTTATCGTTCACAACTCAGTTGCATTGTAGTAGATAATATTGAACGTTTATTAGATTATGGCCCTATTGGTCCTCGATATTCAAACTTAACCTTGCAAGCTCTGTTGGTTCTACTCAAAAAATTACCTCCTCGTGGAAGAAAACTCTTAATTTTATGTACCACGAGTCGCAGGTATTTATTAAAATTCTATTTTTATCTAATATGCAAAATCTCTACTTATAGACCTAATGATTTTATTTAAAAAAAAAAATGACTGAAAAATATACAATCATGTTATAACATGACAGTTAATTAATTACCTTAAGGAAGTTGATATGCTTCAAATTAATATGATGAGAGCAAAAATAGATTTTACAGAAAGCAATTATATAGTTAGTTTTTTTAATATGTAATTTTTTCTAGATTAAAAGAAGCAGAAACGCTCATTAAATCAGTATTAAAAAAATCCACAAAATAAAAATTCAATGATTGAATATGTTGTTAAATAATAATAATTTCTTTATAAAAAATGATTGACTAAATTCTTCCAGGGTTTAACCCGAACCTTCTTGGCTATGGAAGTGAAGCTGTGCAACTACAACTACTAATGTATATATACTATTTTAACTCAAATCTACGTTAAACATATGCTTTATATACCAATATACACGCTGTACTTTTTCAAGTTTTCAAAACAAGTTTGTAGTTTTATAAAATATTAAATTGTCTAAAAATAATCCATAAACTATTCAATGGGAAATATGAAATTTGTAAGATATTGTATTTTAATGAAAGTGCTGAAAAAATGATATTAAAGAAAATTTACAAGATTTGAATAATAAAAAGGTTATAAAAATAAAAAAAGTAGGAAATTTTGAAAAATATGATAATCAAAATGAGAAAAGATACTTATTAAATAAGATCTAAAAAAAGAACAAAAGAAAATGGAAAAGATAAAATTATTGTCAGCGACTAGGAAAAAATGAATAGGAATAAACAGGAAACTATGCAAAAAAGATTTTTTTTTAAAACACAATTTCACATACATTGAAGAAATTAAATATATTTTATAAAATAAAGAGAGATTGAAATTTAATATTAAAGTACAGCTGTGAATATGTATTAGAGGAAAACTGAAAGTAGAGGAAGTGAATAATGTAGAATTTAAAACAAAAATGAGGAAAATATAGAGTATACTTTGATATGTCACCAAGAGGGAAAAGGGGGAGAGAAAAATTATTAAATAAATGTGTTTATAAGATAATATGTATATGCAGTTGCTTTAAAATTTATAAGTTGAAGTTGAAATGTTAAAACACACATTTGTAAAATTAACAATAATTTTAAATTAATATTAAGATAGCATTTAAGGTTCCTCCTGGCCAAAGGAGAAGAATAAAATAAGTGAATAAAAATTATATAATTTCTACCAAGGCCTTATTAAGAAAAAATCTTACACAATTTTTTAGCCAATTATTGATTTTTAGTAAAAAAAACATTATTTTGTTTTCAGACAAGTTTTGGAAGATATGGAGCTGATAACAGCATTTAGTACTGTTCTTCATGTTCCAAATTTATCAACTGCAGACCATCTTATATCAGTATTGGAAGAAGTTGATCTCTTTACAAAAGAAGAAATGTCATCTCTTTACTCTAAACTTCATGGAAAGCGGTAAATTTATATAATATTTTATATGTACCATTTAAGTATTTTAAAATACATTTTTAATAGTTTCAACTTTTTATCGATTGATAAATCCTTTTTTCCATTAATATTTCTACTTTATTTTATTAATATAAAAATTAATTTATTTTATTTTTAATGAGAAATTTTTTACTAAAAAATTAATTTATTAATTTATTTTATAAATAAAAAATACACCATTTTTAAGCTAAACAATAAATTATGCAATGTCATCTAAATATTAATAATAATATCATATTTTTCATTTATTTCAGAGTTTTCATTGGAATAAAAAAGTTACTAGGTCTTTTAGATATGACACGGCAAGTGGAGCCAAAGTATCGAGTAATAAAATTTCTCTCAAAATTGGAAGAAGAAGGGGGTCTTGAGTAAAAACCATATACCAACTCTATAGCTTCGAGTAATATTAGTTCGAAGAAACTAGAGTATATACATAAAGAATATACATTAATGGAACTACATTGTTTAGTATAATTAGGAAAAAACACAGCTTTTAGATATAATAATCTTCAACTGCAGTACAATTATAGTAGGTGCATTACACAAAGATAGCTTTAAATAATAAAGACGAATTATTATTATATTACAAAGTCTGACTAGGTTAATCAAAGTAATTGATGCTAGTTACATCACCAAGAAATATTTCTTGATTTATTTCATACATGGTTTACAATGTAATAAATTCTTTTAAAAAAATATTATTTATTAATAAAATTTTTAAAAGATTAGATTTCATATATAAATAATAATAAAATATATGTGTCCAGCATTAAAACATAACTAGGATAAAAAATGTCTTCTATTTATGTAAATTTTCATTTACTATCCAATTTTAGTTCAAGAACTTTATTTATAAAACATTGTTCAGGAAATTTACCATTTATAGCAAATTTATATTATTAACATAAATATATATATAAATATGACAAAAAGTTTACATATTTTGAAGAAGGTTATATATGTAGATTCTATAGTTTACTTATTATGTGTAATATACCTATTAATTTATTTATATTAATTTAATGAATTTCAAAAATGATCTGAATAATATCAAGATTGTTATCTATGTCAAATTAAACTAGAGTATTTTTGTTACACAAATAATTGTTTTTGTAAGCATTGAATACCATGTAAATTTTTAAAGCACTAGCGTTTTGTAGATGTTTCTCATCAAAAAATGTAAATGATATTTTGTGTTAGCCATTGTTTACTAATATATAATAATTAAGTAATTGCATTCATTTTGTAAGAAGCTATTTCTATTTTATTATTATACAAATATTTAGGTTGTACCCATTACATTTTATAAAAAAAATTGGTTTCATGTTTTTTTTTATCTTTACTGCAATAATTTGTTTGTGTAACTGATTTGTGTACAAATAAATATTGTTTTTATTTCATTATTTTTTACATTAAAAAATATTTAAAATAAGAATGTTAATTTTTACAAATAAATTAAGTATAGGCTTGGTCTTGTATTTATTGATGCTAGATTATATCAATAAATGTCTAAAAAATAAGTATGCTATGGAATGATTAAAATAAAATATTTCTTCCCAATTATTTTAAAAATACTAATTTATACACTTTTTAGATAAAAAATTATAAATATACAAATTAGTAGCATCAGTAAAAAACAGTTTTCATATTCTGAAATAACTCATTTATACTTATGATTGATACTATAAAATTTTAAGGAATTAAGTAATAAATATAAAAGTGAATAAATTTAATTTTGGAAATCAATTCAGTTTTAGTTTATTTTTTCTTGTATAAATTATCGTGTTCTATTTGATTAAAAAAATTTAAATTAACAATATGGCACATTCATCTTTTTCAAGAAGAAGATGAGTTATAAATTTACAATACTTAAATTTTTAAAACAATTTTATAAGCATGTCTGTTTAGATACATTGTTCACGCATTTAAAATTTGTGTGTAATAGCTTTATTACTTTAAATAACGCCTTACAATTTTTATTTCAAATTATATAATAAGTACAAACAAAAATATATATTATTTTGTTTTTACATTAGTATTACATGGGATATAAATATAAAAATTTCTCCAAGTAACTGATTTTCCAAGAAATAAACTTTAAAGATATATATATACATTTTTTTTGAAAAAATTATTTTTAAGTACCCATATCGATTACACATTCTTGTTTAATATATTTTTTTTCAATATATTAACAATGTTTATTTTTGTATAAACATGCATAGACATTTACAAGACAAAATTTCATATTAAAAAACAGGTAGTTAATTTCTAAAGCATTCATATATTTATATTCTCAAAATAAACTGTATTACATAATCTAAAATATTTAACTTTTATTGTACATGTAAATCATGTATAATTCACTTGATTTTATATTGTATTTATTTTTCATTTTGATTAAAGTTTTTTGTAAAAGTACTTTTTTCTATGTTTCAAGATTATTTTTCTTATTTCAATAATTTGCAGAGTTTTTCCAGTTTTCACGTTTGGATCAATTATTTTCGTTAATTTGATTGAAAATAGCAAATCAAATCTATAATAAATTTTTATGAATATGATTGACCTTAAATTATTTACTCTTATATGCATAGAAAATATTAAAGTGAAGTATTTGAAATAGTTTTGATTAAAATTTCACAATTCATAACATATTTTGTAAACTTTATATAAAAAAACATTATTCTTAGAGTAAGATTTAAAATTATAAAAAAAGATAAAAAAAATTTTGGATACTTTTTGAATATACATTTATTGAAATTAAAATTATATAATTGAACAATATCTGCTTATTTCAAAATAACAAATTTCAAAGAAACTGCACATTTGTACTATAGAAAAAAAATAGAAAATACAATAAGCCTTGCACTATTACTAGAGTTGATATTAGTTAACATTTTTGCTATGGCAGCATATAATTGCTACAAATTAGGTCTCGCTCTGTCAGTATACTGTAGACAGTGTGACTAGAGATAATTAACCAGGTGCCTAATCAGGTATTGGTGTACAATTAAGTAACGATTCGCCCAAATTTCTCAAAAGTGACGAAAATCCTGATTGATGTAGATCTCTATAATAATAGATTCTATAGAACAGGAACTAGTATAGTAATTAAGAAATAAATACAATTGTTATGGGGGTATGTTGTTGAATATACATATTAATAGACAATCTAAATTAAGAATCAATATCAAAAAAACTTTTTTATGGTAAAATTCTTCTTCAAATGTGTATTACTAAGTAATTTGGCTAAGTAACCATTCTAAAATAGCCAAAAGTAACTAAGCTTTAGTTTATCAAGAATAAGATAAAATTGTAAAACAGATTCAGATATATACTACATAAGTAAATTAGCCAGTTGTTAACTCTAAATATAAAATGTCTGCAACCTATAACTTTTCTGATTGCTTTACTAGCTATTTTTATTCTAGATTGTTCAGTGCTGAGTTATTATTTTAAATTAAAAGGTAAACAATCAATTGAACTATATTAAAGAATCAGCACAGTTTTTAATATATAATCATGAAATATAGTTCAATTATCAATATAGCATTTAAAAGAAAAAATCTTGCTTTATATCTAACTGAAGGTGTGAGGCTTTAGTCGCAGAAACCAGTATTAGTCTAAAGAAATATATGAAGCTGTAAATTCAATTAGCTATATGGTCAATGTCACTGATATTTCTATCAAGTCTATGATGAGCAAAGTTTTTCGTTGTTGATTTAAAACCTTAAGTAAATAAAGTGAGTTCTAATCATGTAGTGTTAATTATCTTTGTTACTAAGTCAGCTTACCAGAATAAATAGTGTCATAGAAGTATATTGTGATGGACTATACCTTATATGGCTTTATGCATCATATTCTAGGTTCAATCATACTAGCAAGAGAAAGGAGATGGAATTTCAACTTATCAACAGTGTTAATGTCTTTAGGACCATTAATAACGCAGTAATTATGTGGTAAGGTTGTTAAAGATTCTTGCATCTACCTTATTATTATTAAACATTTCAAATCCAAGTAATGTTTGAACCCTTGTCCTAATAAAACCACTAACAAATACTTATCAAAAGTAAAAAATAAATAATAATTTAATTAATAAATCTTAATTAACTTCAGCTGATAAAAAAAAATTTTTTATATATTAATACTCTCAATTGCAATTTATACAATAACTGTGTTATATGTAAAAATGCATTTTTGCTAATTTTAAGATTTTAAAATTTAATACAATACCATAAAATCAAAAATATTAAATGTAAAAGATTATTTAACATTATTTTTATCAATTAAAAAATAATTTTCCATTAAAATTTTGTTACTAAAAAAAGCTATCTATTTTAATCCAATATATATGATTATCATAAAAAAATTTACAATTTTTATTTTCTGAAATTTTGAAAATTCGTCTACCAATGATTATAAGTTTTTACATAATAGGACTTAATAACATATGTGATGCTCAGCTCCAAACGCATATATGTCTATATAAATATGCTCAAGCCATTTATAAATAAATGATAACACAGCTGTCACTGATATTAAAATTTAAGTGTAGAATTGTACAAGTATACAAGTACAATATTCAATCACGATGGCTTACACATTGGAAATTTTTTAACATTAATACATGATATAGGCCTTTTCCACCGTGACTTGTCACTTTGATGTTTATTAGATTTATTTTGATAATGATTTAGTTCTAAATCTTGTTTTTCATACTCCTTTTTATCCTCTAAAAATAAATATACTAAATATTAAATTGATAACTTTATAATTGTAAGAAAATTAAAATAAATATAAAATATATGCCTATCGTTTTTATAAGAAAATACAATAAATATCAAAACTATAATTAGATTTTGGGATAAAATTTTATTTTTATCAGAATAAACAGGCATAGTTTTATATGCATACATATTATTTTATGAGACATTTTGAGTTCATAATCAGTAAAAAAAAAAAAAAATTTTTATATAACGAAAACAATGAATTTCATAAGATTACCATTGAGTTCGTGTTCTGTGTAATACGTCGGATTATTATCAACTCCATAGTAATTTTCCATAAGATACGGTAAAACGGTCATAGTGTGCCACTCATCTCCTCTCAATGGTGGAATTGGTACTTTTTCTAAAGTTTTTGGTGGTCTACATGTAGTCCATGAATGTCGTTTGATTTGCTGAAGTGATAACCTCTTATCAACATCCTTTTGTAACATTCCTTCTAAAAGTGATCTAAGCATATCATCTACTTCTAATGGAATGGTGAATATTCCTCTTCCAATATTTTCATACAACTTGTAAATGTTGTCACCTTCAAAGGGATAAACACCTGTTGTGATATTATACCTAAAATTTTATTTTTATGTACTTACACATACACTACGTGTACATATGCGTGTGTGTGTGTGTGTGTGTATAATTATATAAAAAAATTATTTCATTACAATTAACAAAATTTATGCTTACAGTGTTACACCACTACTCCATATATCCACTTTAAAGCCTGCAAATGATTCACAGCCATTGGCAATTTCAGGAGGTTGAAAAGCTGGTGACCCCTGACCAGTTGTACAGGTATCATCTTCAGCAAATATATCTAATGCCTATATTATAGGGTAAAGCCTTTAATTACTTTTACATAGAATTCATATTCAAGGAATCAAAATTACATAATACAAATATGAATAAAGTAATAAATATTAATCAATATATTTAATTACTATAATTATGAAATATAAATATAAAATAATTATAACATAAAAAATTATAAATCTTTCACAATATCAATATTTTCAA
Source organism: Kradibia gibbosae (assembly GCA_018907135.1). Lineage (NCBI taxonomy): Eukaryota > Metazoa > Arthropoda > Insecta > Hymenoptera > Agaonidae > Kradibia > Kradibia gibbosae. The sequence continues at coordinate 23,561,349 of JACCHX010000004.1, read as the reverse complement.
CAGAAGTTGGTATTTTAATATTTAATTTTAAATCAATATTAATAACATATTAATAATAATAATAAATTAATACCTCTGCAACACCAAAATCACTGATTTTTAGAGTACCATCTAACATTAATAGTAAATTTCCAGGCTTAATATCTTTATGAATAATACTTTTACCATGAAGATACTCTAAACCATCTAATAATTGACAGAAATAGTCATGTGCCTGCCAAACTGGAATTTTTTTGTGTGGAGTACTCTCTAACATATCCTATTAAATATCATTGTTATAGTAAAAATTAAGTAATTTAGTATAAAGGTCCTAAAAGAAATTACCTGAAGTCCTCCAACACAAAATTCCATTATTAAATACATTTTCTCCTTTTCATTATTATAAAGAACGTCAACAAGACCAATAATATTTTTATGCTTCAATGCTTTTAAAAGTTGTATTTCTCTATAATAGAAATAAATTTTATAGAGCAAAAATGTACAAAAATAAACTAATGGAAGATTAAAGATTAAAGATTGGAAGTTCAGTTATCTTACTACTATTTTTGATATATTAGTTAATTCAAAATTAAAATAAGAAATGTTTCAATGTTTTACAAACAGATTACAATGAAGCTTAACAATAAATATTTTATACTATATTTTTCAATGCTTTATGAAACTTGAAAATCACATAACGAACCTCTGCACATTAATTTCGCCATTAGGTATTCTTCGAAGTTTTTTCTTCTTTAAAATTTTCACAGCTCTGCGACAGAGAGTTTCAGAATCCAGCATTTCCTTGACTTTGCCATAGCTTCCCTCACCAAGCAAATCGCCCATGACATACTTTCCGATGTATTTACACTTTTTCTTTTCTTCGTAGATGATTTGATCCGAGTCGACTCTATGGAAAAACATGTTTATGTCGTCCAGGTCATAGTTGCTTTCGCGATGAGTCCATGTAGCAAGGTCGAGATCCTGAAATATCTCATCGTCATTTGCATTATCATCCGGATTGTAAATTTCCATTATGAATTATTATATAATTTATTATCTATCCGCTAAATCTGTTTCTGAAGTGTACGACGAATTCACGGCAGACGACGAATTTAGGCGTGGTAAAATAAAAAAAAGGACTCCACCTCCACCATGTCTCGTTAACCCGCGCGATTTTAATAACCTAAAATAGTACCGGCACTGTCATTGTATATTTGTATATATAAAGTACACATGTACGCTTCCAAGATATTTTACTTTTGTTGTTGTACTTAAAATTAACTTAAGTCACTATTATTAATCATTACTTACTCTGAGAAACCGTTTACTCGTTTTTTTCTGTTTTATATTATAATTGATAAAATTAAAAATATTCAAAACTGTTTTAAATAAACTATTGATTTTTAATTTCAGGACATCTATTTATCGAGTAATAATAATTATCAATCTTAAACTTTATGTCCAATGTTCTTTTAATTTTCTCATAAGCACACATGATGCCAAGAATACATGACATCATTTTATAAATGCTGTAATCTATAACGTCTGTGATTCGGGTTCTGAATGTAGCTTATGTATGCTTACATATAATTAGTCTGATATTAAACAGAAATACTCGAAGATCAAATGTTTATTACTCGCTAATTACACTTTAAATTTATTTTCTCTTTCAAAATTTGAGTCAAAGAATGTTTAATTGTTTTTTGTTTACTAACTTTTCCTCGTCACCCATTCTTTATTGACTATGGGACAGTGTATCAAGAATAAATTTATCTTTGTCCTTGCTTAAAATATCAACATACATTATCTGTGTTCAGCAAATACATATCGAAATTTTCTCAAACTGACAGTGTCCTTTTCTAATAAGAGCTCACAAAACCCATTGTTTTGTATTTATTTATACGACACGTTGAGCTGCTGTGATAACAAATTCAATTATCAGAATGTAAAGAAACACAATCCAAATAATACCATAAGAATATGTCTTTAGAAATTTGTTTGACGTCTATATTTACAAAATTACTAGAAAAAAGTAGAGATTTTGTCGCTATTACTGTCTATTACAGTACAATCTATACTAATAAATTATACATTTTAAATAAAAAAACTTTGTGCCTCACTAGATATAATTACTGGTTTTGTCATTTTCTATTAATTTTATTTTTAAACAATTTTTTTTTCTATTAAATTAAATACGGTATTAAAAAGTTTTTCTTTAATTGAATAACAGAAAAAAAGAAACAGGTTTCAAATTTCTTAATTTAGTAAATTTACTTCATAAAATAATACAGAAATTTATTTAAATAGTAGTCTGGGTTTCTGTAATGTTTATAGTTACGTTTATTTAAAAAAAATCTTTATTTTATAAATATTTTAAAAATGACAATAAATAATTTTGTATGATATAACCTAAATATTAAGACTATTTCAATTATTGGAATATTTATTTGATCTTATTAATTGTGAAAATTTCTTTTCATCATTGTATGTGTAATAATATAAGACTGTAAAATGTTATCATTCTAAAGTTATATTTGACTTTTTTCCGTTAATAAAGTGGAATACAATGGAGATTATATGAACAACATTGCATTGGTCAATATTGTGGAGGAAAGTCCAAATCCAAACCCCACCCAAAGTGGACCCGAAGTCCACAACTTTGCCACAGTAATTACCATCAGTATACTCATCACAAGAATACTATATCTGTATACGTGTCATAAGGTTTTTTATATAAAAAATACTTCCAAAATATAGTAAAGTTTATGTAAATAATTCTAATTAAAAATTAAAAAACTTATATACTACAAATATTTAAAATAATATAACCAGATTAATAAACAAAATCAAATGTACATTATGTTTATGATGCTTAAGTCTTTGGTCTACATCATTTAATGAATATCTTCAAAACATTAATGTTAAGGGCATATTAAATTTTATGTAAAAACTACAAGTACATAAATTTGTTCCAAAATATTAGAATGAACTTAGCTCTTCATAACATAATTGTATCTAATGTTTTATTAACCAATAAATTACTTCTTAATAGTTATTAAACCTTTGATCACAAACAAGATATAAAACTTAATTTATTTATCATGTTAAATTATAGAAATGCTGGATATTTTTTTTGGCTTAGTCATATTTTTATAAAAGGCTTAAATTATACATGTCAAAAGAAACCTAAATATTTTATTGATATATTTTTAATAAAATAATAGAATATATTTAAAAAGAATAAAAGTAATTCTGTAGTAAAAAAAAATTATAAGAAAACTAATAATAATCTAAAAAAATAGAATGAAATAATAGAATTTTAAATCAATAATTGTGAATTAAGCAAAATGTTACATAGTTGAACAAGTGTTTATCTTCATCTGTATAGTTGGTAGAATATATTAAATAAAAATCAAATACAAATGTGAAAAGACTCTGGATTAACAAAATGGTATATTTTTGGAATTATTTATGAAGATATTCTTAGTAAATTAACAAAGTTGTAAGCCTTTTCCATTAGATAAATTTAAATTATTAATATTATAATTTTTTATATTACAATATTGATATTAATGATAAATAAATGATATAAAATTATAGGTGAAAAATGTTTTTATTTTACAAGATTCACAATTCTTAAATTAATAATTTTTACATTTGTTTTTATAATACAAAATTTTCTTAGAGTCATAATTATTTAAGCATAGCATAGTATAACAATGCATATCTTTGACTACTTTGTATCTAAAATGTAATTTTGAATATTTTTTCATACTACAAAAAAATTAAAACTTTTGGGCAATATGTACAAGTTAAATACGATTTTTTAAGATAATTCATTAAAATACTAAGAACAATATGAATTAAACTTAAAAATATTGACAATGAAATAATCACAATGTATCCAGATTCACAGAGTATTTATATTATGCTGGTTCTAAAGCCAATAAAGCCGAGGATCATCCCTTCTTACTTGCAATTTTAAAACATGACGATAAATTTTTAAAGCTGGACCCAGAAGTAGATCTAAGCCTCCAAGTACATCAGATCGTTTTAAAAGTAATAGTGAATGTCCATCAATTTCCTGAAAAAAAAAAAATTAATTAATAAATGTCATTTGTATACGATTTTATCGCTTAATAAAATATTGTATTAATATACCTGATGCCTGAAAATTTCTGCTTCTTTTGGAAATAGCCTGGCAAAGTATTGATAAACTTGTTCTGAAGACCAGTCAGATGCATCTGGTATATTTGGGTCTATAATATCTCTGGAGGCATCATCATCTGCATGATCTGCAATATTTCTAATCGGTGACACTTGTCTACTTAAAACTTGAGGTAATATTGAAATACAGTTTGATTGTTGTTCAGAAGAGTTATTAGTCCAATTAGAGCTTAAATTGTGATTAGCAGATTTGAATTGTTTTTGATTACAATCATTACAATGCCATTTAGTCTTGGATACTGGGATTCGAGGGGAATGGCAAGAATAATGATAAGCTTCATCACAACTGTAGCAAGTAACCAAAGGACCCTAAACATTTAAGAATAATTAATTTGGTTTTTCTTACACACTATTTATAAAATGTAAATATATTTTCAATACCGCGTCTGATGTTTCATAGCAAATTACACAAGTTTTACATCGTTCACATTGCCAACTGGTATGTGTTTTATGAACCATTTCTTCTGCAGTATATATACAGGAAGGATGTGCTAAATTAGTTGAATATTGTACATAAATTTTTAAAAAAATAAACTTATACTAATAACTTATAAATAATTACCTCTTACAGTACAATCACGACATGCTGTAAGAGCTTCTTGTTTATCCTTAGAACACAAGCTACAATGTCGATTAGGATCCCTAGGACTTTCTTTTACAGTGATAGGTTTCATTGAATCTTGTGAATCTTGCTGTGAATTGGACAATGCTTTTGTGACATTTGGATGCCTACCGCGTTTTCTTTTCACAACCATATTATCAGATGGATCAAATACTTTCTTTGCTCTCTAAAATAATATATTATAGACATTAACTTAAAAAGAGTAAATATATTAAATTTTTTATTCTTTCTTTGTTTAAAAATAATTTACCTTTCTTCTAGCGCTTCGAAAACTCCCAGCATTATTATTGGATGGTGTAGGAGATGGATTTGTTGAGCTTCTGCCAGCATCATGATCAGCATCTCCATCTTCGCTTAGTCGATCATTTCCATCGTCTCTTTTATCCTGTTCATCTTTATAATTAGTTTCTTTATTGTAATCTTCGTATTTGAAAATTAAATCGGTTGAATCATCACTTCTTACACATAGCCTTTGTTTTCTCTCAGCTTTGGACTTTTTGTGATTAGACTGTATTTCTATTGTATTTTTCAATTCTTCTTTTTCTAAATTTTGAGTACTGATTACTCTTCCATTAAGCTTAACACTGTCTTCTTTACGACATCCATTATCAAGTTTTCCTATTTAAATAAAGTAAATGATTCCAAATAAATAACACTGTATTATAAAGTAATTTTAAAAACTTTTCAATTTTAATTTAATTATTTCCAACTAATACTATTTCTTAATGTTTTCTATTATATATAATTTTCAATAACCATTTACAAATTAATTTACAAAATATTATGAATTTTTCTAACCATCATCCTTGAACTGTTTTTTTTCATCTTCATTCATTTGTCGTCTACCAACAATAATTTCATAACAATCTTCTTTTTTCATAGGTTCTAAATCTGTTTTTAGACTTATTTGTTTAGATGATTTGACAACATTTGTACTAGAATCATGTTCTTCTGAAAACTCTTCAAATTCATTTAGGTCATAAGGATTATTAACAGATTTTAATGGAGTTATTGCTGTTGCATTATTCGAACCCTTATTTTTTGATATAATTTCACCATTATTTTGAGTAGAACCATTGCTACTCATATTGCTCCCATCAACAAGCGAGTAATTTCCATTAGATAATCGTGCTAAATTACCACTAGCAACTTCCTTACCCAAAAAATCTTCAACCATTCGACGAGAAGTGGGATTAGAAACACCATCTAACAGTTGTTCAATTAACCTAAATAGAAAACAATTAGCTAAATCATTAATAATAAAAGAACAGTATCTCGATTTTCAATACTTAATATCATAAAAATATTTTTAAAATATAAACTATTATAATAACTTTAATCGGGCATAAAAATATTAAAAAATGAATATTATCAATTTTAAATAAAAAATTATGAACAGTAAGGCTTATTTTTTTTACGTAATGAATTTAATGCCTTAATGAAACATAACCTATTTTATAATAATAATATTCATACATTACACATATGCATAATAGTTCCTTGTTTTTCAAATAGTTATTAACTTACATTTCAACGATTTGAAGGGGCTTCTAATCTAATGTATGTAATATGTAACATAACTCATAGCCAAAACTAAATTTTTTTCTCTTCTATAAAGAGAAAAATGCAAACTCAGAAATATTAGTTCGCATCATGTTCAAATTTCATGCGCGTTCTGTAGGGGCAGTACATTTAGGTATACATTATATGATAGGTGATTTGTATATACACGTTTATTGTAGGATATTAGATTAATTTAGCTTAATTTAAAGAAAGATCAAATTTTTATTTATTTAAACATTTCTTTTAGTTAAGAGAATTTATCGATGTAGAATAAGTAAATACTCGTAATATAAAAACTATATGATATTTTTAAAATATTACAAATAATTTGTAATTGTTAAGTATAATTAGCAATGTCTTTACAGTATGTAATTCAATGTAGAGATGAAGAAAGTTGAATAAAATGAAATACAATGATCTTTTAAAATATTAAAAATTTATTTTTAAATTTATTGAACAAAAAAATAACAAAAATAATTATAATATATATTTCCCACGAAAATAAAAATAAAAATTACATTTTATATTAATATTCTTATAATAAATTAATATTTTAAATTAAAAAATATTATTAAGCTCGTATTAAATAAAAATATTATGTTTATTTTCATATTTTTAATTCAAAATTTTTAGCTGTTTCATTACCTAATATTTTACGCATCCACTTCTTTGTTTAAATTATTAGATAAAGAATAAATATGTTAATATTTAGTATCAGGAAATTCTTTTCCAATTCGTTCAATTCCCAGATTTAGTAAGATTTATATTATTTAATGACATTTATTTATAAAATAAAACAAACAATATTAAAGATAACACTCAACTAAACAAATGTCTATGCATAAATATAAATGTTCAGCAAACTTAGATTTAAAGTTCTAAATATATAGAAAATGTTTACTTATCCAATAATAACAACTTTTTTTAGTGTATTTTTTTTAGATGTTTATAGAATAGGTTAATCAAACAATTTGAAACTTTATTAAAACTATTAAATTCTGTACATAATGCGTGGATAAAACAAAACAACTAATACTTATTTAGATTAAAAATATTTTTTAATTTGAATTTTTAAGAGCAAAAAAATCTCAATTTTTATATAAATACTTATTATAAATTGTAATAGTAAGTATTTGTATAATGGTTTCATTTTCTAAATACGGAAGAATCTCTTTAATAATAACAATAATGCTTTATTATTTTAATGGCTCTTTAAGATATTACAGTTGAAAGCCTGAATAAATAATATGAATTAAAGTTAAAAAATCAATGGCGAGGACAAACCTAAAAGCGGGCACACCCTGATCTAAGTAATCTGGCTCTTCGACAACTAATTCGGCTACGGCTCCCGCTACCATATTCGAATTAATTTTCTCTTTCACAAAGCCCTCGGGCCTATTCTTGTATAGTTGAAGCCTCGTCCACTTTGAGGCGTTTCTGTAGCTAGTGTTGCCCTTGTAATCCACTTGTATAACCTTCTCGGCCTCTATCAGTCTATGAAGATCCGCAATGGTATCGCGCGCGTCGACGGAAAATTTCCGCAGCAGATAGTTACAAATGCGATCGGCATCGGGACGAGCCTTTCGTCGACGGAGCTGGTCAATAGCTTCGAGGATCTGTTCTTCATGAGCGACTTTGCCTGTTTCAATCCTGTTATTGACTTGCTGCTGAGCCTCCTGCTGCTGCTGTTGCTGTTGAAGCTTCTTCTCAGCCTTACGTGCAGCCTTCTCGACAGCGCGTTTCGCTGCGGACGTCTTTTCTGAATTACTTGCCATGGCACTTTTGAATATGTCTATTCGGCTACAATGCCGGTTCCGACTGAAAGGAAGAGAAGACCGACATTACTTAATTTCTTGCTTTTAATACTTTCTATCTCTATTAATTTATGATAAATATTGAGAGATTTTTAGATAAAAACATCTATTTTTCAGTAAGATCGCCGAAAATTAAATAACTAACAATAAAGAAAAAAAAAAACTAATCAGCAAGTAAACGACGAACTATTTAATGATCTTTGATTGAGATACGAATAAATTCAATAATCCGAATTATAACAAGAATAATTAAACTATGTTTTTTCCTTTTTTTCAACTCAATAATAAAAATATATTTAACAAAGCTCTAAATCTTGCCAAAAAGTTAATTATGCTTCTATGAATAATTTTTTTAAAGAATAATATATATAGTTATTACAAGAATTACGAAAATAATGTATAATCCTATTACTTTAAAAGGAAGTTATTATACAATTAATTGATATGAATAAACTTTAATATCAAGCAAAGTTTTTTTTCATTCATAAAACGTTTGATAGACTACATTAACTATTTAGCACCAAAAAAAAAAACCGAAAAAAAATTACTGTAATTTTATCAAAATTATTAATTAATTATTTCTATTACACATAACCGTTTATTGAAAAAATTGTAATTATTAATATCTAATAAAAATAAATTGGAATTAATAATTGACAATTCAAATTGTTTTAGAATAGATCGTCTGCATATGCACTGATTATTTTTCACATTAGCATTTATAAGTGTAATGCGCTTTCAATTAAAAATTGTTATCAGTTTCCCAAATATAGTAAAATGTAAAATACATATGTAATGTATAATAAAAATTTATGATCATATTTTTAATATTTATTGAACATTCTTATAATTGTCAATCCTTCTGAAAATTTGTAATGAAATGGGAATACTAAATTATAACGCTCATTTTCTTTTATTGAAAAAACCTTTTCTTCGCATAAGGCTTGTTAGCTAATGAATAAATGATCAATAAGCCTGATTATTAAAAAACCCGTTTCAAATATTTAATTAAAAGCTTCAAAATTAAAAGTATTATTTATTTAGTATATCTACTTATTGAATCGCTAGTTACACCATAATTATTCAAAAATAATACAATAGTATTTACAAACAACATATAAAAAATAGAAGTAAAAAAATGTAAGCATCACGTATTATTAGTTTTATCTTTGACCAAAAAATACTAATATTAAGAAAAAAAAGTACTAATATAATACTAATGAATTGTCATTATTTTAATTATAGTTGTAAAAAATTTCCATTATGCATTAAATTTAAATTAATATCATTAATTTTAAGCATTATGTTTAAAAAAAGAAAGATCAACTTGATGAACGATGAACTTGATGATGATCAACAAACGAAAAAAAAACAAAAAGTTTTTAGAAGTTGAATTTTTATTATAGAAAGAACAATTTTTTAAATATACAAATTTAATTTAATTTAAAAATAATGGTATAAAATACATTTATATTATATTAACCTTAGGAAAATCCAAAATGAATAGAATTTTCTTTACATTTCTTCATACATTGAATAATTTTATTATTCCATAAAAACAATATGAAGCTCTTGCAATCTAATAAAAAAGTTTTTTTAGTTATAAGTACAATCCATAAAAATATTATTATATTCTCCTAAAATTTAACCAAAGCTATTAGCTAATATTTAAAAGAATTACAAGTTGTTCATCCGCAATAATAATGTTTACTAGAATGAATATACAATTTTGAATTTATGTCACAAAATTTTATCTTCAGCAGATGTATATACAGATTTGTGTAATATATTTGAGTACAGTAAACTTAATTCTTTGATTTCATTTTATATTATATATTTATAATCATAAACTAGACTTTTACATATTTGAAAATTCACGATATAGTCGGATAATGAACTCTTCAAAAATCATTTAATTATTATCGGAATTTGTTTTTAATTTTTAAAATATAAGAATTTTGGTAGTAAGTTAAATCATGTTTAATAAATAAAACTCAATATCACGTATAATATAACAATTACAGAAAATTATAAATAAGAATCATTATTTCAAAGCCACACCTAACATTAATTTCTCTGACAAATATAAGCATTTTTTTGTGTATATATATACACACACATCTGTATGTACGTATGTATCTTTAAAAAAAAAGGGAATTCTAATTTTAATTATTAAGTTTTTGTTTATTTGATCTGAAAATATAATGATAGATTTGAGTATAAATAATATTTTGTAAAAAATAGCATTTTTTTGAAAGACTAATATCCTTATTTATTCCTATAAGAAAAAATAAAGTTTCTGTAAAATAATGTTGAATGTCAGTTTTCACAGAAATTTTAATTGTTAAAATTAATGAACAATTATAATATCAATTATAAATTTTATTGTAAACAAGATTTGTACAAAATATTTAATTTATAATAGATATAAATCATTCGTCTGTTTTTTAGTTAATTCAATATTTCAATACATCCTCAAAATCTAGCATAGGATATACAATCTTTTATATTTCATTTTATAGTTTACAGCTAAAGAAGTTTTTACTGTAAAATACACAAATTATGCATGATCATGGTGGCAACTGAAAAATATAAAATTCTATAATTGTTATGTTAAAGGTTTAATTTCTAGATAGTGTAACTTAATTTAAATGAAATGAATTAATTGTTTATTTTTATTCATCAAAGAATGTATTACCCAAGGGATTAAATAATATAGATAAAGTATAGATAAAAAAATTATTCAGATAAAAAAAAGATATTTTGCAAGCAAACAAACTCAAATTTAACATAAACTGACTTGAATTTTCCATTTAATTTGGTACTGAGAAATCTTGGTAGTCTTCATGAAATAAACTATACGGAAATTAAAATAAGCTTAATATATTGGTAGTGATACGTGTAAAAGTAGTGTTTTAGATTATTTAAAATCCTGAAAATTAAAGATCTTCTTGAATAAAGAATTACACACACAATAACAGGACATTACATGTAATCCGAAAGAAAACATTAAAATAAAGTAAAAAAAAACATCTATTTTATCAACGACAAAGTTCAAAAATTCAAAATTAAATCTTTAAGAATAATAGGTATGTGTAATAATTATAATATAGAAAATTAATGATTTTCATAGAATTTTATAATACTTCTTGTAATAACTTGCAATAAATTATCTTATATTGTATAAAAATGTAAAATTATAATACTTGATAGTCAATGAAGGTGGTTTTTGAATAAGCGTATTTAAACACGGTAGTGTAAACATTAAAACAATTTAATAAGTTGAATCGTACTAACGCTTTTTTCCTCAGAATTGTAATATTGTATTAATTTTAAATATTTCTGAATATGTCTTGTCAGTATTGAAAATGCCTTACTAAAAATTTGGTAGCGCATTTGAAAAAAAAAAGTCTAAATTTTTCTAAAAATAAATTGAATGCTATTTATTGTTTAAAGATTAAGTTTCAATTATTATGGCTACTGTTATAGCATTCAATAAATAAATAAAAACAAAGAATAACATGATTATAAAAAAAATAAATAAATATATCAGTATAAATATTAACCAGTAGGCGATAATTATAATTGGTATAATTTGAACAATTGCGTATAAATTATGTAAATAGCAACATTTAAATAAATTAAAGTATTATTAGTTTCATAAAAAACAAAGATCTGAAACAGCTTATATTTATATTTCTAGTCTATAATTATAGTTATTGTTATAGTTTGTGTTATGTGAAATAAAGACTTATATTAGTCTTGCTTTTAGAATTATCATGAACTTAAAATGTTCTACATGAAACGAAAATGACAATACTGGCATTTTAGTTTTTATTGTAAACAGATATCGATGCAAACTTATGAAAATGATGTAATTGATTTAAAGATAACCTACGAGTATACGATGAGATGTAAAAAAGGTTTAGATAAATGTACTTTTCGGATCAAAAATCGGGTCGAAGGATGAGGGTCTGTCAGATTCACTTTATGCAGTTAACTAATATTTGCCCATGGATGCTGCTAATTACCAGTCATTTTTAGAGAATATTAATGTGTGGAGATGACAGAAGTTGTCTGTTTCTTGATAATTTATAAAATTTCTTTAGAGCGGTTAACAATTCTAGCCTGTAAAACTATGCATATGTCACGGAGCTATGTGAGTAAGCTAGAATAACCAGAAAAGAATAATACTCGTCAATAATGCACAGAAAGTTGTACGTATTGAATAAACAAATCGATTATTTCCTTGGAAATTTAACGAACAGAATGAAATTAAGCAGAACCAAAACGGTCATGCTGGTCATAATCATCGTATCACCGATGCAGTCTATCGACTAGGGATAATAAGTGTAAGGTAGATTTGGGGATGAAAAGTGAACACAACTGGGCCGGGTTCTTATCAATGTACACGTTAATATCCTGGATAAATAACTTTATCTTTCGTTAGATCGATTCCCACAACACGCTTATCAGTCTGTCGGCAAAAATTTGACCGAAAACTCAACCGGGCATCTGTAATCGAGTTCCAAACAAAATTTTCAAAACCAGTGTGAAAGGCCAAAGCAGTAAGTTATCAACTTATTTCATGATTACGGGAGAGACTAGAGGGGTGAAAAGTGCGCCGCGCCGTAGCGAGGCGGATGTAAATCGATAAGGAGGTGCCTCCAACGTTATTAGCTTCGCGTCAACATTACATTCAAAGCATGCAAAAAGCGTGATAACAATTTTCCAAACAGCTGCAGGTGTCGCGTGGAATGCAAGTAAACAAAGTAAACAAGATTTTATGATCAGCTATAGAAAGTGGTGTTCTCCTTAGCCTAGATTATTGCTGTTTCTACTAAATTTTAGATAATAAAAAAATGGTTTCCTTATTAGCTAGTTAATTTTCCGTAATTATTGTGCGATTTAATCAATAAAAGCCTTTCGTTCATAACCTCTACGCGATACGACATAGATTTGAATCAAAAGTAAATTAAAGTGATTTAAGTTATTCTGTTTTTCGAATATTCTTTAGGTCACTTAATGTGGGTCTGTGACTACAGATTTAAAAAATGTCTAATACATTTTTATGCTATTTTTCAAAAAACAATGTAAAAATACTGTAGTAAGAGATATAAATTGTTTTTTAAACTTCCAATCACATTTTTCGCTTTTTCCTTGGTTTGCAGTTTCCAATCTCTGCACATGCCTGGCAATTCATCCATCTATTTGCAAGTGCATGATTGCTTGCATGCGCGCGCACAGGCGAGTTATTATTTAAGCTTACCGTGAAGAGATAAACTATATAGCATGAAAACAGTGAGAAATATTTAAAAAATCGTTAATTTCTCATTGAAAGCGAGTGTTTTTTTGTCGAAATGTTAATTAAAAAATGCAATAAATGCAATATTTATGAATATATATTATAATTTTTATTATGGTATAATGAAGGTGAATTTATAAAGGAAAAGTATATAACAGGCTTTCTCTGATAGTCATTATAATACAATGGTTGGAGAAGTAGGGGGTGTCGATAAAGTAGAAATTTTAATAATATTAAATATCATGCAATCAGACAAGATTTTTAATAATAAAAATGTCAATAGTAATGCTAATTATTATAACAGTAATATATTAATGTGAATGATAGTTTATGGGGCATTGAAATTGAAAAATGGAGTAATCAATCGGTGCTATAATAATGACGTTTAGCAAATACAATAACATATTGCTATTATAATTATGCCGTAGGAACACAATTGGCTAATGGCAAAGATATCTGAACGAACAGATTTATGGATAGCTAGATATATATTTATTTATGTATTAATATGTATATATAAAGAGAGATAGAGAGATAGAGACAGAGAAGGGAGCGAAATGTAAGAGCGGAGTGGAGATTAAAATTTAAAGAACCCGAAAGTCAACACAAAAACTGCGAGTAATGTTCCTAATTGGAACGTTTAGTTATAGCAAACTAAAGAGCAAATATGTTTTAGGAAGTGGAGGGAGGCATTGGATGGGCGAGGGATGCGGTTGCAAGAACAGAGAGGAGAGTTTTAAGCGAATACCATTGCACGAGGAGCTATATATTTGTGCAAGGTGCAACCTAGTTAAAGGCCATCGAAGCATGGAGAATACTGAAAGATTAACCCCGGAACATGACAGGAAATACCAAGCAAACGCCGGTAACCTTATTACCGAGACTTGAGTGCATTGCTCATCAACGTGAGGATACCCTGAGAGTGGGGCCGGCTACTCTTGTTAATCGTCGATAGTATGCAACGATCAGTAGTAGGTCGCGAGATGAGCTAATGATGTGCCTCTAATGGATAGGAATCTGCGAGTCGTAACCCCGGGGGGCACTCAACGCAAATAAGTGTACGTGCCTATGGTAATCAACTGCGAACGGTGCTAGTCGTAAGACAATTAATTCCAGATTTGAGAAGGCACGCGACGCATTGGCTGTCCGAACGGGAGTCAGGGACAGGGACAGACACAAAGTATACAAATGCGCGCGCACACGCACACACTCCACCCACCCACCCACACACACACACACACACACACATATATATATATATATATACATATAGCAATAAACAGTGAGAATGTTTGGGCAAAGTGTGATGGAATAAAAGGGGTATACAAATGCTGCTGCCAGGGACTGCGCGTAAGAAGAAAAAGGTAGTCTCTTTGCGCAAGACCGAGGGAGAAAGGCAAGCGAAGGTCTCAGGGACGCCGTGACCGAGCGCTATTCTGAAAAACGCGGCGTGGCGCAAACTATTCTCGGAAAAAAGAGAAATGTATCGATAAGGAGGCCGTACGCATTCATGTAATCGTACAAGCAGGAAAACTAAGCAGACAGATGCCACTGCTTAATCTCCTTTTATCTTTATTGTCTCGCGCCGCACTATTCCACCTTCAATAACTCACCGGCCATCGACTCTCGTTTTAGGCCATCGTAAAGCGTGTATTTTTTGACGTTTAAACAAAGGTGGTGACATGTAGTACTGCCCACAAGGGGGTTAGACGAAAAGGTGCGTAAAGACATATGAGGGTAGCGATCGAAACAAGTTTATGGTCCCCTAGTTCTTGGTGACCCGTGTTTGCCCTTTGTCTATTATTTCGCGCTACGTTGTCGTCATCGTCCTGTTTAGATCCATGTCACTCTTTCTCTCTCTTTCTCTGTCTCTAATGCTTCATTCGGTCAAGGAAAAATTGAAATGAAGATTTGCGCTCATTTACTAGTCGGTTCTCAAACCGACAGGAGTTTCTGTATTACGATCATGGGTTTTAAGTTCGCACTTCCCGACGCCTCGAATTGCCGAGTGATTAGGACGACTATGGCACCGGCGGGCGCGGCTTTTTAAGTATGTATATGTATTGCGTATGTAAGCGCGCGCGCGCCTGCGTTCAAGTTTTAGGTTCTCGCGGCCTTCTTATACCCGGGATTCAAGTCATAAGCCGCTCTCCGTTTCCCAATGGCAACCCCAACAAATCACAGTAAAGTTACCTTGTGATGCGCGTGGATCCCTGCGGCGACTCTGACTGGTCTTCCTGTTACTCTGCCTTCGGAGTTGCGATAATCTACAATCTGCACCAATACACGAATTAACGCCACTCCCTTATTAAGAATCGGACACTACGGTGATCACCGCGAAACTGAAAGCACCGAGAGACTGAGACAGCCTCAGCCTGCTTAGCAGGCCCGGGATCGAACGTTGGAAGACGGAACATCGGCTGCTAGCCACTGAGGAGCTACTGTCTACCGTCGAGTTGCTGGGCTGACCGAGCTAACCGAGCTCCCCGTCGGAGACCAATTCTGAAACGTTCCGCTTCCACCGCCCGCCCACCGTTTCTTCCTGCACGTGGCTCTATGCGCGTGCGTCCCCGCAACGCCGCTGCCGCAGGGACGCAGCCAACGTCGTAAGGAAGAGTTATCCTGCTATGGCCTGACCTATCCTGGGTTCATCTTGTCGTGTCTCGCCGTCTCTATCGCGCACTGTCCCATCTTCTCCAATGTTACCTGAGATAAAATTTAGTCCCCCTCAGCATCGATGACCGAATGACCTCGAGCCTTCTCGAAGATCCCCCGTCGTTGACTACGCTAACAGACTTTTAGCTTGCGAGACCCCTTAGATGATCGACGCACAGCGAGCTTTATCGACATTTGCAAGTAAGAAACGTCGCTCGTGTACAAGACGCGTAAAATACTGGAATTCTGCTAATGCGCTCTCCGTTCATATCTTCTCTAAGTGGCGATCTCCCCGACCTTAACGACGTAAAACATTTCAACCGGCTTCGCGACTAACCCTGTAAATGGTATTCAATGGTACCTCTTTTGTTAATTAGCCCAACGGTACCTATGCATCTACAACATACTATGTAGGAATCGGTGTCTGAAAAGATGCTTCAACTTTCATTCAGTATATAATCTACAATATCATGAGAATTTTTACCTAAATGTTCACGCTTTGAATTTTTATGAAAGTATTTCTACTTGCCGATATTACCCATTTACAATGCATATTTATGATCCCTATATTGTTTTCCATGCACTAAAGGACTAGATCATCAAATTTATTCAAAGTAATCATTCCACTTAACTCTTGTACTCAACGCATCTATTTCAACTCTTGTTTCTGGTCCAACTATCATCTGCAAACCCAAGTTTCGTGGATAATACTCTCAATTTTAAAAATTCGTAATGATTGATAATCAACAATTTATTACCTAAAATATAAGTCCATAATTTTCTTTTTTTTTCTTTTCCGAATAACGATAATTATAAATTATCGTTAATGTAGAAAACTTACTAAAAACATAATTGTTAATAATATGCGAAAAATATAAATTGAAAATACTGATAAATTCCAAAAAGACCTTTTTCGGTAAAAAATATAACTATAGTTTTATAGTTTTATATAGTTTTATTATTCAATAGTTAATGATTTTTAGACCTATAAAATTTCAAACTTAGTATATTTAATATTTTTTTTTATCTAAAAACGTCTTTATGTTCAACAAGTTTCAAATTCTCAAAACCAATTTTAAATATTAAAATTCCATACTTGTTTAAATTTAAAAAAAATAAAATTTCTCTCTCCATTAGAAAAAAATTACAAATTGTTTTTTTATATTCATATTACCTTAAATGATAATACTAAAAGTTCTTTTCGAAAATATAAAATATCAATACGCAATGATGACAAGACTTCGATTTTTCAGTCTATTTTATTATTGTTGACCAAAACGAAATTATTAATAATTAGGCAAATATATAATCAAATTCATAACCATTCCAAACCAAAAGTTAAATACAACAAATGAAGTTGCTTTATTGTTAAGTAATTATATGAATTCTAAATTTTTGAAAAATAAATAAAAATTAACATTTTGTTACAAAACAAAAGTTGATTAATAAATCAATTCATACTAATCGTAAATAATAAAAAATACGTACGGCTAATTACAATGTTTAATTCAATTTCATGATGCGTAATTTAAAATTTTCAGAAAGTTGCAAAAATTCATAACGTTTCCAAGTTTTACTAATAATATTGTTTAATTTATACATATGCACACATAAATGTATATTATTCTAAATTCGATAAACAGATAAATAACTAAATCTAGGTTCGATAAACATCTAAATAAATGGTTAGTAAATACAAAAAAAAACTATTTTTTTAATGCTTATATAAAGGCTACATAATATTTATATTTGAGATAATGGTTTAAAGCATTGTTTAATTTATTTCAAAAGCATAATTTACGACTTAATAAAAAATATATCTTCATTCTAGCAAAAAAGCTTACTTTTAATTTAATTACGCATGAAACTTAAGTTTAATTAGCCTACACTATCATAAATTGATTAAAGATCAAACATATTTTAATCAGTTTTTAATATATTTTTATCATCGTTTGTATACTACATTTGTAATAAGTATATATTAATTATTTATTTGTGATAACATTTAAAATTCATTACGAATACTTAAAAACATAATAAATTTAGATGCAGTTTTATAATATGTATAATATTATGTATAATATATAAAGTTTTATAATATTTTTATAATAGTTTTATAATATCATTTTGTTTTACTACTTTATCTGTAATATTAATTTCTAGTTATTATCATTTAAACCTAAAACCAAGAATATATTTTGAATTTTTTATTTAAAAAATAGTTTTGTATTTCTTATTTATAATATAATTATTAAAATTTATTTTAAAATGCGTTGCAATTAATTTTTCTAATATTACGGTTATTAAAAAACTTCTCGATATTATATTGAAATATGTTAAGAAATATATGTTTGTCATTAACAATATAAATTTTGTTAATTTTTGTCGTTATACTATAACTGTATAATTGATGTTTAGGTAAAAATTATCAATTGAAACCATAAAGACATAGAACCTATTAACTTGTAATTCTACCATTCAAAATTTATCTTGATTGTATCTAAACACGTATTTGCATTTCATGAATCAATAAATAAAGGTACTTTCGTATAGAGAAGCTTCTAATTTTTTGAATATTTAATAAAAATTTAAATATATTGCTATTATTATCGCGTGAAATGTGAGTTTCGTTGATAATAAATACAAAATTTTTATAAAAAAAAACCACATGAATATAATTTATCAAATTTTATTAAGGGCAAAAAAGAAGTTAATGTTGAAATTTATAATTATTTTAAAATGGGACTTAAACTTAAATCGATTTTAGGATATCCCCGAAACTTTTTATCGAGAGTTTGAATATGAGTTTATGTCGATAATAAAAAACGATTAAAAGTGCTTTATTTGATCACAAGTTTCTAGTATTACATATGAACTGAAGAACCAATTATTACAAAAATTAGAATTATGTGTAATCTTAACCAGCTTCCATCAATGATTAATTGACGGAGAAAAATAAAAAAAACAAGCCTAGTAACTAATATTATATACGTGTCGTTATTGCAATTCACTTATTACGTGAATCAATTGTTTGCAAGTAATTTACAATTTTATTAGTCAAGTAGATAAGTTATAAAAAAGAATATTCTGGTAAAGCTGTTTAAATTTTTAGATAGTATCGCAAAGTTAAAGTTAAGTGAATTGTAAATCATATATGTGAGGTATTTTCGAAATGATGTACATTCAAGAAATGAGACAGGGACGAGCAACAATTATATGAGGAATTGCGCATTACCTTTTGCATATAATACGTAAAAAATTATAACGTGTGTTATTTTTTTTAAAAATTGCATATATTTACAATTACGGAGGTTACATCTTATAAATATTCGTAACAAACTTTATTTGCATACTTGTATTTAACACGAATATGAATCGATCGAAAACTGTGATTTCAAATAATTTTTAGGTTATTTTTGTATAGCTTTTGTTTCTTAATAAACATCTATTTATTTTCTATGAAATTTTCTCAATAATTCAATGTGTTGACAGTTTACCAAAA
Organism: Kradibia gibbosae; assembly: GCA_018907135.1. Classification (NCBI taxonomy): domain Eukaryota; kingdom Metazoa; phylum Arthropoda; class Insecta; order Hymenoptera; family Agaonidae; genus Kradibia; species Kradibia gibbosae. Next base: position 23,541,682 of record JACCHX010000004.1, on the reverse strand, counting down.
ATTGTATTTGCCGAATTATTAATAAGAACACTATCTTTAAATATAGCTAATATGCCCTAAAAAACTGATTCGTATTTTTAATGGTCAGAAACTCCATGAAGGCTAATCAAGATGTTTATTCGCAGAATTAAAAAGTGTTTTTGTGAGTGGTTATTAAATTGTTTGATTTGAACATTTTGAACTTAAGCAATGGGTCATTCTTTAACCAATTTAGGGATGATTATTGTAAAGATCTTTGAGTGAAAGGAACATGGAAGTATTAGAATGAATCCTAAGTTACATCATATGCAAAAAACAAATACCATAAATTGCATTGTTAATCTTCTGGATTGCAAAATGATGGAGTACTATCATAGTTCATGACATTGTCTCGAACTTGCTGTCATTTCTTTGTCTTGATTAAATATTTTGATAAAAGGTTCATTCGCTATTGCTATTTGTCAAAAAACCACAATTCTCATCCTGCAAGACAACAGAGTATAGTTAATTGAAACTGAAACTTTACACTATCGGATGCAATCTGAAAATTAGCAATAAATTATATAATGCTAGCATGTTCACATAAAAGCTTTTCTACTGAAATTTATTTCAAATATCTAAATATTTTTTAGCATATGTAACTTATACTACAAACAAAAATTGCTCCTCAGAAATAAGTCAAGAAACTTGTATTTTCATTTAGTTTACTTGTTATATTGTTTTACATGTCAAAGCGATGAATACATATTGTTAATGTAAGTTGTAAATGATATTAAAATAACAATTTCAATCAAAATAAAGCTTGAATGTATCAGTAAAAAGTTAAATTCAAACACGTGTGAAAACTATTGAAATAAAGATATAAACATACCTAATAGTGCAATATACATCATACAAATGTTAAAAATAAAAGTTACAAAACCAAAACAAGATTTTTTTTTGAGCGATGGTACCAAATTTTTTGTATATCTACATTTTTTATTTTATATTTTATAATATCGTGGTTTTCAACTCCCTTAATTCATATAAGATTCTTACATTGGACCAAAAATATAAAAAAGAAAGAAGTCTTACTATTTTGCAATTATCAAATATTTTTATCATTATTTAGATGTAAATATTTTAATATCAATAAATAAAATCTCTGAATAATGTAAGTATAAAATGATTAGTTATTTTAAATTCTTTTAATTCACATACCAAAAATAACATTAATCTTATAATGCATAATTTAATTTTTATACTGTTTATTTGTAATAGTATTACTGGTATCGCTAAATGTAAGGCTGTTCGCTATCCTTAATTTGCAGTCGGAAATTTATTTTGTTCATATTTGAATGAGAGTGCTTAAATGTATCAAAACAACACATTTATCACAAGTTTTTAGCACAGTACAAAATAAGCGATAAGAATAGTATTACAATTAAAATATATTTTCATTACCATCCTCTTTGAATATTCTTTTACTGTTCATAGTAACTTTTACGGTTTTTACTTTTTTGTCTACCTAGATTCTCTAATTTGTGAGCTCTTATTTTCTGATTCCAAAAGTGTTTTATTATTGAATTTTTCGTTTGCAATCGAATGTATAATGAAATCACAAGGAGACGCATTTTTTATTATTTCTAGTTAATAAAAATGTAAAAGGGATTTCAAAAACCAGTATAACATATTTGCAATACTAGGCAAGTATGTATAATTCAAAAAAAGTTCGTATCAATGTTATTAAATACCATGATGATACAATAAATGATATTTTACAATATTCCAGTTTCTATAAGTTAGCAATAATTTGTAAAAAGTTAAGGCCCATTAAAATAAATAATAATTACATTATGTTATTGATAAAATTTATTATTTCTAGGTACTGTATTCATTTTTTTTTATATCAGAAAAATGAGGTATTGTCTTCTGAAATCATGTATATTATGTTATTGTATCAACAAGTAGTATTAAAAGTTTTCCACTTTCTCCTGCTTAAACTATTCTTCAAATAATTTATAATAATGAAATCTCTTATTAAGTTTAAAAAAATGAAATTTTCTTTTTTTTTATCATATTTTCATGATTTTATGTAATAAATTATTAAATCTATCATTTATAAAACATCTTTGTAATTTATGTATACAATTTTTAATCATATAGCTTTTGTTTTTTAAATTTTAATACATTTGTTTGACTATTATTAATTATTCCAAATTTTAAACCTAACCTTATATATGCGAATTACTCAATAATATAAAGTAGTTCATACATATATTATATAAAAAATACTTTTAATTTGGAAACAGATTTATAATAATATACTTATTTTATTATAATAGTAATGAAAAATATTAAGCACGAAGCATAGAAAATAAGTTTCTTTTCTCAAAATTGATATTATTCATTATAAAATTAGACCAATTGATTTATTATCAAGCATAGTTTTCTTTTTCAGATCCTGACTGGATATTACTACATTTGCCCAGTCTTGATATCTATGTCACAATTGATATTAAAAATATATTTAAATGTAAAATTAATCGACAAATTTATTAATCTTAATTTAACTTACAAGATTTCCTTTATGAGCAAGTTTGCTATAATTTTTCAAAGGGCTTAAAAATGAATGTCGATTATTTTTTCTGTCTGACTATTTTCAAAATATTTTTTTGGTGGCCTTTTATGATGAGACAGTATTTGTTGCATTCTGTAATTATTAAAAAAAATTCTTATAAAGATTACTACAAAAAAATTACTTTATTAAGTTTTCACAATAATATTAATATACTTAAAAGAAATTAAAAAAAACTGATATTTAATTATAAATATTTAATACTTAACCAAAATACATAAATTTGTGTTTTAATTGATGCTAAAAAACAAATTACTTTTTATCACTTTTTTGTGACAGTGTAACTTTCTCTTTCATGATGAAGTTACTTGATGCAGATTTGTAACATGTAAATGATGTTTTTAATTTTGGCTGATTTTTAAAGTGAGTTAGCTGTTTTAAACTTTCTATATTAGGTGTAGAGGAAGCTGATGGTTCTGACTTAGAACTCTTGTTTACCCCATTCATATTAGGCGTACTGCTAACAATATTTAAAATTTCTACATAGTCGTTAGGGTTTGAAGGAGTAATATTATGTAAGGGCATTTTCTTATTAATCAATTCTGTATAAATAGAAAATCTTTTAAATATCATTATAAATTAAATTGCGATTAAGAACTAAATCTTTATATTTACCACGCTTCTGCATGCTACCTAAAGGGATGACTGCTTTTAGTGGTCCCTTCATTGTAACTATATTAAAATTATATTTTTTGTTAACTTTTGAGTTAACATTATTAGATACTATTTGACCTTAAAAATAAAAAAAATGATAAAATTAAATAAAAAATCTACCTGGGTTTGACAATATTTATTGAAGATCTATTTTCATAAATAAATACTTGTTTCATAATTAAATTGCTGCTTCGCTATAATTTCACTTTTCTTTTTCTCTGTAATAAGATTGTTAAATCCTGGATCACTTTGAAAACGTTTATTTTTTTAATAAATGAGATTTTTTTTTATCTTTAATAAATTAAATGTCTAATACATTTTTACTATTACAGAATGAATTTATTGAAACTTCGCTTCGCACAAGTGGTAATACCACAAATGATTGATTCTAAAAAAATTCATTTTTAATATAACTTCATTAAGTTTTAATGCATTTAAACTTTTACCTTTGTAGCAATATTTGTTGAACTTAGAGTTTTAAATAGTGAATTTGATGAATTATCAATTGAATTGGAGAGTATTTTTTTTTTTGTCTTAGCATCATTAGTTTGAGTATTATAATTTTTTATTTTGAATTCTAAAGCCATACTTAAATATATTACCTAAGCTCCTTAAAACATCAAATGTTGAGTTTTCATTATTTTCATTAACAATTTCATTTAAAATATTTATATTTATTGCCAGGTTTTCACTTTTTGATACATTCCCTGAATTATTTTTTATTTTATCATCCATCATGTTTTTAATGATTCGTTTACAATATGTAATTTAAAATTATTAATATTTGCATTATTTTCTTTTGAATTAAGTGAAGCATCTTTACAGTTATTAGGTATATTTGGTTTTAATAAGCTTAATTTACATCTACTGCTACCTGAATTTTTGCAAAAGTCTAAATCATCGATATTTTTATTTTGTGATGAATTAATGTTTTGTAAGGGTGATTGTAAAATTCTAGTATCATTATCACATTTGATCCCCAGCAATTTCTGTAAATCACTTAAAAGTTTATATGCATCAGAATTTTTTTCTCTTTAATTATTCTTTCAACATCTAACATCAATGTAGCATTTAAAAAAAATTTTTTTCTCAATGAATTCATTCTGTAGTGCTTTTATGTTATTTTTTTAGAATCTATATTATTTTTCAAGATATATACTAGCATTTAGTTCAGATGACATTGTATCTTTCATAGGTGAAATAGGCATGTCAATTAAATTAACTATACTTTTATCTTTAGATTTGGGTAAAGAATTAAAATGAAAATTTGTTTTGGGAAGTAAATCAGGCTCAAGTGTCACTGAAGTAAAAATATAATTAAATTATTTACTATTTAGACTTATCATTATGTAAACTAATTACACTTACAATTAAATTCTTTATTTGATGCCATTTTTTCAAAAGTATCTGCAAGTATTCTAGCTTCGTGTAAAATTATATCATTGATATTAGTTTCACCCTGAAATAAAATATTTAATTCAAATTTGTGATGTTCTATATAAGATTCATCGTAATGGTACTCAGAGTAAGTAATGATATGGCATTTTTTAACAGGATATTTTTAACAATTAATAGTTTTCAAACTCGTTTTAAATTTAAAAATTATAAGAAAAACATTTTGAATGATCTTAAATGGTAAATTTTAAACGAACTTCAGTTTATTTACAAAATTTTTCATAATAATTGTCAAAAATAAATAAATGAAAATCTACTTGATACAATGTTACTTTAAACTTTAAAATTGTGGATTTATTTAAATTATTTTTATATACTAAATGCTGAAAAATTAATATTTTTTTAGTTCATAACTTATAAAAGGTATTGAATATCTTACATTAAATACAGAATTAAAACTTGTATCAATATTTATAAGTTTTTCTTTCGAATTTGTTTCATTATTTTGTAATTGAGAACCATTAAATTTTGAAAAGGAATCACTATTGATTTGAATAAGCTCTTTTTCTTCATTTTTTGAAAGCTCTATTTCTTTAGCAGACATTTTTGTTTTTATTTCAAAAAATTTTCTTATTAAATCAGACTTATCAGGTGCCTTAGATGAATTCTTGTCTGTTGCTGAATTTGACAATTTGATCCTATTATTAATAAAACCATTATTCGAAGTGTTATTTGAAAATACTGAAGAATCGGATGATGAAATAATATTATTTGATGAAATGGTTGACAAGTTTGAAATACCAGAAAAAATAGAACTTTCACTACAAAATCTGTCATGTCTCGTTTTGATAATAGATTCTGTAGGAATGCTAGAGACATTTGACAATCCAGGAAAAACTGAACTATTGCTGGCTTTTCTTTCAATATTATGTTTAGTGGATAATTCAAATAGACTACTGAAAGAACTAGAATTGTAGCTTAAAAATTTTTTTTTCTAAATGCATTATTAAATGGATCCTCAAAAGTACTTGAATGAGAACTATTAAAAAGATAATCTTCTTCAAAAGCATCAGAGACAGACATGGATCGTCGATTTTGCATTTGGGAAAATAATTTTTTATTTCTCAAACAGTTATTTTGTGACATTAAAATTTAAAGAAGAATTAAAATCAAGAGGCTGGATCTCAATTTCTTCTATAATGTCACTGTCATGATCTAACAATGAATCATTCATTGTAGAATTGTTTAAAATAGATAAATCTATATTATAACTTGATGCAATGTGTATATTAGGTATAACATGGTTATCACTATTTATTGATGATAATAATTGAATACTGTTGGTATCTTTAAAAACATTGATATTGCTTAAGTCAGTAATAATACTTGTATCATTTTTATCTTCTAGCATCGATATATTTATATTAGTTTCAGTTTCTTTCAAAGTTTTATTCATGTTTATAATGTCTGAATATTTAGTAAACCGTGTATTAAATTTACTCATTAAATTATCAGATATTTGATTGGTAAGATCCTTTGCTTTCGTAATGGCTGTTTCAAATGTATCTTCTTTATTTTTTTCATAATTTATTATTTTTCTCATTACCATATCAAATGGACTATTTTCCATGCTACGATGTTTTTCAGATTCACTAATATGAGGACCAGCCACATTTGAATTGAAATCATCGGTTGTTAAATTTTCTGGAGCTGGTATAAGTGGTAATGGAAGCAAAAAAACAATATTGTTTGTGTTGGAACTTTCGAAATCTATCAAATCAGACATTTTTAAAGTAAAAAGGATCTGTTGTACGTAACTGTTCAATATTAATAAACTTAGTCGAATCGTTTTAAATTTGTTTTTATTATTACCAACATAATGTTCTCTTTACTTTAACTGTTGTAGAATTTAATGAAACCCGCAAATAAATTACTTTAACGCATTAAAATATTATAAAGAAATTGACATAAAATTAGCTCAAGCTGATTATCCAGTGTCGGTTGAAGTTTTAAACGTTAAATATTGCTATGCTATCATTGTTATCTATAGTACGATTAGTACGTTTACAATATGCTGTTTCTTTTCAAATTTCTTAATTTCGATTTCGTAGTACAATACAGGGCAGGTTGCGGATTTCAGGATTTCTCGCTTTGACGCAGTAGTATTTTGGATCACGTGGGCCTATGAACGACCCTGTCCACAAAAGTAGTCGAGTAGCAGGGCAGCCAGGATGAACTAGAAGATATTTTCTAGTATTAAGCAGCAACGTCGTAGCTTAAAAAGAAAGAAAGAAGCCTCTTTTATTAGAAAACTATGAGTACGTTTATAGGCGATTTCAACGCTCTACTTTATTGACAATTTTCAAATTTAAAGACTCGCTACCCTTTAACCGTTCTAATAATAAAGAAAGTCTATTTTCTAAAATAAACTATAGAAAAAATTCATTATGGAAAATTGTTTGATGAAATAAAGATCGTATAGATACCAAGATGCTATATAATAAAACCATAAATATGCATTTTTTTAAAATAAAACTTGTATTAAGAGGTTCGATTGAATTATTATTCTTTTCTTACTATTGTTTTATAATATTTATTATATTATTCATTTAACGTTTAATTTGTATTATTTAATGTTTATTATTACGTTATATAATTTATTTATCATATTTTTTTTCTATTTTATACTATTTATTACGTTTTCGGTCCCATACTGTACGCGCTCTCTTTCACCCCTCTCTCTCGCTCTCGTACTGCACGAACATTCTCTCTTTCGCTCATGTACTGCAAGCACACTCCCGCTCCCTCTCATTCTATTATGTAGTGCATGCATTCTCCCCCTCTCTCTCACTCTTCCTTCGTTCTTGCCTGTACCATGCGTAAGAGCCGAATTGTCTTGAGCCGATTTTTAGCTGTTTTGAAAACAAATGATGTTGTCAAAATTCTAATTTGCCTGGGGCGTTGCCAGATTTATCGACCGCAATCTTCTAGTCAACAAAATCTAAATTTTGATCTTTCCTTTGTGACGCGGGCTAGTGGCTAGCCCGACGTACAAAGGGGAAGGGGGAAATGGGCCGGAAAGGAGTTCGTCGACTCCAGGGTTCGGGGTGGGGGACAGGCCACAGGAGATGAAAGGAGGGGGGGCGTAAGGTGTAGAAAGAAAAAAAAAAAAGAAAAAAATACGCTTCGTTTTGTACTATATTAGCTATCTCCCCCAGTCCGGGTCGGGCGCATTTTTATTAATGATGACCTAAGGATACAAAAGAATTTATATAACGATGCAGTTTTAGATTGATGATACGGTGGCAATATATTAATGATTATTGTTTTTGATGTTCGCACTTTGTTACGCGGGACGCTTAACAGAAGAAGGGGGAACGCTTAGCTTACGCGCCCGGCCTTGGTGACAGCTGATCTCGTTATCAGTTGTGTTCAAGGCTCGCCAGATTCCGAATTCGGGTTACGCGAGTCCCGAATTTTAGACATAAATATAATGTCTAATACAAAGTGTAATACATAAAATAGTCGCTCGCTCTCTATCTTACACCTGTGGCCTTCGGTAGGCCCCGGTGGCGGGCCGATGTGTTCCCCGTCTTTCGCTCTCCAGGTCGTCGGCTCATACTTCACTATTTTCTTCGTCGCTGATCTGCTTCTATCCTCCCCTGCCGCTTGACGCGTCCGCTCTTTTATCTCCTCAGCTTGTCCTCGCGACGCCGCTGAATTTGCTGGGCTCTCAGGTGGCCTTCTCCGCTCATTGGGAGGCGCGTTTGAATTTGTCAAGGGCCCTCCTCTCGGGGAACCATTGTCGACCGAAAGGTTGCCGTGGTAAGCCAGATTTAAAGGTCCGGCGGTTACGCTTTGGACGGGAAGCCGCTGGCGCCGATTCCGCATCTCAGGAAGGCGTTTTCGCGCTTCTTGGCGCGTCAAGCTCACCCTCGTGTGTTCGGTATATACTGCCCCCTGTGACCACTTCTAACAGTCGCTTTCTGTCGTTATTTCGATATATGAGGCCTTATACGTTGCAACGGTTTATCAAGAGTCCCGGGGGGGGCAGTACCGCGGTATTAGTAACGTTCGTTACACCTTTGCTCGGCAAAACACATGTGTACGTCATTCATGTACGCATCAACACTACATAAGTCGACAGTCTTATTGCAGCCGCATCAGCGGCTAATGTTTAATCGCTTTTTCATTTTTACATGCTCGTGTATTATGGTAATGAATAAAATATACTTAGTTTAAAAATAATGTATACATGGAAATACTTTACATACAAATATGATGTATATTTACGCGATGCCTATTAATATACTTTTAATAAAAAATGATTAGTTAATATATAAAAAGATTTATTTTAAAAAATGTCATCATAATGATATATATTAAAAAATTATTTTACAAATGCATCGACGGTTTGTAAGCGTATCGCGGATTATTTCTTGTAAAAAAGATCTCTTTCTCATTCAATCTTGTATTGCATGCACTCTTACACACACTCTCTCTCGTTCTCGCACTCTTACTGCACGCACATCCTCTCTCACTCTATACATTATGGCCTATAAGTGTCATCCGAACATCATAATATCTACTGTATATATTACTATAAACTATAAGATGTATTAAAAATGTTTTTAAACAAAATTTTATAGATATTAAAACACCTCATTAATATACCTAAAAAACATGTAATACACACATGCAAATCACAATGACACTCGCTTTATTAATGCCATTCTGCATATAATACAATGTTTTTTTATGTAATCGTGCAAGTTTAACATTTTTTCAACACTGTGGAAGTTTTCTCAACCACCTCAGAGGTTCTTTCTAAGGTTTGTTAGATATTTTTAATTATAAATGGTAAATTGTCTTTGTATAGTTTAGAATAGTTTAGAATAGTTCTCTTTATAATATGCAATAAACATTTTTTTGGTAAATTAGTACGCGTAACTGTATGCATGTGACACATCGTTAATGTGAGGATGGACGGGTTTTCCCCCAGTTTTTTCCTTGACCATAAGCTCACTATACTAAAATAATTACGAAAATCAACGAATGCAAAATATAATAAAATTGTAGCATGGACAAACACGTATCTAAGAGCTGAATAAACTAATCCTCTCCAAGATACCTCATAACGGTATAGCTAATTTAAACTAATAAAAGCAGACGAGAAATACTGTAAGACAGACGCAAGTAAAACCCCATACTACAAGCAAACAATAAAAATCGACTGTTGTGCGAAACATACTCACATTAATAAAAAACATTTTTTAAAACGCATCTATGTGGTTTTTCATCTTTAACCCCAAAAATTTGTTCCTTTAATCCATATATATCGTGTAACAATACAGTGCGGGTTTTGACACAAAATTTTACTGGATTAAGTGACTACGAACAGAAATCATAACATCAACATTCACTTCGGTAAAAATAAAAGGAGCGTCAGCCTTCAATATTCATAAAGTAATTTAGTAGCAGAATGAAAAACATCTACTAAAAAAGTTTTAGAGAATCAAAGATTGAATCAACGACAAGCGACCTAGCGAGCAAATCAGCTGGGAGAAGTCGGCATTTAACTTTGAACGTAACCATAAGTGGTTTCTTATCTGGTGAATCATCTCAGACGTTTCTTAACATATTCTCCGATATCATACATTTCTAAAACCAGTCTGACCACTCAATGTAACCGTAATCAGAATAGATTTGAAGAATTTGATATGTGCGAATATGAAAACTAGATTCACCTCACTGAAAAAAAATTTGTTGAGGATTTCGATAAAAACCCTGTCATTGTCATTGAGATTACATTATGATAAATTTAGATTGGAATTGGAAAAATATGAAAAAATACAAGCGGATATCTGCTCCTGCGTACCTATGTAGCATAACAAGAAATGATTAATGCGCTCGTGCGTATCGTTCCATTGGTACAAATTAACGATTACGATGAACACGCTCGAAGATAGAAACGGCACCCAGTTGCTGTTTCAGTTATTTATCACATATTTACCTCTTCCCCGTTTTATTCATCCTCTTGATGATCTCATTATTCCGAGCAACATCCACATGTGCGTTGTGCTCCGAAAAACTCATCTTATCTCTGTCCAAAATCTCCATGTACCGGCTCATGCGCGCGTTGTGCCCTAAGTTCGTGCTGCGTCGAACCAAGGCTCATGACGCCACTTCCATACTCCAGACGAGAACACAATACAACATTGACACAATAAAGTAACATAACACTAAACTAACACTGACTTGATCACAATTTTACACAACACACAATATACAAAAAAGTGAGCGAGATCGAATTAATCCGTCGACCGACCCGACAAACTGTCAAAGCAACCAGTGGGCAAATGATTTTGATCGGTGTCGCTCCTAATGTTGGTGAAGTGTCCCCGTGTCATCCCGGACTCATTATGAATTAGATAACAGCGGAAGCCCCGACGACGACGTTGCGATGCCCCTGAGCAGCAATGACGTGTAATACCCCTCATCCGGATGTCGTTACAGATTTACATACATCCGTCACCACATCACGAATAAGAGGACGGGAGGTAATTGACCTGACACACAACTGACACCAATCTAGGAGACAACGAACCCATCCCTATTGAAATCTACCAGACAAAGACCAGCAACAACGACTCGGACTTACCGAATGTCAACAGACTATATTTAAAAAAAAAAAAGAATTAAATTAGATAAACCCCGATAAGTTCATTAAATACCCATCGGCCTGCACAAAATTTTTTTCTCTCTCTTTCTTTCAATCCTCTACATTTTTTAAAAAATTTTACGACTCGTATATACTAGGCGAATAGATAGCTTGTCAGGAACTAGATGCGGCTGCAACCAGATAAAAAAAAAAGCTAGACCTGCGCATACGAAGGCAAATCCTAAAGCAAATTAAACAGAGTTTTCGGGACAGAGCCCAGCGCGTTGGACACCTGCGTTTATGAACCTTCATAAACTGACCTTGCGTAACCTGTTGGGTTCGATGTTTGGTCCAATACTGGGGCTACACAATGTTCCTTTTGTGTGATGTCTTAGTACATCTATATATACATCTCTCTATTTTTTTTTCTTATTATACATTTTTATGTCGCTAGCCGAGTGTCCCAATGCATCGCCCATATACAGTTATAAGAGTTTACGTGACGAAAGAACAATTGTGGTTAGAAGAAAGTACTATTTTTCTTAAAAATATGTTCAGCGTTGCGTCGGCCGTCTGGATTTATTTTTTGTCGCGTCGATTTTGATCGAAGGAAAGAACAATACCTCGAGTCATCGGTCATTTTACGAGGATGCAAATGATCTTTCAAGCTGTAAGAGCGGATGTAACCAGAAAAGCGTAAATGTTCCTGCCTTATGCTCGATGCATAGAGGTTTTAATTATTAACTCTTGTTTTTTTTTTTGCTGTACGGACCCCTCCTTAGAAGTCATCTCTGCCTAAGCGTTCGACTTTACAATATTAAGATAAAAATAACGTACGGCCGAGTCCTTTAAAAAAATGAAAATCTGTAAGACTCGGGCCAGTTCCATCGAGAAACCCGAATAAAGCAAGTATCGAAGACAATTATCAAAGTCCACTCATTATTCTTAAAACCGGATCTTCTTGTCTACAGTAACGAGATCAATACGTAGCAAATATACAGTATCTGTATATTTTCTTGGTATCACTCCACAAAAATAAACATTTTTAAGTAGTCGCAAAACTACCCCTTCACGACGTAACAAGTTCAAAAAAGAGACATTTTAGGTAAGTATTAGTTTTATAGCTTACTAAAGGTACGTACTCACTAGGGAGTTATATTCAAGGGTAAATTGGCTACGGTATTTTTGTAGGTTAACAATAGAGTTTTACTTCTGGACGTAACATCTTAATTATTAAAATTCTATGCAACGTATTCTAACTATTCTAAATTTCAATAAATTTTCCGGGTTGCCTATTTTTAACCTATATCGTCTGCTTTATTATTTTGCAAAATCTCATCATTTAGACCCAGTCTGACTTGGAGTTATATGGGTTTGATTTTCGTGGATCAGATAATTAAAAAACAGTGGCTTACCAAATTAATATCACGAATGTAAAAGATCAGGAGGAACGTGAATACGTGAATGATTTTGCGAAGTCCACCTACAGTTTTAATCTTGTATTGAGCCCGAGTAAAGTTCTCACGCAGGTTGGGCTAGGTCGAGTCTTGAGACAAGGGAACTGGTGTTGGTCCACAAGGACGACGGAGATAGTATATATTCAAGTCAGGATAGAACAAGAACGTTATAAATGTAAGAATAATTTTAAATTAATAAAAGATCTGAATTACATTGGTTGGTTAACTGATAAAATTTTATCGAATCAATCAAATATTAATTTACTTTTTATTAGATATATAGTAGTCGTATGATATCACAGTAAGGTTTGTGACTGCATAAAATTCTAGGCACTAGACCAGGACAGTTATGGGGCTCAGCAGATGTAAAGCCAAAAAGCTGGCGGAGATCTTTACGCAAAACGAACACTTCAAAGGATACAAGTACAAAATGGATCTGATGTTAGAACTATACTGAGTATAGTAGGTGTGTTTGAGGAGAAAACTATCGAACACCTTCTGTGCAGCTATCTGGTACTACTAGAGAGGGGGAATCTCCTTTTCTCGAGACCAAGGAGGTAAAGCCTCGTAACTCCTCTGAAATCTTTAAGCTCTGGGCAGAGTCATTTGGTCAAATAATGTTGAAGCGAGCAACGCTACGCGTCCAGGAGGCTAGATCATTAAACAAAACAGAGCACCCGTGAAAAAATAAAAGTAATAGTAACAATAGACGCACAGATGTTGATATTTTACATAAACGTGTATTCTATAACCAAAATATTATGTGTATTACAGCCCTACTCTAAGAAAATGAAAATATATTTTTTGATAATTTGACAATTAAACAATTAACTAATTTATTTTTAACATGTCTATAAATTTAAAAAAACATTTTTTACTAAGAAGTAAATTAATGTTTTAATAAAAAAGTTCTTTTTTTTAATATGTTAAACTTGTACTGGTCAAATGAAAAAAACTTATACATAAAAAAAGCAATCATAAAAGTGGAAGATGGCTTATTATATAATACATTTATATACAGTAGAAAGCAAGGCGAGTATATTACTTTAGTATATTCCATACTAAATAGAACATGTTCATCTATAGTCGAAATAAATAAAATCATGATATTAAAATAATAATCCATATTAAGTGTTGGCGCCAAAATGGCCTGATATACGCGCGATCGGCGGGGGTGGTTCGAAGGAAAGCGCCGTAGCAAAGAATAAGTAGTAGGAGGAAGAGAAGAAATTGGGTAAGTTGGAAGGGCCTGGCCAGCGTGAGAGACAGTTCCTCAAGGAGAATTCCGGAGGAAAGTTCCGCGTGACCGGGCCCGAAAGAGTACGGACGTGCGAAACCCAAGGCCGCGGCGGGTGGCAGATTGTGGGTGTAAGAGTGTATGGGCGTAAGGCTGGAGTATAGCAGAGAAGGAAAAGCCGTTGGGTCCTCGTGACCAACGCACACTTAGGCGCGCTTGGAAGAGAGCGAATAAGTCCTGGGCAAAAGGCTTAGTGTGTGGCGATCCTTAGCGGTTGGACCACGGCGAGCAATACACTTCTCTGTAGGCACCGATTGGCCAACCAAAAAGAGAATGGGATATATGCGAGATATGGTATGCATGTGTGTGTAAGTGTGTATAATATGGTGATGGTGGCGACGCCATGCGTATAAAAGATTGTTAAGGAGCCCAAATTGTTTCTTAATTTATTCCGTACCCGACCCTCCACTCCTTTACCTACTCATGAATTCTCGGCCTGACGAGGCCTGAAATCGCGCGAACTATAACAGAATATAGCTAAGGTATTAAAAATAATTTACATTGTATATTTTCAAAAAAATAATATTATTTATTAACAATTTTTTAAAAGGAAGTTTTTAAAAGTTTTCAATCGTTTTACAGATTCAGCCTTCACGTATGCTTAATCATTTTAATCATTTTATAGTGAAATAACTATGAAAATTAATTAAATTTCTTTTTATCGTTTAATTTTATGTTATTAATATAGTTTTTTATTTTTATACTAATTATATATAATTACACATACATGTTAGAAAGTGATGATAGATTATTATTAAAAATTTATAAATGCAAATTAAACAGTTGCTTTTCTCTTTTAATTAATATAAATTAAGTATCATCGATACATTCAACAAACCAAATATGATTGTACATACATATGTATATATATTTCTTTTTTTCTATATACAATATCTCACTAGTAGAGTTGATAGTTATTCATTTATTTACAAGTAGAGCGTAATAAATTAAGAATCGTTGTTATTTTAATATATTTTTAACGATACAAAACTATATTTGTACTCTAAAAACGATTGCAAACATCTTCAATAAATTCTTTAAAGTCAACAACACTACTGTGAACGTTTACTTTATCTTCATGAACAACTATATTTGGAAATGGGATAGTTGATTTATGAACACCTATAATTACATTATCAATGAAAATCGGACAACCACTGTCACCCTGAAAGTTAAAATTTTTTTTATTTAATATAATAATTATGCCTTAAGTTCCTGAATAAAAAAACATTAAAAAAATCTTTATCTTTTTACAATAAATTTATTCAAATAACACATAATATAATTAATAAGGCTTCTTGTATATATTGTATATAAATTTGGAATATTTGTATTTTAGGCTACTAAATAAGCACTGTCCTCCCAGAATAATTGAGCAAATGTAACATTTTTAAGAATATATACTTTTTTAGTTATTTTTTTCTTTTTTTCTTAACAAAAATTTTAGTGGTATCTTTTACACATTTACAATCATACAGATATATCTATGTTGGAGTTTTTTTAAAATCCAAGTTATATATAAAAATTGAAGACATTCCAATTCTCTTATATTATTTTGAATGCTCTTATTAATTCTTCTTTTTTTAACAAAATTCAATATTAACATTGCAATATTAAAAAACTGTACGAAAGCTTATAAATAATAAAATATACTTACATTTATCAACAAAGCAAATGGATTTGCAGCACTACAAATAAGGTTTTGTGGTAAAACTATTCTAGAACCACAGGCTCTTTCGATTCGTTCTGTACACTCCGGAGGAGTAAGTGTTTTAAGCTTAACAGTTTCCAAAAAACGTGGGTTAGTACCGTCATTGCTTACACCCCATCCAGCTGCGACAACATCTAATCTATAAAGATAAAAACTTGGTACTACATTCAGTTCTGCTGGTACTACTTGATTGTTAACAGGTGCTGTCAACTAAAATTGAAAAAGTTTTTTTTATGAATGTAAGAAGATAATAATAATTAAAACCTAAATATTAATAAAAATAGATCTAGGTATAAGTTGAAGATTAAATGTACCATTATTATAAGTATAAATTTATACAATAATATAAATAAAGTTTAAAAAACAGAGAGTCTTGAAATCTCTTTGACAACCTTTAAGAATTTTTTAAAGATTCCACTTTTGAAAAAATTTTACAGTACTAGGCCAGCAATTATTGCAAAGCAGAGTCCACAAGGCTAAATTTATGATGATTACTCTCCGGCATTTATTATATAATAAGTACACATAATAACTTAATTGATTCACAGAAAAGACAAAAGGATAAATAGAACAAAATGTTATATTAAAGTAGTTGTAAAAATAAATGCACAGTATTATATAATAAATAATTTTTATAATTATCACATGTGAATTACGTATCAGACAATTATAATCATTAGTACCATTCATGTGATGTTTTGATAAATTATAATTTTTTAACTATTATTAATTTTGAGTCATCAGCTTTATATCCTATTCAGTTCGTATACCGTGACATAAGCTTTGCATATACATTTTTAAGAGAGAATTAATGAAAAATTCAAGAAAGTTAGCGTTGAATTAAATTATTAGTTTTTCTATGAAGAAAATCAATTAAATGTTTTATTCGATTTGACTTAATTTGACTTCTTGGCAAACATCACTTCAATAGAAATTGAATATTTCCAACGTGAAATTCAGTCACGTAACAAATTGGTTTTTAAAAATCATATTAAAAAGAATATAGATACACGCACACAATACATACCCTTATGACAGCAACGTCATTGATTCGATATCTAACGTATTCATAGTCACGGCCGGCCCAAGTATTATAATTCAGCCACCATAATACGTAATGTTTTGAACCCCTGCTTATATCTATTGATCCGACAATTATCTCAGTTTCTCTTGGTAGTACATCATGTAAACAGTGTGCAGCAGTTAAGACATTCAAATTTGTAACAAGAGTCCCAGTACAAATACAAGCATCTTCAGACGTAGCAGTTGCATTACTAATTTTTTTAATTCCCACAACAGAAGGAAACTCTCCCTCTAATGCTCTTCTAACATTTAATCCAACCATAGGGTTCATCGATACAAAGTCCAGACATAAAACTGAAAATTATACATATTTATATATATTTTGCAGATCATCATATTTTGTTTTACGGTTTTTTTGTAGTTATAATAACTTAAATAATACAAGTCACTCACAAAATGATAAACATCGACCAAAAAAGAGATACATCACGGATATACTAAAATTTAAAAAAAATAATCTGTAGAATTCTAGCAACATAAATATTTAATCTTACAAAACAAATAAGCTAATGATTATATATATGATCTATATAATATTAAATACATAAAATACTATTGCATTATTTTTAAAACATGATGGTACTGCTAAAATAAATAGATCTGCCTAATAAACATTCATGTTACATTTATCAATAATCATAGACACAGGAAGATCACTACTGACATTGTAAATTATTTTTCAATCACAGATATACTAAGCACTTTATTCGTAGATTTGAATAAGTAAAGTTTCTTATTCATATCAATTATATTAATCTCACAATTCATATTTAGCATAAAATAATAAAAAATAAGTAATAATTATTGCATTATTTTATTAGAAAAATAGATTTACTAAATTTTAACTAATATACTGTTTACATGTCTATAAAAATGATTATTAATGATCATTTACTCAAACCGCTTTAATTACAAATTGTAGATAATATTTATAATATTAATTTTTTATATGGCTTATACATAAAAAAGTACATAGTAAATATTATTTATTCTAAACATTAGAATTTTGAATAATTTTACATTACTAATTTAAAAGTACAAATAATATAAATTATTGTATTCATGTTAGATGATAAAAATGTACTTTTATTGAATGTAAATTAGAAGAAATAAGGATCAAAATATTTTTCAATCTTTACAAAAAGTAATTACCTTTGCATGTTAATTTTATTTAAATAATGATAGTTAGGTATTGGTATCGTAATTCCTGTAATTTACTGCTGATTGGCTTACCTGAAATCTAATATTAATGAAGATTTAATAATTAAGAAAATTGATAACCGACTTTTATATTATTTATATCAACATACATGAAATATGATACATTTGAAAAGACAAATATATGATTATTCAGAATTATATATTCATAAATAAATATTATGTCTATAAAAAATATACATGTATATTAATAAGGTATAAAAAATATAAACAATTAAAATTTATAAAGACTGATGCTAAAAAAAATTAGAGTAATATTATTATTTTTTTTTAAAAGTAATTTAAATATACGAATAAATATAAATCAATTTATAATTATTAAAATGCATTTAAAAACAGTAAAAATATACAAACCATAAATTATTGCAAGTTTATTTTGTTAAATATACCCTGAAATTTAATAAACTTATTTGGTACTTATTTTTTAAATATATTAATTTTATATACTGTTTTCTGTTTTATATTAAAAAATTATAGAGTTTTATATTTAATTGAGTGCAATATTGAAAATGCATAAAAATTATTATTTTGTTAAGATTGACTAATTTAATATTAATTCACTTAAATCTTAAGGTAGTTAAAAGCATCTGTGAATAAACGTAACATTTTTTAAATCAATCTCATAATATAGTTATTTCAATGGGATGTTTTATTAATTTATGATTTTGATACTTTTAATCTAATATACATATTGTCTATATGTAAAATGTACATTTCATATCTCAAATCACTATATAATCTTAAATATATGTATCCTTGAAGTACAAAAATACATGCTTTAGATGTTAAATAAGCTACATTTGGTAATATTTCATCAGCAATGTTCATTAAAAACTAAATTAAACGTCCAGGCTTCATATATGTATTTTAAACTGTAATTAGCGCAAAACCGATTTAGAAAAATATTTTTAATTCATTAAGACATAATATTTATACATTTAGTGAATTTTATTTTAGATAAATAGAAAAGGATAAAAATGATAATTTCACATATATTTTAAATGTAAATAATTTTTCTCGTACATCAAAATATATGAATTAATTCACAAGTAAAAGTCAGTAGTTGATTTCATTCTAAACCAATATAGTATCAATCTTTAAATATAAATTTAATGTGATACTGTGAACAAATGTTAATTTAAATTTTAAGAATTATAATAAAAATTTTTTTGTAATAGATGATAATAGTCTAGTTTATTAGATGTTCCTTGTAAAAGTAAAATTTATTTGATTTTAGTTCTCAAATATTACGACTTAATAAGTGTTATTTATCAGAAACTTGATAATGGATGTACATTACGTTTTATGTACCGTAATAAATCTACTTTTTATAGTTTTATACATTTTTTCTTTTCTTTTTACTATTGAATTTCAAATGAATATATTTTTTCTAATATTTTTTATAAAATAATTATAATTTTCTTTTTAAAAATGTATTTTTACCTTATAAAAATACAAATATTTGATAAAATATAATAATTTCTTTATTAACCACGAATGACGGGATGAAGCGATAAAATGATAAATTTTATCGCATAAATAAACAAATGAAACTTTGCATTTGAAATAAAACCAATTAAAAAGCTTCTTTAAAATAGACTTTTTCGCTCTTCGGTAAAATGAGAAAAAAGCTTCTTAAATAAAATAGTCTATATATTATATAATCTACATATTACATACAATCTATCAATACAATCTATATATTAGATATATTGTATTACAGCTCAAATAAAACAATAATTCAACGATATTTGAAATTTATTGAGGTTTCTAAAGTTTGTTTTCAATTATATCGGTTTGAGGCTTTAGCTTTTGTAATTTGTTTTGTAATGTTGTTCAATTTAGTTTTAATATTCAATTTAATAATAATTAATAGGAAAAAATTATTCATAAACTTCATTATAAGTTTATAAACGAATTATTACAATAAGGCCGAGTAACTATAATAATGTATCAATTTATTATTTTAAATCATTTTTTGAAAATGAATATTGTAAAAATACATTTCTTTTTAAATCCAATTACAATGTTGATTATTATTTAAGATATCTGTTATAAAGTTATTATAATATGTTACACCAGTTTGTACATTTACATTTTTTATGTGAAATGCTAATTCTGGAAATGGAACTGTCGATTGTTGAATAGCCATAATCACCCCTACAAATATAATTAAACATCCGCTGTCACCCTAAGACAAAAGCATTTTTTTTTTTAATTATTATTTATGTATTTATTCTATTTTTATTGTCGTTATTGTTGCACTATTTATGTTCATTTAAAATTTCAGAACTTTCTTTACTCCTAAACGTAAACTGCTTTTTTTTTAAATAGAAACTTTTGTTTTATGTGTATTTACAACTTGCATCAAAGCAATTGGATCAGCTGCACTATACAAAAGTCTTTCATGGATTATTATTCTCCTTCCTCTGGCTCTGGAAATTCTGTTTTCGCAATCAGAATTCGATAAAGCTTTTAAATCCACAACTTACAGCATTCTTGCTACCTGACCAATATTGGTTATACCTCATGCTGCAGCTACAACATCCAGTCTATACGGATATCTATTCTCTGCGTTCGAAATAGGTAACGAAAGTATATTATCTGGTACAGGTTAAGATGTCTAGAAAATTATTTTAATTGAATTCTTATAAAAATGTTTTTATAAATTGCTATCATTTTAAAAATTCAACTATAAAAGTACAGAATACAGGAAATAATACAGGATGAATAATTCTCAAATACAGAGATTTATTTGTTTTTATTTAAAAAAAACTGTTAAAAACAAGACAAATGAAAAATATTTTGACATAGCAAAGAATTTTTTTTACGATTTTCATAGTAAATAATTTTTTTTTAATAAAAGTATGTATTGGCAATAAAGTATTAAAAAAAATTATGGTTTTTGCAAAAAACAGACAAAAATATAAACTATTTTAATAAAAAATAAGTCATTTACTTTTATAACTACAAGATCATTTGCTTAAATTGAAGGCGGACTCGTCTAATTTTAGGCCACTTATTATAATCTACCCACCATAATGGATAATATATCAAACCCCATTTTTAATCTATTGACCCGACAACTATTTGAGTTTTGTTCTTAAATGTATCTTCTAAACGATGTACTGCAGTAAAAATATGTTCACGTGTAATGAGTGCACCGGTACAAAAATGCTCTTTTTCCATATCTAAGATTCCCTCATTAAAATTCATAAGTGATATAACAGATAGGAATTTTTCTTCTCTTGCTCGTCTTATATTTCTCCTACTATAGGATTCGTCTTAATATACACAAAAACGATGTCTGAATTACACGACCCCATTATTATTACTTATTTTTTTATTATATAAAATAAAAAGTAATAAATTTATACTTAATTAATAATATTTATTAAATAACAATCATGAAAATCTTGAATAGCATTTTGGACATAAAAATTTAAAATTGCTCAAAAAATTAATGTAATATATAAATACTTTATAGCTAATTATGCATAATTAAAAAAGTTTTATTAACTAAAAAAATTTTTTTTTTATTAATGTAAAATATTGTATACAAAAAATGACAATTAATATGATATGTTATTATAACAACTAACTAGGTTAATATTAGTATTTCTAATCTCTTTTGTTTAATATTATACGTACTCAATGAGGAAAAATATATCATCTCCATGTGAATATACATTGTATTTATTTCATAATATAAAATGAATATTTTAAATTATCGATGATTGCTTGTATTGATCAAGTACAAATCAATATTTATTTATTCTTAAAACATTCATTTTCTTTGATAATTGTCTTATTTGGATTCATAATAACACCACTGATAAGAGTTTTATCTTTCGGTATTTTTTTAGTATTCACTGATTCACAATAAATTTTATAATTGTTCAATTAGATAGTCAATATGGCATGTGAAGGGAAGTATTGGAAAAGAAACCGAAAATAGAGGATGATTTAAAAAAATTATTAGTCTGCCGTTATTAATTCAGTGACAGTTACTCGGGCATATAATTGAAAGATAGTGACTGAAAATTATCTTTAAATTATCATAAACTATTCTACAAAATTTTAATATGATCTTAAATTACAATATATATATATACTACAAGCTATTTTCTTACTACAAAAATCTTAAGATTTATTATATATGAATCAGCTTTTTTTATATCCCATCTATTTTTATTATATAACACGGACCCCACCTATCTTAAAGTTTTATTTCGTCAACGCCTAGTCTACATACATACAACCTATTAATAATATTCTATATTTTATGTACAAGAGGAACTAAATTCTAGTACATTTATCTACTGTAAATCTACTACGCCATCTATATAAATATGTGACTATTACGACATTATGCCTTGTGATTGACACGAGACTGTGAAATGAGTATAATACGTACCTCACCAAGTCATTGATCTTCATAACTAACATTTAGAAACACTGCGTAAGGTACAAAAATTAATTAAAAATTATACATAAAAAATATACGGGGTTCTTTTTATATTCATGTTTATGAAAACTAACAAAATTAATATTTTTTTTTTAGGTATAGCTTTATGTTAGAAGATACAACTTTATAAAAATTGTGTCAGTTGAGAATAATTCGAAAAAAACTGTTCAAATAAAAGAATTATATGTATGTACTTAAAACTCTTTTTACATTATAAATACTATCATAAAAGAATTAGCTAAAGTTGATAATATATGAAAATTTATTATAGTAAATATTTTAGATACTCAATATTGCGCTATTCAAATAATGTTTAAAATTATTAAAAGAAAAATGTATAAAGAGAATTTTATTTTAAAGGAAGTCCATTAAAAAAATATTATAATTGTAGTTTATTTACGTTTTGAGTTTTAGCATTAAAAAAAAAATATTATAAGTAGTAAAATCTATTTTAATGACTTATAAATATTTTGTGTCTTATAAAATGTTAGATCATTAAAACTAATTTCTAATAACATAAAAAAAGTTTAATACACCTATTATTTTTTAATAAAAATGAATCTACAAAAAGCATAAAATTATTAGAAAGAATATTGATAAAAATATAATTATGAATTTTATTTAAATCATGCATTTTTTATCACGTATTGAATTACGAAAAGGTTCGGAAGGAGTTAAAAGGAAAGAAAACAAATATAGAAATGGACTTAAGAAAATAGCCAAAAGATTCAATTTGAGTGCATTATCTAATTTTCTTAATGCTAAAAGTAAAAAAAATTGGATTAATTAAAATTGCAATAACACCATTTAAAGCGTTCTGTTTTTCTACTTATTAATAAATTATTTTTTTCATACTTTTTTGCATCTGAAATAGTTATTTAATATAAAAAATGTAAGTATAAATACCATTTACCGAGCCGATACTAAGAATTTTTGTTACTTGCACAATTTTTAACTAAAAAGAAATCTTTTAATTTCTTAAGACGATTGTTGACTTTTTTAATCTTATTGTTTGGAAAATGATATCAAATTAAGAACAAAAACTTGTTCTTTTATTATTTTTTAATTTTCAAACCTAAACTGTATATATACTGAAGCCGTTTTTATTATGGATGTCATATTTCTATTTAATTTTTGTTTTCCTATAGTTAATTTCAACAAGTAATTTTTATATTGATAATAAATGATTAATTATCGTAAATTCTCATCGTATAAATGTCATAAATTTTTTGTATTAAGAAAAAACGTTGTATGTAAAAAATACGTTTTTTTCTATATTCTATTTAAAAGTATTAAATTGTAATAATAATTAATACCATCATAAAACTTTGATAGGTTACAATATTATACGTTTAATTTTAATGGTTAACAAAAATTTCAAGATTTAATTTGAGTTTATAAAATATAAAAGAATTTTTTAAAAATAGATACTTACTTACTATTATAGATATACAAAGTAAAAATTTTGTAAATGTAACTATTAAATTGGTTATAATAAAATAATAATTGTAATAATAATTTCGTGTATTTTATAAAATTAACATCAATTGATAATACATTATGCAAAATATTATGTAAAACAGATAAACGTTTCATGAATAACATTAACATAATGATAATAATAAAATTTATTTATATTCATATTATATAGATAAAAAACTTAATAATTATCGTAGTCATTGTTCGTGTG
This sequence comes from Kradibia gibbosae, assembly GCA_018907135.1. Taxonomy (NCBI): domain Eukaryota; kingdom Metazoa; phylum Arthropoda; class Insecta; order Hymenoptera; family Agaonidae; genus Kradibia; species Kradibia gibbosae. Next base: position 23,517,452 of record JACCHX010000004.1, on the reverse strand, counting down.
ATTTCATGCCTCGTCAGGCTGCGAGTTCGGGAGTAGGTGAAGGGGCAGAGGATCGGGTACGGAATAAATTAAGACACAATTTGGGCTTATTAAAAATCTTTTATTGGCCCACGCGATGTACAAAATTGCATAAAAAACCCCCTTTGAGGTAGGGGGAAAAAGCCTCGCTAATGTATATACGCATGGCGCCGCCACCCTCACAATATCATACACACTTACACATACACGCATACCATATCTCGCATATATCCCTTTCGCTTGTTGGTTGGCCAACCGGTGCCTAAAGAGAAGTGTGTTGCTCGCCGTAGTCCGACCGATGGTGATCGCCACGCACCAAGCCTTTTGTCCAGGGATTATTCGCTCTCTTCCAAGCGCGTCTGAGTTATCGTTGGGTCGGGATAATCCAACGAGCTTTCCTTCTCTGCTATACTCGGGCCTTACGCCCACACACTCTCACACCCACAATCTGCCGCCCGCCGAGGCCTTGGGTTTCGCACTTCCTCACTCTTTTGGGCCCGGTCACGTGGACCCTTCCTGCGAAATTCTTGCTGCGGAACTGTCCCTCACGCCCGCCGGGCTCTTCCAACTTTCACATTTTTCTCTTTTCCTCTCACTACTTACTCTTTGCTACGGCGCTTTCCTTCGCGCCACCCCCGCCGTTCGCGCGTATATCAGGCCATTTTGGCGCCAACACATATGTACAAGTTATTACTTATTTGATAAGTAAAGTCGTTTTTTTGTCTCTAAAATACTTATGTACATGATGTATTTTATTTACTATGTATAATTGTAGTTTGTTGGGTTGTATTTTTATTAAAAAGTTTTATTTTAAGAAATTGATGTTTTCCGCCTAGAAATTTAATATATTGTTACTTTGTTTTTCGCCGCCTTCGTTTTTAGACTCCGTCTATGCATTATATCCCAGCGCATAAATAATAATTATTAGAAAAAACTGCATTTAGATTATTATAAATATGAGCAATACATATGACACGAGTAATTTTTACCATTGTGACGGTCTACATATATATATATATATTATATATATGTATAGCGTTAGGGGGGAAGGTGCTACGGAGTAGCTCACCGGTTCCAGGGCTCGGCGAGGGGGAAGGAAGGGGGAATAACAAGGTAGGGTTCAGGAGGATACGGAGGATGGAGGGGAGAAGAAATACGAACACGTTTTTTTTCCGTCTTTTGGTTCTTTTATTTCGCGAGGGGGTTGCGGATCCGTCCGCCTGCCACCTTCAAGATACAGAGAACTGAAAGGTAATCCATTTATAATTATTTGTGGACGCGCTCGCCGGCCGAGCTCGTGGCCGTCGGACCATGCGCCATAATAGCCGGGGGGGAGGAACGGCGGTACTTCTCCGCGCCCGGTCTAGGCGCTAGCCGGCCGCTCGGTTCAATTAGGGCTCGCCGGAATTCGATGATCGGTTTCGCGTGTTTCGCGATCGCCCCGAACTTATTCTAGACTTAATATTTTGTACATACTCCTTATCGCCGGGTTACACCTGTGGCCTTCGGTAGGCCGCGACGACGGGGGAGGTGTACGCTGCTCCCGTTGCGGAATGGCTCCTCCGCGGCTTTCCTTTCCGCTGGCTCTCCTCACGGGGATCGGGATCCGGGTCCTCCGTGCTGTTCCGCTCGGTTTGATTAGGGCTGGCCTCCAGACTTCTCTTCCTAGGTCTGCTCTTCTGCGCTGATTAGATGCGTCTCCGCGAGGTCCGCGGCTTTCCTCGGCGCCTTGCTCCCTTTTCTCCATCCCCGACTCCTCTCCTCCCGACATTCCAGAGCCCCTCCTCCTAGGTCTGGGCCTCGGCGCGCCAGAGTCATCCCGGCCCCGCGGCACATTTCTTCGCTCGCTACCGTTTCCCCGAACGCGCGATTATATTTGTTTGGACACCTGCAGCCGTTGCCCGGCCTCAGGTGTCCAGCGGGGAAAATCGGGGTGTTGGGAGGGGCCGGTAGCGCGCGAGTGACGACGTTCGTCATACCATGTTAGTTCAATAAAGCATACTTCGTTAAAATAAGTTTACAAGTCCATTTATTAATTACTATACCCTTTAAAACGGATATCCTTGTAGATTACATCGATGTCAATACGTAACAAATATACAGCATCTGTACATTTGCCTCGTATATTATACGAGAGTTTATAAATAATTATCTACAGTGTATTCACTGTAGCTTCTCGATGAAGCAACTCCGATTTACGTATTTGTAGATGAATTAAAAAAATTAAAAATTAAACTATTGTATTAGATAAAATCAAATTTTTGATGAATATATAATAGTACAAAAAGCTTAAAAATAATAAAGATATATAATAAATCATTTGAATATATTATGAGAACAAGAATAAATAAAAATGGTGCAGTTATAAAAAAAGTATTTTGTAGAGTAAAAATTATAAATTCATATATAGTTCTTATAAAAGTTGAAAATTTGACGGTGGATATATAAGAAATCTGCAATATCGATATTATTATATACAAGTATCTTAATATGCAAAATTACAATTCGCCGTAGTTTTGTTTACTTAATAGTTTTAAAAAATGCTTTTAATTGCGTATAAATGTGTATGTTTATTAGTTAAAAAATAACCTCAAACTTAAAATTTGTAAACTATATAATTACAAATTTTGATTAAAACTACTCGCCTTGTATTGTATTATCCTGCAATATTGTAAGATATAATTAGTCATAATGTTACAATTAACTTATAGACATATAAAATTCGAATTTTTATAATTTTTTGATAAATAGAATCATAATTTATAAATGTTTTGTATTAATTTAAAGCGCTGTATATCTCGGACCCGAAAGAATCAAATTTATTAACGAAATATATAAAAACAAGCATAATCATGAAGCATAATAAATGGTTCAATAATTTATTCATTAAATTATGATGATCATTAAAGAAGGACTTAACATTTACAACAAACTCATAATGTTGCATCAAAATTTGAATAAAATTACTAAAGTTAAAATTTATTAGATATTGAAAACAATTAAAAAATTTTTATAAAAACTTAAGATTTTACCATCAGTCAATAATTGAAAAAATTAATAAACTTCATTTTTAATTTCAATACATCCTTAACCTTATTTAACATTTTTCATTGCCTATAATGTAATAAAATAAACTTCGCGTAGTGTGGAAATGATACATTATTAAGAAATTTTTAATAAAGAATAAATAAATATAAAATATATAATACAACAATTTATAATGAATACTTTAATTAATATACTTGAAAAAACCTATTATTTGCCAGTGAATTATCAATTAAAAAATCTGTTATTTGCTTCTGCATCAATAAATCACATTGTAAATCACAATACGTCAAATCAAACCAATTTTATTAATAACAAATCAACTTTATTTGAAGACATATATTTACAAATAAAAATGTCAGGACCAATTAGTGTGGCTAATTATATGAAAAAAGTTCTTACTCACCCGACAAAAGGTTATTATACGAATAAAGATGTCTTTGGCCATAAAGGTGATTTTATTACATCACCAGAAATAAGTCAGCTATTTGGTGAAATGATTGGGGTTTGGATTGTCAATGAATACAGAAAAATACATAATAAGGAATTTCAAATAGTAGAGCTTGGACCAGGTACTGGTACCTTGTTAAATGATATTCTTAGAGTTTTTCATCAGTTAGGTATTTTTAAAAATTTTTCAATACACTTGGTAGAAATAAGTCCTACCTTGTCAAAAATACAGAGTAAAAATTTATGTTTATCAGAAATAAAAACAAAAGATATATCAAACTCTGCAGAAAAGTATTATAAAAGAGGATTAACTAAAGATAATATTAACGTGTTTTGGTACAAGTCAATTCTTGATATTCCAGAAGGATTTAATATTTTTATTGCTCAAGAATTTTTTGATGCACTACCAATATACAAATTTCAAAGAACAAATGATGGGTGGTTTGAAGTATTAGTGGATATTGATCCACGCAATAAATTTCAAGAAAAGTTCAGATTTGTTTTAGATAAAACAGATGCTTGCTATACAATTTTAAATAAACATGAAACAAGAGATCATGTTGAAATTAGTTTGGAATCTATAAATATAATGCAATATATTTCTTCTGCTATAACACAAAATGGAGGGTTTGCACTTATAATGGATTATGGTCATAATGGTAATAAGACTGATACTTTTAGAGCTTTTAGACATCATGAACAGTGTAATCCATTAATAAATCCAGGAATGGCAGATTTAACTGCAGATGTTGACTTCTCACTTTTAGAAAAAGCTGCATTAAAAAATAATTTATTATATTTTGGACCTGTAAATCAACAAGATTTCTTAATAAAATTAGGAATTAATTATCGATTAATGAATCTTTATAAAGTCGCGACAGAAATTGAAAGAAAACAACTAGAATTTGGGTATAAAAAACTAATGGATTCCAACGAAATGGGCACCTGCTTTAAAGTTGCTTCTATATTTCCATATGTATTGAAAGATTATATTAAAAAGTTACCTGTATTAGGATTTGAAAGTAATATAAAAAAATAATTATACATACTGCAATAATTTAGAAATATATGAAACAATTGTGAATGCTGGCGTCTTTACTTATTGCGTTGTATATGTGTATGTATATTTAAAAAAGCAAGTATTAATTAAAGGAATTGTATATACTTACTAAAATAAATATTTGTTTTAAAAGACTTTTTTATCTACATAATTATTGGCATTTTTTCTAAGGTCTTCCTTACCGATCGCTAATTTTCACTAGTATTTATTTGTTTTAGCGAATTTTACATTAAACATGTTTTCAAATTTACGATATACAAACAACAAAATTTTAAATCTTAAAGAAAGAATTTCGTTATTGTTTGAAAAATATACTATTGTACTAATATTGTCGGAAGAAATCATTTACTACTTTGAAAATTGCACACTAGTTGCGCTTGTGTAGGGGTGCGACTAGAAAATCTAGCTCAATTTCAATCTTAAAAGCGTCCATTCTGCAGTTAAATTTTATATGCGTCGATCCGTCGATTGTTAAATGGTAATTCATGGTTTATGAGGAAGGTGGTATTATCCACGATGATTTTTTCATCATTATAACGCGCGTTTAAACGCAAAACGTTCAATTTATGTTTTCATCTAAATTGTAAACAAAATTTTAATATTTAAAAATAAGTATGATGGGTATTATTGTCTCTGGCCGCTTGGTGAGTGAAGTTTTTTTTTATAATTTACTTGTAATTAACGTTAATTAAACTTTATTATAAGTTCAAGCCACTGATTACTATTTTGTGTTTAATGAAATCCAGAATATTCTACAATTATCAAAGACTACTTAAAAAATAAAGCGTGAATAGAATTTTTTAAGTACTGCAAAATAAAATTACTTATGATTGATGTTCAATCATTACAGTCAATAAAATTTTCATTATAATAAAAAATGCAATTTTATACAAGTTGTTTTGTATTTTTAAAGAAACAAATTTTATTTTTCAGGTTCAAACAGATTTTCAACAAATTGGAGACAATCAGTTTTTAATCACAGTTCCTGATGCAGATAATATCAACCATGTTGTTGTCTTTCTTACTGGAACAGTTCCATTTATAGATGGAATGGGTGGGGCTGGTATATGTTACTTCTGAATATATTATACTAAATTATACAGCTCTAAAACTTGGATGTACTTATATTTCAATATTGTAGTATATTTTAGTTGGCCGGATTCAAATGCACCACCAAACTGGCAGTTTTTAGGATATATTTCAAATCATAAGCCATCTGCGATATTTAAAATTTCAAACTTGAAAAGGAATCATGAGTTTGAAAATAGTAATTTAGGTATCTTTGGAATAGGGAAAATTTCTCATGTTGCCCAAATAGGTATTTCTGTAGAGCCACTCAGTATTTTGGAACCACAAGCGTCTTTAACAACAGTAACTGTAACAAATTCATTTATAGAATTTGCACAAAAAATGATTACTAGTTTTCTGAACTATGTGTCTAGTTTCTCTGTAACTCAAGCACAAATGACTGCTAATCCTTCAGAAAATTTTGTGCCTTTGTCAACAATACAAGGATGGTATGAAACCTTTGAAAGACGTCTACAACAGAATCCAAATTTTTGGAAGGCATGATCAAGTACAAAGATATATGGAATTTAGTACATTTATAATTTTTATGTCTTATGCAACAAAAGCACTTGATCTGTACTAAAGTAAAACAAAAGAAATCTCTTTTTTATTTTTTTTATAATAATAAATTTGTTTAATGACAATAGAGTTCTGCTAATATATTATTAAAATAACTTTTTGAATGGGTGAGTTTGATGTTCAAAAAAATCAAAGAACTGTAGCAATGTAAATTTTCAATTTATCATAAGGAAAATAGTATAGAGGAGATGAATTATAGTATTGTCAGAATGTTTTATTATTACAGTCATGTAATTACAGTACTAAACTTTTATGCCTATAAAAGTTCAACACTAAATTAGTTAATTATATTCCAGTTACTTAATAGTATAATACATTAAATTTTATGAAAAGAGTATTTGGAACTATTTCTTCAACCTTTTATTTTATTTATAAGTCTTATATTTAAGGATAACGTAAGGTTTTTCTTTAAAGAAATGTTCATCTTAAATAGTTTAATTTAATTAAATATTTAAAATATTTTTAGCAATTATAAATAAATTCCAAACAAATTAGTTTTAAACGTTTAGTTTTAACGACATTCATGTGGAATATTTTATACTAATGCTTTACAGTATTTTGACAGTACTTTAATATTTATTAAATTTTTAAGCATTTACATGTAATTATTTACTTAACTAAGTTAAGTTTATTTAACTTAGTTTCTATTGCTTTTTTCATTTTAAATAGCATTTTCATTGGCATTTTTAAGATATTTAAATTGTATAAAAATTTAAAAAGTTAAAAATAAATACTAACAAGATAGTCTAAAATTTATTCGCTCATATTATTTATATTGTTTATTGTTTTTCGTTTTGTACATTTATATATATATATATATATATATATATATATTAATCAACATCTGATTGAAACAAAACTAATCAGAAAAATAAGAAAGATTACTTCAGGCTATATTTTTGTTTAAATAAATTATCAAAAGTATAAAGAATATTAGTCATATTTTGTGTTTTAGAATAATTTTTTACTTTAATATATTTTATCAAATTGTATATATTAAATATAAATTTAACAAAATCCATAATAATTAAACAATTAAAATATCTTTTATGCAGCCTAATCCTTTCCTAATAATTAGGAAAACAATTGCATAATTGAGTAGTAATTATTTTCATGTATAAAGTTAGATCAAAATCAAAAAGTAAATGCATCAATTTCTTAAAAAAAGAATTTATTACATATTTGATTACATATTTTTTATATTATTAGCTTATTTACTTTGCTATTGATTATTAAATAATGTATAGAAGACCCACATTTTAAGATATTATTGTGGGGAAATGAAAAGTGAGCTAACTTTAAAATGCAACAAGTTGTGAAGTAACAATTTGTTTTTATTACAAGAATGTACATGTCATTAATGAAAACAACATGACGTTTTATTTTAATAACCGTTTCAAATGATTCAATGAATGCGAAACAATTAACAAAGAATTTAACACGGTAGAAAACTCGTTTATGTGAAAATTATAATAGAGATTAGTTTCTCTAATTTATTTACTTTCTGATCGTATATACAAGCTTTCGAGCATTCACATAATAAATATCCATTTTGAAATTATAGCAGATGTAACTTCGATGTAATAAATGCAACGAGTTATTTTACTTGTGGTGAACATTTAAAATTTTACCACTGACCGTAGTGGGTCCAACAGTTTAGACCAGTGTCCAGAATATAATATTCACGGTTGAGCGATCAATAGAGCCTCGAACCTCGTCATGGCGAAGTTTCAGAATGAGATTAATAGTGCTACTAAATTTTCTCACTTTGTACAAAGAATTATGTGCAAATAATTGCAACCTAAAAATAGCAGAATTTCTGATAGCAGTTAAGTACAATAGAGAATTATTTATCGGCAACGAGCTGGTGGCAGAATTGCGAAAAAGAACTTATTGGATCATGTGAAGTAACTCATTATGCTTGTTAGCTCACAACAGTCGGTAGGTCGAAACACTCAATTTCGGTGCAGAGAAAATAGCAAAAAAGAAAAATATAATTCTACTTTCTACTCATACATCGTAACTCCTTCGATGTTAATTCTTTTATACTGAAATTTGAATGCTACGCACGATCCAAAATTTATTTTTACGAATCTAAGGGGGAATGAACATTAACGAAAAGGTAGACTGAGAGTGGTAGCACTATCGACTATTGCTGAGGAAATCAGCCTTCCCACCAGTCTGCGCGTGCGTTCTCGTATGCGTCTCGTCTTCGATTATTCAAGGAAGGTAGACAGTACAGCAGTTTTTTAGAAAGTGGGAGTGGGAGGCAAAGAAAAAGCTCGTGGGATTCTTGTGTTTTGAAGCGGCAGTTCGCGCGTGCTAACGCTGTTGACAGGTGATTGTTCTTGAGAATTCTCATTCGTTGCATCTCAGGATAAAACGTAAGAACTCATGCAACATTAATTCGGAATCGCAAGTGCATAAGTACGAGTCGTAAGAAGCTGTAGTAGCGGACGCTTTCGCGTGTAGAGCGCGTGACTAGTTCTCAAGATCTCTCTCTTTTTTCTCTCGTATACGATTTAAGTAAAAACACGTTTATTCTCTGTAATCGTTTTATTCATCGCTGACGTCACATCAGATTTTGGCAAGTCACTCAAGGCTATCATAGTTCAGGGGGTGTCGCCTCTCAGAGGTGCGACCCCCCAGGTGGGGAAGGCTGGAGGTACAGTGGAGATGTATCTCGGGTCACGATAGCAGCAGAATCGGAAGTGCGGGAGGAGGAGCGGGAAACCTGCGTCTCGCACCACCTCCTTCTAGGAAGCTCTACCTCAGCGACATTACTTTTATGGATTTCTCCTGATATCTGAAATCGCAAAAACGGACGCATTTAATGCATCTATTTACTTATTAAACGAGGGCGTGTTCATGTGCTCCTCCTGAATAACCTACCGAGACTGACGTAGGTAGCTACGCTGCATTGCCGACTTACTATAGCAAATAGAGGACTGTTGCAAGCTACCGAGGAAGAGGAGGCTTTTTCCTCGGCGCAAAGTCGACAGTCAACGACGACAATAGGTAAGTAATGAGCACTCCGGCCACGGTGGCAGGTAGTTCGAGCTTGATTGTGACTATCCAGACTCCCTTTCTTTATAGCCTCAGCAACAACGGATACTCTTACGTTTTTTTATGCGAGACTTGTATCCTTCCGCTCCCCGTCCATCTTCCTTGCTCATATTGTACGTGTTATCCTCTTTTTCTTTCCTCAATGCACATGCGCTTATGCAAATACATATGTAACGGAAACAATAGACGTACACAACGGCATCCTACAAGACATGACGAAACCAAGTAATAAAAAAATGACGACGTTCGTTCGACCAGATAAGAATGGATACGGTTGGAAATACATCAACCTTTTAACGATTTGCATTTTCATTAAAAATTTTATATTGGCACGAACTCGAGTAATACTCGGGTGAAGGTATGCTAACTCTTTACGTTATTGAAAAAGGCGGAAAGTATATGCATACACGGAGAACGTTCGATAAAATACGTCGCCTTGTCATTGGCGTTAGTTTTTAGTTTTAGTACGAATATCGCGAGTCGTGCGTTGGCATAGAATACAGAAATTGGGTTAGTGTTCCTAACCGATCTACTCTGAAAATCTTTTGCTAAGAAAAAATTACTAAGGAAATTCTGCTATGAATACGACTATTGTTGAGTCTCCAATGCTCCTCCTCTCCCATGGGCATGAGCAAAATACCTTTGTTGATAATGAGTCTATACATATGCATTCTGTACAATACGAGTGCATACGCTAGCATCGTTTGCGCGGGTAATGCTTGTAAGTGCATGATGTTGGAAATAATTTTTATCTACGAGAAGAGTTTCATGTTGTGAAAAGTATTTAACGAGATGAGCCTTTTAACCATTAATTCACGTGCAACTCCTATAATTAATGAATACAATTTTCTTTACTGTGCCCTCCAATATATAAAATCTTCCTTAATTTTATTCTTCTCGGTCTCTTCCTATCTCTTTCCCCTTCTCGACTTACTTACACTCGTTTTAGCAAATAAATGCCTCTAATTTTTTATCAATCGACAAAAGATAAAAATTATAGATCTATCCTTGTATTTGTTACATACAAGATTCAAGCTTAATTTTATCTAAATTTTCTCAACAAACGATACATACAGAAACACTTAAGTTTATTTAACACATTTAAATATTAATTAAATTAATTTTATTAGTTTAAATCTTTTAATAATCCAATAATTACCATTAAATAAGTCGTTTCAAAAAGTCGTTTGTTGATGTTTCAATTTTTTCATTATCCAAATATACTACAAATATTGTACAGACAGATTTCACATTTCGTTCTCATTTTCATTATCGACTTTATTATCAAGAATTACAAACGTTTTTATAATTAATCAAGCAATTTGAAAGCTTCTTGTACTTTGCAAACTATTAATTATTTTATTAGATCCGAGTCTCTTGTTCGACTATCTAGGGACGAGTAAATTTTTAATACTCAATCTTACTGATCTAGCTTTCCTATGGTAAATATAATATGTTCTTGGATTAGAAATTATACATCAATGGATACTATTTGGATATGTCTTACGCTACGTAGTGATGTAATTATGAGAATAAAATTTTTTTTCGTAATTTTGACAAAGAAAAGCGTACTAGCATTATACAAAACACAAATTTTGTTCACCACTCTTCGGGGCTCCAAATGGATAATGGAAATAGCAATATCCCTCCTTGCTATCACTCTTTCCCTCCTGTTTAACCATGTACGTACATATCTTATCTATTTATTTATCCTGTATATTTACATGTTTATTTATTTATTAATATTCCAGATCTCTTAATACTCATCTGCCCTGATTCTTGTCTCTTTATTTTGAACATTGAAAAGAAAACCAAAATATAAAACCTCGACCGTCAATCTGTGCGAATTATACTATGTTGCTAGAAATTATAATCATGTAAGCATGTGTAAATTAGTAACATTTAATTCCATAAATAATATAAGCAAAATGAACATCTTGTTCAAATGCATGCATTACTGTTAAAGAACGTGTAATAAAATCGGGTGTAAGCTATAATTTCCCGTCTTTTACGATCTGAAGATCATTTTCTTGCAAAAGTATTTTTATGTCACGACAATCGCGACAATCTCTTCCGCGATGGCGTCCGCGTTCGTTTTCTGTATTGCTGCGCATTGAATGAAAAACATCCCATTCTTTTTAACTACAGAATTCCGCGTCGTCGATTCTTGCGAATTTAGGGCAGGTGGCGCCCTTTCCTCCCCTTCTTCAACCAATGTTATTCAGGTACCAGGACAATTATCATCCAACTTACCTGATCTACCGCAAATAACTTCAGATCTCACGTTTCCAAAATTTTTTTTTTTTTTTACATTTATTCATTTATTTGCTTATCAATTACGCGCTCGTACATCCATACTTTTAATCAAAGCCGTCAATAAGCCACTTAGAAAATTGTTTAACCCGAGTACTAATCAAGACATTCGTGTAGTTTCTCGTGTTTGTCGCATAAGCTAACTTTTCTTTTTTTTTCTTCGTCTTTTTCTGTCTATTCTCCTTTTCCTTGTCTTTTTAGGCTTTTTCATCTTTCTCCCCTCGAATTTGTACACCCTTCTTCTTTTTTTTGGAAATTTTTCATCCATCATGTGCATATTTATAAATGATTTCGCAAACTTTTGGTGGCTCAGCAGCTGTAAATAACTTTATTATTTTAAAAAATGCTCTTGTTTTCCACGAGACTCTTATTCAGGATTATCAAAATCTAGAAATACCTCAAACTTCTTATTAGTTTTTTAGTATTTGAATACTAAGTATCACTTATGAATAGAGTTCTCATTAAAAATAAGTCTTTATTGCCAGTGATGTAATTTTTTTTAGAAATATTTGTTTGGCGTCGCTTAAATGCATATCTCTTGCAAATTTTACGTGCGCGTATATGTGCTTATATTTCTATAATCGCTTACATTTTCTTAATGAAAGTTAGTTTATCTTCCAACATTATGCAAGGACTTATACTTAAAAGTCCCACTTTCTTTCTAACATTTTTTTTTTATTATAAGTTTTTATGTTTTAGATCCTTAATCTTTATAAGATTTCCCCAAATCTTCAGTATCTAGGACTGTAATTAAGTCATTAATTTTAAGAGGTGAGTAATATTTCCGTTTGAATATATATATTTCACTAGTATAGGTCAATATTTTTTATATGATTTCAATAAAAAAGTATATAATCATACAAAAAGATATAGTTTACAGTATCAAATTTGATACAGTAAATGTATTTCTCTATTATCTCTCAAAAGAGATGCAAAAGCTGTTTAGCTTAACTTATTTTTTATTTGTCTTGTGCAAAAAGTCTTAGCTTTACTATTGCATGATTTATTTCTCATATAATTTTGATGATTTTGTGAACCAATGAAAGTAACCACAGTGATTTAAGAATTTTGTATTTGAAATTATGAGATAAAGAAATATCTATCTAAAAATTAATTTTAAACTCTGTTAATAAAATATAATATAAACAATCTTTTATTTCATTATAATAAATTTATAACGTTAAAAATTTATCAGCCAAGGCTGCGCAAAAGCATAAATGTTATCATTTATCAAGGACACTCATATTTATATAAATCAAGCACATTTTTCTGATCGAATGGTTATAAATTAACATAAGTATAATTGTATTCATGTTTTTAGAAATTACAAATAAATAAAATGAAACTTAAAAAAATCTTAAATAAATCTTAAAAAATAAAATGATAATGATCATTTATTTTTACAAAAATTGCTGTAAATTAATTTATATGATTTAAACTGAAACTTTTGCATTGAAAATTTTTTAATCATTGTTATTTTTTTACTTCTTAAAATTGTAATGCTCATTTTGTTTCTCTTTTATTTTTTTAATTAGATTGAGATGGAAAGTTCTGAGGAACCCACAAGTTTGCAATCAATTTGCCATCTGCGTGCTTCAGAGCTATTTCCCAAACCTGCACATTTTGATTTTGAAGATTCAGACCTGACAGTACCTTTTGTACTTTTAAGTGGAGAATATATTGTGGCTTTAGGGCGCACATCAGATGGAGTGTTGGCTCTATCGAACTATAGATTATACTTACAACTTGGTCAAGGATGCTACAATGTACCCCAGGGTTTAATAGAGCACCTGGAAGCTAAAGAAATCTTTTATTTACATATTGGATGTAAAGATGCTCGTTCTATAAGGTGCGTATATTCATTTACTAAAGGTCTTACAATAAATTATTAGTTTTTTGTGTTAAATAGTATATATTTATCTGTAATATGCAAACACAATTATGATCAAAATTTTGTAAAAGATTTTAGAATTAAAATTTTATAATTTTTTTTTTTTAATGAGAAAGTATGTATATTTAAAACTAATAGACAAACTACTGAATTAAAATTTATGAACAAAATACAAAAGAAACAAAAAATTTAAATATTTTTATTTATTTGTGATAGCATACATATTTATTTTGTTGTTTGACAGACCTCTTAGCTGTAAAAATATTTTTAAATATTTTATAAGCTGTTAAATAATAATTTTAATGTCACTTTCGAAAAACATAATTTATTATGTTATTCATTATATAATTTATTATAATTTATGATTTAAACAAAATTGATTAAAAGATGAATGTTTTAAACTGAGTTGTCAACCAAAGAGTCATAATTGTACTCATTAGCCAATGATTTCTAAGAACAGAATAGTAATAATAATATTTTGACGTTTCTACCATTCTATTTTACAGCTGTGCTTTTTCTACTAACGAGCATTGTTTAGAATGGTTCAAGCGATTGCACAAAGTTACTTTGCCAAGGAGAATTATTGAAGACATGTTTGCTTTTGCATACTATGCTTGGTCAGTAGAAGAGGGAAAAGATTATCCAAGACTCGGAAAAGATGGCAATTCTTACATCACAACTTTCAATTCTGAAGTATAAAACTTATGTTAAATATATTTTAATATTTGTTCAAAGAAAATTAAAAAATTTTGAAGAAAAAATGGATTAAATTTTTAATAATCTTTATATTATTCAAAAAAATATTTTATAATAAAATATTCAATGCAATTTTTTAAGAAATTATAGCACTTACTATATATAATTCATTATATAGAAAACGTTTTGTATAAAGGAAATATTTTTATAAAAAAGTATCATGATTATTTTTTTATTTATTAGGTAGAACGATTGAAGTTTAATTTGCATGGAACTTGGCGTATTAGTCAAATAAACAAAAACTACCAAATGTGCCCATCATACCCTCCTTACCTCCTTGTTCCTGCATGCATTACAGATAAGATTCTTGAAGATGTTGCTAAATTTAGGAGTTCTAGACGAATTCCAGCAGTTGTTTGGAGGTATGTTTATTTAATTTCAATACAAGAATTTTTATGTATGTATATATATATATATATATATATATATCACATTGTGATATCTCATTGTGAGATATATATATATATATATATATCACAATTAAAAAAAACAATCATATATATAAAAAGTTATACTATTTTATAAAAATTAACTTTTTAGACATGTTAATAATGGAGCTGTCATAGCTCGCAGTAGTCAACCGGAGGTCGGTTGGTTAGGATGGCGAAGCTCTGAAGATGAAGATCTTTTAAAAGCTTTATCGGATGCATGTTGCTATGATAGAGGTGAATCAACAATTATTGATTCACCAATCAATGATTCAGACACAAGAGATCAGCCTATACCACTTGTTACATCCAAAGTAATATTTTGCAGTGTTTTTGTTAATTATTAAGCAAAAAATGTTTTATAAAAAATCAGAATTCTAATACATGAAAATTTTATTGTACTTAAGTGCTTAACTTTGATTAGTTACTTAAATACTTAAGGCACATGTAATTTATACATAAATTAATATTTCATATCAATAAAATACATTATTAAGAGTCTATTAAGCTGCTTATAGATTATAATAATTGATTCATAAATATTTGTACCTACAACAAATACATCTTGTTTGTCTAATTTTGCCTATGAAATATTTAGAAATTTTTTATTCAACAGTATATATGACAAAAGTGTCTAATAATAACTCAATAAAAATATATTTAAAAAAAATAAATACTGGCTTAATTTATATTTTGAATATAAATTTTTAATAGATTAATAGAAGTGAAAATAAATATAATTCTGAAACAATTCTAAATTATCTAACTTTAATACTTTGAATGCAATAAATCATGTTATGAATATCAAGATAAAAATAAATTAATATATGAAAATATGACAAGCTACTAGTTTATAGATATATAAAGTGTTTTATTAAAATTAGGATTTTCACAATTTTTTTCTTCTATTAAATTATTTTTAGTATAATTGCTTAATTTAAGAATAACAAACATATCTTGTTTAATTCATAGAAGGTCCTCATTGTTGATGCAAGATCATATACAACAGCTGTGGCAAATCGAGCTCGTGGTGGAGGTTGCGAATGTCCAGAGTATTACCCTAGCTGTGACATCCAGTTCATGAATCTTCCAAATATTCATTCAATAAGAAAAAGTTTCCATGCTGTGCGTCAATTGTGTGCCTCTGATGCTGATCAGAATAAGTAAATATATAATGTAATGAAATTCAATAACTTTTAGTAACAGTTGCTTAAACAAACTGAACATTTTAATATTTAAAGTTACTTAAAGTTATTGTAAATAAACTTCAAACAATCTAAAAATTTTATATTTTATATTTATTTAAGTACTCATAAAAATACTGTCTTTTAACAAATTACAACATATTGTAAGACTAAACTAAAAAGTTTTGAATTTGTCATCTATACTTGATTTTATTTTTAATTTACTTTATTTTATTATCCGCAAATATAATTTAGACTATAAATAAAGTTATTTTTTATACAATCTCGCAGTTGGCTAAGCCTACTGGAGGGAACAAGATGGCTACAACATATGTCAGGATTGCTCAGAGCGGCTGTCACTGTTGCTTCGGCAATTGAAAGAGATGGAAGGCCGGTATTAGTGCATTGCAGCGATGGTTGGGATAGAACACCACAAATTGTTGCACTCGCCCAAATTTTACTTGACCCATATTACCGAACAATGGAGGTTTGATTTTTCACATAAAATAATAATGAATTCTAATCCATTATTAATACAATTTTGTTTTACATTGAAAATTTCCCTGTTATTTATTAAAAAAAACTTAATATGATTTAAATACAAATACTTCAAAATACTTCAAATTTAATAGCTAGTTAGTTTTTTAAATTAATCTAAATTATATGTAAAATTAAAATGAAATATTCTACATTTATGTTTTGTAATAAAAAATGTGTATATAAAAATTTGTTAAATTTAATTGGCAGTGAGTTAAATAATATTTATTAATAGAAATATTTATTCATTTTTAATAGGGTTTTCAAGTCTTATGTGAAAGGGAATGGCTTGACTTTGGTCACAAATTTGCGGATCGATGTGGTCAAATGGTCGGCTGTGAAGACCCAAATGAGAGATGTCCTGTATTTTTACAATGGCTAGATTGTGTACATCAATTAATTAAGCAATTTAAGTGCAGCTTTCAAATGTCACCTGCTTATCTTGTAATTATTTGTGTATCGAGATAATATGATAAGGGAAAAGATAACGAGAATTGTTAGAAATAAAGTCATGAATATAATATTACTTCCAGGTAAAATTAGCTCAGCATACGTACTCTCAATTATTTGGTACATTTTTGTGCAATACAAAACAAGAAAGGTTGCAATTAAGAATACGAGACCGGACCTTCTCCGTGTGGCGTTTCTTGAATTCTACATCTTTCCTAAATCACTTGTATTCACCCTCCAAAAATCAAGTGGGTACATATTTATAAATTAATGTATTTTGCTTTAAAAAAATAAATAAGTACGTTTATTACCATCGAAAATAGGTATTATGGCCTAGTTGCAATATACGAGATCTCAAACTTTGGTCTGCAGTGTATTTAGGAACAGTAGAGACTCCATTAGGTATAGGCATTACCAAGCCAAGAGTATCGATTATTGAAATAGAAACTAACGAAAATGAAGAGCTAAAGGGACAAATGACAAAAACTCGTTCCTATGGAGATCTTGTTCAGGCACAGGATCATGTAACTTATCTTCATCGTAGATTAAGTGACCCAAGTATTTCTGTAGAAAAGTAAGATCTAATATCAATTTTGACAGTTAATAAATGAAAGTAGTGGTTAATTTTTTACAAAATTTTTTAAAGAAAATTCGATTCACTTAATTTGGTAAATGAGATGGAAAAAATTGAGACTAATAACGACAATCATAAACTTAAAATGAATAATAAAAATGTCAAAGAGACTGAAGATGTTAAAATTCTATACAATAAAGAGCAAAGGTCGATTGAAACAGCAGCAAATGCATCAGTAGATAGCTCTACAGACACAATTACACCAAATGGTAATTTAATAGCTGCAACACAAGATGATGAAAAAGAGTTGTAAGTTTGTATTTTAATTTATTATTTACTACTTATTATGAAAATCATTTTTATTATAAAATAATGTTTGCAAATAATCACTTTTAACTAGAAATGAAATTTCTATAAATTTTAATTGGAAATCAATTAAATTTTTTAAACTATTTTTATTTTATTTTTAAACTAAAGCTAATATTAGTGATGAGTTATTTAAGTTTTTAATAATTTTTTAATGTTTAACAATTAAATTACTTACGTTGTAAACAAATAGTTATGTATTATTAATTCATTATAGACTTAATAAATTAAATAATCTTGAAATTATTTCATATTTCTATATATACGTTTTATTTTGCGTAAAATTTCTGTTAGACTACAGATAATAAATCAAGAAAAAGAGACCTATTGGATTGATACAGCAACTGCCATACGACAAACGTGTAATCGAAGTCACCATGAAGGAAGCGATGGAAGTGAATCTAGTGTACCTTTAGTTTCACGGACACCAAGCAGCGTTTGTCCAGCATCTCCGATTCATCAAGATGTTATGATTGATAATTTTGACAGACTTGATGACGTTGATGGCCTTCCAGTTATTCATTGCGATGTTCAAATTAGAGTTCAGCAAATAATTGTGGAGAATAAGGTAATAAATTAAATAAGTTAAAAAAATAATAGTAAATAATACTGTTATTTATTTATCAATGAAGTATTAATACATTGTAATGGCAATGATAATTTGTGAAATAATAAATAACATACATTAGACTATAAATATTTAATACAATTATTCTGGCAGAATTACATAAATACAAAATAAATTGGAAATGTGTTTTTACTGCATTAAAATTGCTCAATTTATCTTCAGCTTAAAGAAGAAGCATTAAGAAAAGAACTGCATACAACAAGAATGGCTTTAATTAAGCAAGTGTGCAATCATAATATAGATGCAGAACGAGTTGATGATATTGTAAGTTTTCGTCAATACTTTTCATGCTTATGGAGCATTTTATTATTTAAACGTTTTTATTAGGGGTCATTACCTGATTCCATTGGAAGTACAGCAGATCATGGAGAATCTTTACCTTCTGATATGTCTTGGGAAGCATTGGACGAGCCTGGACCAGCACCCACGTTATGGGTACCTGATCATGCAGTCAATCGATGTATGGGATGTGATACAGAGTTTTGGTTAGGTAGACGCAAACATCATTGCAGGTAAATTTTAAGAATTACTTATTAATATAGACGCCATGTTTTAAATGTAGTAATCATAAAATATTTTCTATTTTTAACACTTAACTTTAAGGAGTTCTGTATTGATTTTTACAAAAAATTGTGAATATTTCTGTTGCTAAAATTTGATTGTATACATAAATAAATTAAACATTGTATATTATGTATAAACATTACCTATAGTACAAATTATAAAAACATTAATAGTCTCAACAATTTGGAATCTTATTTTAAAATTTAATGTATTAAAAATAATAGTATTTCTATAAAGTAAAAAAAGTAATTAAAATGAGAAATAGTAAAAAATTTACAAGTGAATCTTACACAAGGACTACCTTCAAAGTATGATAGGATATGCATTAGATAATTTTTATGATTATATTAACTAATAAATGTTGAAATATAAATGTATTAAGAATATTTTAATGATTTATGAAACATTCATTTGTATAATAATTTCTCAAAAATTGTTCACTATTACTATTCTATATTGTTTTTTTTTTTAATTTAATATGTTACTTAAATTTATTATTAGAAATATTATATAATATTTAAAGTAATAAGAATTTATATTTTTTTAGATGTTGTGGGAAAATATTTTGTGCCGATTGCTCAGAAAACTCCACACCTCTTCCAAATGAACAATTATATAATCCGGTACGAGTCTGCAAAGATTGCTTCTCGCAACTACACCACCATATGAGTCCGTGCCAATGCACAAATCGCCACCAGAACAAAATTGTAGAAAATGAAATTGAAAACATATCGCCGTCATCATCGTTAGTTAATTTTACGACGTCGACAAGGAAAACAGTAACACAGAGCTTGAGTAAGGTTAGTTATTGTGAGTTGCCATTTCAACTTGTACAGCAAAAACAGAGTCAATTGCTACCAATTGTTGAAACTAGCAGTGCAAATTGAGTGCCGGCACTCAATTGATAGAAAGATTTCTCAGGAAAAATAAAGCCGATAAAATAATATAATTAGATTTCAAACATTAATGAATGTATCTTCGTAGAGAAGCTTTAAAAAATCAAATTCTGTCAATCTATACATAGATTATATAATACATAACTATAATCTATGTTTGAAAAAAAGATTGAAGAAATGAAGTGAGAAATGGAAATAACAATTATACGTTAAGTAATGTTATTTTCGTTTATTAAGTTAATATTTATTTCTAAATTATTCATTTATAAAAAGCGATATAGTCAAGAAGGATTGATAACAAATCATTCTTTAAAAATTAAAAATACAAGCGTAATTGTTTATGTCTCTTTGCGGGAAATTAATATAGAATGAAGTATATTCACTAAAGAAAATGTATTTTAGATTGGGTAACTGAGAGTAAAGGAAAAAATGCAGCAAATTTGCAGATATATTTGTTTGTAGTGATAACTACAAGACAGAGATAGAGATGGAAAGATAGAATGGTAAAATAATAACTTAATATTAAATATATACTAGAAAGAAAAAATTTTAATTGCATTGTTTTAAATATTTAGTGAAACTAAACTTTGGACTGGCTGTGACAGTTAATTAATTTTAGAAGTTAAATAAAAATTTAATTATTAATTGCTGGTTTGTTAAAATTAATTAATAGATTAAAAATAATTGACTATGATTACAAATAAATTTCATACAAATATTTTTATGCATACTATTTTTATATACAAAAATTAGTTCTCTAGTGTATTTCTGATAATTTTATTATTGATGCCTTTGAATTTCTATGAGTTTTTTTCTAAATGGTCTGGTTCTTTTTTTTGAAAATAAATAAGCTGCTCGACTTAATAGACAGTGTGCATCAATTTTGTGAATATAAAAATAATGTTTTTTGGAAATAAAATCTAGTACTGATTTTAAGCAAAACAAAATTAAAATAAAAAAAAAATAATAAGCAAAATAATTTTATACTTGGTACATTAAAGAAAAATGCAAGTACATTGGATTACATGGATTACACCTCATTTTAGAAAATTTGTGGTGTACATCTACAATAAGTTAAGAAGAAAATTGAATGCAAAGAGTCAAAGTATTTTCGCGTTTACTGTATTTAAACGTTAAGGCGTAGTTCTCAGATAGAAATTACACATTCACATCTGAGGAATGAATTAAATAAAATAGTTTATTTATAATAAAAAGCAATTTGTATTGTATTTTATTTACCTGATCTACTAAATTCTCTTCAATCATCATTCAGGTATATACGAATTTTTAATTTTTTTTTTTTAATAATGAATATATAGTTTAACAATTCAATAAAATTAATGGGTAGATTTTTTATTCCTTCAGCATCATTAACTTTTTGAAATTGTTACAGTATTACAAGGTATGTAGTGACATCCTAATATCTAAGATAAATATTTTTATTTGAAACGTAATTAAAAAAAAAATATCTAAAATTTCTTGTCAAATAACATTATTATTAATTTTAATTAACATTATTATTAGCACAGCTTTTTTAAAAAAAAAAAAAAAAACAAAAATTAATTTTGGATTTTATCTCTTCTAAATTAACTATAAAAATATATTTCCTAAAATTAAGCTTGTAAACTGGTTTATTTGAAAATCTTACAATGATTGTTGTTTTATTTTTAAAATTCTTTAAATGAAAAGCCTTTATAAGTTAATATTTCTAAACTAACATCAAATAATAAGAAAGCCAATATTACAAAACCACTAAATAAAGGTAATTGTTATTACCGATGTTATTAAGCTTCTGTCTAGGCGAATAAGTCTACAAGCAGTAAATTCAACTAGTCTTTGTAGTAACTTAATTGAAAATATCTCCAGCTGTTTTTTACTTTACATTCGTAAAGTTGTTAATCAATGTACGCAAAGTTTTTAACTATGGCGAAACAAGTAATATTCCAAAAATAAATATAATTTAATTTTATATTATCATTTTTTAATGTACTATATTTGCAATATAAGTGTAAGGCACATAAATATATAGACTAACTTTTTGATTTACATACCCAATAATATTATAAAAAAGCTATGAAAAAATAAATAATATTAAATACCAAAACAAAATTTTTAACAATATCAAAATTTATAGACCCCATTGATTGGTACTTTATGTGACAATTAATTTTAAATTTAATATTCAATCGGAGATTTATCATTAAAATGTTTGAATGCCTATTGTCTTGTTTTGTAAAAATTTTAATTTGGTAATAAACAAAATGAAGAGTCATTCCTTATCTATAAATAATTCAATAGTTTCATGCTTATTTATATATTTTAAGAAAATACATATTGTTTATAATTAGTTAAAAATAACTTAATGGTCAAATAATCACAAAAATAAGCGAATAAATTCTTTGTTCGCTTTGAAATTTTGTTTGTTCGATAAAAACGATTTGGTATATTTTCAGATTTAACACACAATAAAGTTTGTAAGAGCTCTTTTCTTAAGTATGGAACAGCTTTAATGATAAAAATTGTTTTGTGACATAAAAAAATCGTTCTTTTTTTAGATTCTAGAAAATAATAGAAACTATAATAATTTAAATATAAGCTGACATAAAATTAAAACATAAACATTTTTCTTTAACGAAGAAATTATTAAAAAATTTTTCAAAACGTAAAATCAAGGAATTTCAAATTATAATAACAGTGTGTTTTTAAAATATTTAAAAATATTAAACTACTTTAAAAATAATATACATAATAAATAATATAAAATATTTTTGTCAAAAAAACGTAGATGCTTAGTATACTTTTTATCTAAACAAAAATGCAAGTATTGTCAGACTTCATAGGAACAAAATAATTACCAAATTATATATTTTTGCGAAAAGGTGAAGTGGTTTTACAAGTAATAGCAAAATTCGTTAATATTGTATTAATATTCAAAAACCTTTCTCTCATAATGAAAAGAATTCGAGCATACTCCATTTCAAATGTTATTAATACGATGTACAAAGTATAATAGTATATCTGTGAATTATAATGGACTGTAATTTATGAGTGCTTTGTTTTTAAAACTGCATATGCTTTTACTAATTTTAGCATCGTAGTATATAATCCAAAAAGTATAGTATAATATCGATAATATCGATAGATAGATTATGGTAAAAAAAATTAAAGTAGTAGATAACTAAAAAAATGTTTAACAGGTCACAGTGCTCAAGAGTTTGTCCTCCTCAAAAACAAACAATAATTTCAATGCTATGATACGTAATTATCAGATGGATTGATCATTCAATGTATTTAAAGTACGTTTTGCTTGAATGTATTGAAGAATTAGTGTAAAGATCAAAACTCAATGAGATTTAATTTTATACTGTAATTAAAATCATTAAACAGATACAAAAATTAACCAATTTAAAAATCAATTTAAATAATATTTATTTCCCAATTGTTTATTTAAGGAATGTAAAAATATTACTATTATAATTAGTTCATTTTTTAAAAAACTAAATTTTTATCGTATTAATTGTGCAATTAAATGTATAATTATTTTTAATAAATAATAAATAAGTAGTTATTATATGACTGTGTTTTGTAGTTTATATTAATGGATTATTCGAATTTATATATTTATGCGTTGTTTGTCAGTAGTTATTTTGAAGAATGAATAGAAGCAATCGTTTTATACACCCAATTTAATTAAAGGCCTTTTTAACGCACTTCCAGTGAAAAGGTGAATCTACAATTGCAACGACTATAACACTAGCCACTGCCAAAACGTTGCTACATAATTATCGATATTGTTACTTTTGACGACAGTCGAGCGCTATTTTCTCATTCATCATGTAGTGGCTCTAGGTGTAATTCCCAGTACCACAGTCCAATGTATGTTAAAAGTACTAAGATCCTTTTATAAAAAAGACAGAAAAAATGGTTGAGAAAGCGATCTGTACAAGCTTATTTGATCTGTAATTGAAACACTATCAATTAAATGAAATTATTAATAAAACCAAACTTATGTACAGATTTCATTAAAAAAAATGGTATAATTGTGATCATTTCATTTTATTATTATTATTATTAGATAGGAAACATATATTTAATTATATTAAGTACAAATCTTTATACCCATAAAGAATCCCATAAAGAAGTAGATTAGGTAGCTTTTCCTTTTTTCCACATTTTTTTTATATTTGACCGAACGAAGTCCGCAAATTGTACTCATACAATAAATAGATCTGAGATTGTCTATTTTAGAAAATAGACTTTCTTTATTATTAGAACGATTAAAAGGTAGCGAGTCTTTAAATTTGAAAATTGTCGATAAAGTAGAGCGTTGAAATCGCCTATAAACGTACTCATAGTTTTCTAATAAAAGAGGCTTCTTTCTTTTTAAGCTACGACGCTGCTGCTTAATACTAGAAAATGTCTTCTAGTTCATCCTGGCTGCCCTGCTACTCGACTACTTTTGTGGAGAGGGTCGTTCATAGGCCCACGTGATCCAAAATATTACTGCGCCGAAGCGAGAAATACCGATTCGCAACCCTGCGTCCCTACCATGTAGTCAACTTTTATATAAAATTCGTCTGCTTTATGAACCTTGCAATTAGTATTGTAAATTTTTCGATTGCATTCTGTTTGTATTGTTAAAAACGTATTTGTATCGCAGGAAGTTTTGAAAATTTTAAAACTTCCAGTAATGGAAGAAATAATATTACAATTATTAGTTACGGATACCAAAGTTATTCATCAGGTTAGTTACATATATTAGTATGTACGTAAATTTAATTTTCAATAAAAAAAGTGCTCTCTTTTTTAAAATATTGTTAAAAAATGTTTTCTTGTGTGGAAACCTTAATTACGCATTGTAATTTTTTAAGTAATTTCTAATAGATAAGATTTTAAAGAAACTAATTTTGATAATAAATGAATATACATCGCTTCTGGTTTTATAATTAATGTATGTAATAGTTTAATTAACAGCATTTTTTTTATTAATAATTTTTACTGATTTCCAAAAGAAAATTATACCTAAATAGGAAACTTTGATGATTAAATCATTTTTATTATTATTATAAACGTTTTTTTATGCATAAAAACAATTGGATAATGTGACTTATAAAATTTCATAGACTATTTTTCAATATCTCAAATTTAATTAGGCTACTGCTCAACTCCGAGAAGCATTTAAAAATCCACAAAGTATACAGCAACTTTATCAACTGATTATTTCTTCTAAAAAAGTACAGGTACTTTATAAATAAATACTTAATGATGGTCATTAATTTCATTTGAGCATCTACAAGTTTACATTTATATTTATATTTTCAGGTTAGACAGTATGCAGCTTTGTTATTAAGAAAGCGATACAACAGAACAAAATATTGGTCACAATTACCACAAGAAATAAGGTCAGATTTTAAAGGTCTTCTTTTACAGGTAAATAGAAAATGGTTCATGATTGCATTTATTTAAAAAATAAATGCAAAAATACAAAAAAATAAAAAAATACTAAAGAAGTATTGCCTTAGGCCCTTATACAGGAGATTGAAAAATCAGTAAAAAATGCGATCGCACAACTCATTGGAGTTATAGTCAAGCATGAATTACCACATAATGGGTGGCCAGAGTGTTTACAATTTATACGTCACCTCATAACCAGTGCAGCTTTGTCAGATCAAGAAGTAAGAAATGTTATAATTATCATACATCTTCCTATGATTTTTATAGTAAAATATATTTTTTATAGATAGGAATTTATACTTTATCAATAATGACTGAAATAGCACCTAATTCGTATAAGCTACATATCCATACAATTTTGGAATTGCTGAATATCACATTAAACAACATTTCTGAATTAGTTAATCAAACATCATGTTATATTTTAGATACAATGTTACACCTAATTCCACTTATAGAAGGAAATGAAATAGTAAGTATAATCTACTATTTTTAATTTTTTTAAATCATTTAGGTTAAACATATTAATTCATTTATATGTACATAGATGGTGAATGCGTACCACAAAATGATCCCACGAATAGTACAAATAATTCAGGCATTAACTCTTATAAATGAAGAAAAAGCAATAAAAAGCTTTGAATTATTGGATGAATTATGTGAATGTGCTTCAACAGTGATTTCGCCACATATTAAAAGTTTAATTGAAATGTGTCTTTTTATTGCCAATAATAAGTCCTTATGTGATGATTTGAGGATAAAAGCAGTTGCATTCGTAGGCTGGTTTGCTAAAATAAAAAAAAAATCAATTGTAAAACATAAGCTTGTTGAGCCGATTATTGGTAAGTAATAATATATTATAACTATGTGAGGACACCCAAATGAGAGAAATATTGTATAAAATATTGTATAATTGTAAAAAAAAATTAAATGTTAGAAAAAACTGTTTTAAACTGAAGAAAGATTTTAAAACTGTAAATAGTGTATAATTAATAAAATTTTTAAAAAAGAATATTAATGATATTAATTAATTTATTTTTTAATACAAATAAAATTATATTAACCAAAATTGAAAATAAATTTCACTGAATTAAGGAATCTTAGTTATATATAAAGTTAATTATAAAATATTTGACTGCTTTACAGTTAAAGTTAAATATTATAAAGATTATTTTATTTTCTTATTTTTTTTAAAAATCATTATTTATTATAAAATGGGTAAATGCAACTTGCTGATATTACAATAATAATAACTAAAATTAATACTCAATAACACTATTTCTTGTTTTGTATGTGATATAAAAAGCTTTTTTTCTTTCTTTTCGTTTTAGATATGTTATTCTCACAAATGTGTATGAAACCAGAAGACGAAAATCAAGAAACTTACTTTACTGGAGAAAATGATAATACTCCAATTACTAGTGCTACCCAAACACTGGATTTACTAGCATTATACTTACCTCCTGAAAAATTGCTTCCACATTTGGTATGTATTGGAAGTAACTACAGTCTCATTCAAATAATGGTAATGTTAACTTCCAAAACTTTCTAGTTAAAACACATTCAACCAGGTCTTGAAAGTACTGATTTATATGCTAAAAAAGCATCATTTTTATCAATAGCTGTATTAGCTGAAGGATGTTCAGAATACATTCGAAATAAGTACCTTGAAATTTTCCTTCAATGTATTTGCCAGGGTATAACTAATTCTGCACCTGTTGTCAGAAATGCAGCTCTATTTGCCCTTGGTCAATTTTCAGAGCACTTGCAACCAGAAATAAGTCGTTATGCAGATATACTTCTTCCTATTCTTTTCCAGTACTTGAGTGAAATGTCTGCTCAAATTTGTCAAGATAAGAAAGACTTACCCTCTGTCGACAGAATGTTTTATGCTCTTGAAATTTTTGCAGAAAATCTTGGTGAAGGGTTATTGCCATATTTACCTACATTTATGACAATACTGTTTAAAATACTTTCAGACAATAATAGCCCAGTACATATGTGTGAACTTGCTTTGAGTGCAATTGGTGCCGCAGCTAATGCAAGCAAGGCACACATGCTTCCATATTTTGAAAAAATTGTTTATATACTTCAGCCTTACTTAATAATGGAAAAACAGCCAGTTGAAATTTTATGTTTACAAATACAGGCAGTAGGTAAGATAAATTTCTATATAAATGTATGCATGTATGTGTGTGTATCTATATACACATACATGCAATGTGAAATCAAATTAGATTTCTTAAATTTTAGATTATAAATATTCTATTTTATGAATGTTACAGATTCATTAGGAGTTTTAGCAAGAACTGTAGGGCGGCAAAACTTTGCTCCCTTAGCAATGAAATCTCTTGAAATAGGAATGAATTTACTAAAGGATACGGATGATCCTGATTTAAAGAAATCTGTATATGGCCTCTTAGCATCTATCAGTGTAGTCATAAAAAAAGAAATGTCTTTAGTTCTTCCTATTATTGTGGAATACATGATTACAAGTATACAAAGTTCTGAAGGAATTGTGGTAATGATTTAAATTGATTCTTAAAATTTTTGTATTGTAAGGTCAAAAGTAATTAAAGTACATTAAATTCTTTTAGACTTGTTTCAAGGATGATGAAAATTCAGACTACCTAATATATGAAGATCTTAGTGAAAGTGAGAATGAAGAAGAGGACATTGAGCATACTGATAATGAAGATGAAGATGATAATGATGAAGATTTGGCAGGTTACAGTGTAGAAAATCCTTACATTGAAGAAAAAGAAGAAGCTATTTTAGCTTTAAGGGAAATTGCTGAACAGACTAAGTAATTTAATTTTTTTAATATTATATATTGAATTTAATTTACGAAAATTTTTTTTCAATATTAAATAACATATACTTTATATAGAGAAGCATTTATACCATATTTAGAAAGATCTTTTGAAGAAGTTTTTAAACTTATTAATTATCCATTAGAAGACATAAGAAAAGCAACTGTAGATGCTTTAATGCAATTTTGTGTTAACTTCTCAAAAATAGAAACAGAAGAGGGTAAACAAGCCACACAAAAAGCTCTTGCAGTATTCATACCTAAGTTGTCTGAATTAATAAGACTCGATGAAGAAAGGACTGTTGTAATGCAGGCATTAGATGCTTGTTCTGAATTGCTTGAACAATTGGGGTCAAATATTCTTGTTGGCATGGGTCATAAGGAAGCAGTAATGAACTGTATTACTGATATTATGCTAGGTAAGAAATGTGTATAAGTGAATAGAAAAAATCAATATTAATTTTAAGTATATAATATTGATATACTCAACGCAAATAAATGTTTTTAATTTTTACATCTGATAAGTTTATTCATATGTAGCAATACATAGGTTAATTTACTAATTTTATATGATTATATTATAGCATATACACATTCTGTTTTTTACTTAATTTTTTCGTTTTTTTTGACTAATAAAATGAAAATATTTAGTCTAAAATAATATTTAATCTATATATATGTTATATCTATAATATTTTTTTTTGAACGTTAAAATTTATTTTGCTAAAAGTTTCAAATCATATTTAATTTGATTGAATGATAATAAAAAATAGTCACTTGTGTAGGTGACAAACCGTAATTGGTAATTCTAAAAAATAGTAATAATGCTTATCAATGACGAAGAATGTAATAATCTGTATTTACAGTTCTTTATTTATGAATAAATAATTAGTATACGTGAATTAATTTTTTTAGTGCGCACTGAATGTCAAGATCCTGATGGATTAAGTGATGGAGATGTAGATGAAGGAGAAGCTGAACACGATGAACTATTATTCGAATGTGCTGGACAATTATTGATGAATTTAGGCAAAGTCATTTCTTCAGAAGATTTTGCTTTGTTTTTGCAAATAATCTTTCCGATACTTATTAAACGATTGGTAACATCATTTTTCTTACTTTTTTAAAGAATTATTTTGTCTGAGTAGTTGCCGAAATTGTTTAATATATGCTATGCATATTATACAATTTCGCATTATTTCTCATGATTAAATCCGGAATTGAGAACTTCATTTATTTAACATTTTAGCAAACACTTTAAAAGTTTATTTTATTATATGTATCAAACAACATTGACAAATAAAATGGCTTATTTGTTGTATCTCTTTCTATTTAAAAACTGTAAAGAAAATCATAAGGACTATTACAAAACACCCTTAAACAACAACAATTTATACATTAGCTTATATTTACTTTTTTTAAAAACAGTAATCATCCACAAAATATTTGCTTTAGAGATTTTTAGACAGGCATCTCAAATCTTACTAAAATTTTAAAAAATCGCTTTTTAAATATTTTAGGGAACCAATTATTCTGAAGCTCAAAGATCATTCAGTATTGGTACAATCCTGGAGTGCATTCCAATATTACAAGCTCAAGTTGCAACATTTGTACCTGAACTTTTCAAAATATTTGTTAAATTTGCAAGTGATACTTGTGACGAAGTTCGTAGCAATGCTATTTTTGGTCTTGGTGAACTAGCATTATATGGAAAAGAAACTGTTTATTCGTATCCTTTTCATTATGTTGTATGGTAGTTTAAACTTAAAATTCACATATGCTAAAGTACAAAATATTTAAATTTACAATTAATACATTCGTTGTTATATACCATAATTTTCAAAAACTTATTTAGTATTTTACAATAAAAATATTTTCTATAATTATAATTTAAAAAGACATTATCTCGAAATTCTCCAAGTTCTTTCTAATGCAATAGCTAGAGAAGCACATGGTGGAGCTCGAGATAATATTATTGGTGCTATAGCTAGACTCATAATTACGAATAATACAATAATACCGCTAGATCAAGTATTTCCTGTATTTGTCAATCATTTACCATTAAAAAACGATTTAGAGGAAAATAAAACTGTTTTTAAGTCTATACTTATATTATATAGAAATGGTAATACTATACTAAGGCCGCATATAAATGTACTTCTTAAAGTTTCTGTTGACATATTTGAAAATATAAGTGTCGATGATGGTAAACT
Source organism: Kradibia gibbosae (assembly GCA_018907135.1). Classification (NCBI taxonomy): domain Eukaryota; kingdom Metazoa; phylum Arthropoda; class Insecta; order Hymenoptera; family Agaonidae; genus Kradibia; species Kradibia gibbosae. The sequence continues at coordinate 23,487,100 of JACCHX010000004.1, read as the reverse complement.
AATATTTTGTTTCATTTTTATAAAATTTTTGAGTTTTTAAAATTGATCTTCATATGTTCACAGAAACCAAGCATATTATCACTGTATTCATACGACTCGTTCAAATGGATTTTCCAGATGATTGGAATTCATTTTATGGACAACTTTCTGCAGAAACCTGTTCACAAGTACAACGCATATTTATGTAAATATAAAAAGTTTTAACAGATTTTTTATCTAAAGATTTGATATAACTGACAAGTTGATAAAATGTTTTGTTAATTTTTTTTTGGAATTTTATATTTCTTTTGGGTGTAAATATTTGTATTGTTTCACAGCTAAAAATCTGAATAATTTTAATTATTTTTATATAAAATTCAAGTATGAAAATATAAAATTGGATGCAAACATGTAAAAAGAAACAAAGAAATAGAAAGTAAATTTTTTTCAATATTTTGCTTTTTGTTGATTTTTCATAAAAATACTAAAATTTTGAAAACAAATTCAAGCCTATTTAATTAGATTAAATTTTATATTAAGAACTAATCTAAAATTAGTTAATGGATTTAAGTTTTTAATATTAATTAAATATCAGTTAACTTATTCAGTATGAATATTTTGATCCGTTAACCAAAACAAATTGAAAAAAGATGAAAGATAAACACTAAAAAAAAGTTGATTTTTATTAAAAACAAGTTTTTTAATTATAAAAATATTAAAAGTTAATGAGTAGAAATAAATTTTTAAATCATTATTGTTTTATGTGAGTCAAAAAAATATAATTAGAAAAATGTTAAAGTATTAAAAAAAGCAAAATAAACGGAAATAAAAATTTATTTTTAAAAAAATATATTTTTTTTTATTTATTTATCCTAAATCGGTAACACTTGCCTACGGCTTTATCATAAATATAATAATATAAGTGTTCGCGCGATTTCAGTCCTCGTCAGGCCGCGAGTTCGAGAAAAAGCCTCGCTAATATATACGCACGTCGACGCCACCCTCACAATATCATGCACACACACACGCACACACACACACACACACACACACACACACACACACACACACAAACAAAATATCTCGCCACTCCATAAAGCCTTCGCACCTATTCTACCTTTTTCGGTTGGCCAACCGCTCGCTCTTCGCCGATTGCAGAGATCGCCACGCACTGAGTTTTCCGTTGCCAGGTCTCTTGGCGGTGTTACATGCACCTGGTTGTGGTTGGATCGTCCCGATTCATCACTTTTCTCCCTTTCTCTTCTCTCTTCTCTCTTTCTCTCCTCGCGAAATCAACTCGTGGCACTTTGCACTCTTGCCCTTCTTGGCACTCTTCCATTCGCGGCGTCGGAGTTCAAGTCCCTTCTCTCTTGCGGGCCCGTTAGTACGAGACTTATCCTCTCACGCATCCTTCGGACCCTTCCCGCTTCCGGAATTTTCCGTTTTCCCTCCCACTACTTCAGGCCCTTTCCCTTGCGCCGCCGTCGCTCACCGTTCACGTGTATCTCGGGCCAAAATGGCCCAAACAAAAAGTAAAAAATTCCTTGTCCTGTAAAATCCCTCTTAATTAATTGAATTATTAAGAAATTAAAATTAGTGTTTATGTTAGTAATATGTACATTGTTAAGAGTTGATTATTACTATACTTCTGCTTTTGAATTTAGAAATAAATAATTTAATTGTTATAATAACAGTAATTTTGTTAAAAAAACTAAAAAATTATATCACCATACTGTTCTGATAAATTAATAGATGAATCTGGGATATTTTAGAATAATGATAGTTAGTTCATCATATTAACTCTAATTGAAACATAGTTTAATATTTTATTATAAAAAAAATGAATGAAAAATAATTTAAAAATCAGTTTATAACAAAAAATACTTTTAAGATATGGTTATTAAATTTCTCATTAAAATATGTAGTCTTATAACTAAGACTTAGGTTTTGGTAAAATCATATAATTTTTACTCGCGAACAATTTTATATTCAAATTTCATTATACATTAAAAAATTTCAATATTTAAATTATTGGGATTATAATAATTGTTAAAACTACTGTTTTTAATATTTGTCTACCACATTGTGAAATGATAAAATTTAAGATGGATTTTTCGGATTAATGGCTGTTGATTTTCGTAACTTCTTGAGAACATAATGGTGACGTAGAATGTTCTCTTTCATTATTTACTTTCTTTTGGAAATATTTAACTTATATGTAGCTTTACGGTCTCACTTAAAATTATCTGATTGTAGTTGTTGATCTATAAAATTATAACAATAATTGAATCCATTTCATGTTGTATTTATACCTTTTGATTTGAATCATTCATTTGATTCTCGTTAAGTATAAAGTTTTAATAAAAAATTCCATTATTAATCAAACAAGAGACTGCTTTACTGACGCAATTGTAAACAATTGAACCATTTGATACAACAATCCAAACAGTTTGGACAGTTTGTTTCATCTGAGCATTTATATGTAAGTAAAATTGCATTAATAGCGTTATTACGTAGCGAAGATGCTTTCCATACTTTTAAAGAATCTCTCTTTCTTCGCGGTGTGATACGGAGCAAGAATATACAGAGACTGTATAACTGCTACGTATTGATCTCGTTACTGTTGGTAAGGAGATCCAAGTTTAAGGATAAATGACGGAATTGTGCGTTTAAAAGTGGTTTATTTGGCGATTTCGGTAGAACTACCCTAGTCTTACAAAATTCTGCTATTTAAGGACTCGTGGTTCGTTAACATATTTTTTTTTGTTTTTACAGAGTGGGAGACTCACGTATAGGCGAAACTCCCGAGAGAGGGGTTAAACAATGAAAGAAACTATAAGTAATAACATTTTGTTATTCGTTGCGATCCTGTGCGGTGGAATCTTACTTGATCCTTAAACAAAAATCGTTTAGTAGTCTCTTTTAAGAATGAGTTCATTGTCACGAAAAATCGACGAGAATCTCGAAGTTGAAAATAGTTTCGCGTAAATCGTATGTTTGGAAAAAGGATACTTTTTCAAACATAATTATCGCTTGTTCGCGTAAACTAGTCGTGAGGCAAAAAATCCTTTTGGGTCGGACGACCCAACGCGATCAATACAAACCGACCTTTTCGTCGAGGAAAACGGTCTTTTCCTCGAGTGGTCATAATTCATTTTTCGCGTGGTCCGAATGTTACAAGTTACCTTCGCACGGTCGATCCCACACGAACCGTATGCAATAAAAAAGGGTCCTTTTCCCGAACCTTATTATGTTTTCTTAGCATGGCCTCAATGAAAAAACTTGACGGCGATCGGTCGAAGACAATGTGTGCATTTTAAATATAATGAATTGATCCATCGCGAAAACGTAATTTTTTAAAATAAACATCGTAGTTATATTTTTTACAAACGCGATAAATTTACTTTTTAAAATCTGATGCTTTGTTGCGACCCGTATGTTCGGAAAAATATCCTTTTTCCGAACATAATCGCGCCTTTATGCTATTCAATTTGACGCAAATAAAACACGTCCGACTGTTAAAATGAACGCGCACATTCAAAACTTCGCGTTACCGTTTTTTTAGGCAAAACATGCTTTTTTTACCTAACAACCGTTTTAAATTATAAATTGTGTAAATTCTAGTATTCTAATATAAATAAAAAGCTACGATTATTTTGTTTCATATTTTTTAAATTTTCATAAAAGAAAATAATATTTAATCTCTTTATATACTGAAAATTTTTATAAAATCCTACTGTTCACGCAATTTCTGGCCTCGTCAGGACGCGAGTTTACGAATGGGTGAAGGAGCGGGAGTTCGGGGTTGAAATGATTTACACATAATTTTGGCTCGGTAACAATTCTTTATTAGCCCACACGTTTACAAAGGCATAAAAAACCCCTCTATGAGGGGGAAAAGTCTGGTAATTCAACGCTTATTACATTTATACGAACACACGTTCATACATCACACCACGGCCCCGTAGCCCTATATCCCCCTACCTGTTGGTGGTTGGCCAACCCTGATAGTTAGTGGACGGTGCTCGCCGTGACATGACCGCTGGATCGTCACGCATCGAGACTTCTGGCTATGACCCTATCGCTGGGATGGTCACCACCAGCCCGTTGTCCAGGGCCTGCTTTCTTTCAAGCGTGCGTGAGGTACAATGGGTCGCTTGGACTCAGCGACCTAAAACTACCGGTCGTTGATTCTCTTCGGCGTTACTCCCACGCACTCCACACTCACTTCACTGGATCGTCGGTAGTCGTGAAGTCGGACTCTTGCTTTCGTCGCGATATCGGCTCATGTGTGAAAACCCCCTCGAAGTATTTGCTTCCACTCATTTTTACGTACTGCCCTTCGATTGACCTCTCGGGCCTTTTCCGACTCCCCCATTCTACCTTACCATTTCCTCGTGGCCCGCGATTACGCCCTTCCCCGCGCTGGCATCGTCCGCTTTTGAGGCGCTCATCGGTCCCTTTGTTGGACCGACAAGCCGCCCGCCGTTCAGGCATACTTCGGGCCATTTTGGCCCGAACACCTAATAATAAAAAATCCTCTAAATTATTTTATTTGATTTAACCTCTAATAATACATGATTCATTTAAAATAAAAATATTATATACAATTACTATAATCATGACATTAAAATTATAAAACTATTTTTAAAATAATATAGCAAAATATAAAATAAAATGTATAAGCTATGTAATTGCTTATAAATTGTTTTCTAAATACTAGTAATAACGATTTGGTACCAGTTAGACTTAAACAACAAAATGGTTATTAACAAAAAGTGTTTGTGAATTAGGATCTGTAGAAAACAAATATACAAAAGTAAAAGTATGAAATTATATTTAAGTTCATGTGAATAAAATTGCTTTGTAATGATTCACATGGTTTAAGGTCTTGCTATTCCTGCAATTGTTTCGTAACTATATTGAACTGTCGATAATTTTTTCTGCATGCAAGAGAGAATAAAAAAAAATATTAAGTTATACTAAATTAAGATGTACGAAACTTTTTTGATAATCGAGACACAATATTCAGTGCATAATAAGAAAAACATATTCTTTTTATAAATCAATTTATTGAGGTAGACAGCCAAGGCTCAAGAAAAATCAGTTTTGTAACTCACAACTTTTATTTGTGTTGAAGTTGCGTAAAATTATAGAATTTTTATATTTACTAATGTATTTAATACCTGATATTTATATCTAATATTACATTGATATATAAAATTAGGTAAATAAAATTTGTAATTTCGCTATTACTCTGAATAATAAATAAATCATAAAACCTAATTAATAACTCTTGAAAACCACACATAAATTATAGTAAATAGAAAGTTTTTATATTTTTCGATCACAATATTTACAAAAGGGATGCAATTTTATAACTATACTATAATAAACAAGATCTGTCTTCATTTAATTTCTATAATTGTATAACGTTTCTATAATGGTATTTTTATAAAACGTAAAATAAAATATATAAACGTATATAATAAAATTAATAGTTGTTTCTAGTAAATTTTAATAAACTGTTTCTTTTTTTGTTTTTAGTTTTGTTTATTATAAGTTTTCTATACAAGTCGTAACATATCATTATACACACGATAGATAAATTAATAAATGTTTACTGGTACTTAATGTACAAAAAAATGTAAAAATTAATGTTATGAAATATAAACAATTTATAATAACTGTGTATGATAGCACCTTGACGACAAATGTGATAACATTGACAAAAAATGTGAAGTTTAATATTATTGATTAATATAATTTGTTTCCATAAATTGTAATTAATAAGAATCGTAATACATTTTATTGGTACACATCTTATAAATTATCTTTTTTGTCGGGAACTTGCAATTAAAATATATCGAACATAAAAAAAATTAGCTTGACTTCTTTAATATACAAACTTCTATCCATAGCAGTTCGTCATAGAGTGAAATTGCATTTACATAAGTAAATAAATAAAAAAAAACTGAAGTTTGACCGTCACCATTTAGATGAATATTGATAAGACTTTCGTATTTGTTATTACGGAATGCATTTATAACATAATCGCCAATATAAAGCTCTTATCATGATGTTCTTAAAAAAGTACTATGAAGATATATTTCACATCTTATTGTACCTAAAAAAATTTAAACAATGTCATTGATTACCAAAATTTGATATATCTTTGTTAAAACACATTTTTTGCAGTAACTTTAGAAGTAAAAGGAATAAAACACTTTAAAATACGTTTTTTTTTATTAAACAGGATTACATTTAAATTTTTGAAAAGTATATCAGTAAATGTTTTTTTTTTAATATTAATATATCAGATTCTTTCGTCTATATATTTTTCAAAACAATTAATTTTTTGTTGAAATCCTCCAGAATTTCATGTGAAACTCATATTAAAAGATAGTTTATTTAAAACTTGGTAAGCCTTTTTTAAAAAAATACTCGTTTCCGTTAAAATTAATATTAATTATTAATCAACCTATATGAACACTGGATCATATTGTAAATTTAAATTATTACGAAATTAGCTATACAATAATCTGTTTTTCATTTTTAATTAAAAAAAATGAGAATACAAAATTTTAAAAATACTATTGTACAGTGCAAATAAGCGCAGTAATTAGGTTTCGAAACCTTTAACTTCGAAAAGTAATTTAATAAATATCTACTTATGCAAATTTTTAGAATTTTACACTTATATTAAATACCTTATCTGTTCTACTGGTAGATCACTCACATCAGTGTTATGGATTATCTGTAACGAAATTGATTGCGTTGATTATTTAACGAGATTTATATTACAAAAACTAAATATTTAAAAAAAGGGTTATAACTTTACAGTAATTAGAATATTGCATTTAAGATATTATTAATTTGATTCTAAAGATTTTCGTAAATTTTATCCTTTTAAATATACGTGTTTGAAAATGCATGAGCATTTCTGATTTTTTGCGTGCCGTGGCGGCACTTCCTGGAGAGCTTGCCCATTGCCGCACATGGAGAATAACCGCGTAGTTAAGGATTACAGAAAATTCAATCTAGTTTGACAATGAAACCACGTCGAAAGCTCGCTCACTTCCTTGTAGATAGCTTCTCTATCAACATATCATCGAAGCATCATATAGATCTTTCAACAATGATGTACAGTGAATATTAAATGCTACTTGTATCGTGTGCAGCTATTCACTCTGAGCAATAGTTTTTTGCTGAAGCTGCCTTCCTAAGAAAGTGATCATCTTGAGTTCTTTTGAGAAGAACTATTACCGGCAACTTAAAGTGTGTCTCCTTACAACAGCGCACATCATGCTTCGTATCATACATCAAGAGTTTACAGTAATCATCAGTTGTCGTGCTCATTGACTAGTTTCTCTATTACAGTATTCAATAATAGGCGCAAAATGTAAAAACTTAATCGTGCGAGATATATTTTTTATTGTATACCAACGACCTCAGGCAATTCTCAAACATACGCATTGTTAATATTAAGATAAAATATATTTACATTATATATTAAAATATGAAATGATATTTTTTTTATAATTTTTTAAATTATTAAAATGTCTAAACAATTTTGTATATTTTTGAAAAAAAATTGGTCTGAAAGGTAAAAAACAATCTAATAAAGATCCAATAAAGTTTAATGTTACGAGTTTGTTGATAAAGTTTAATTGTCATAATACTGCTTACCCTTTAATATGTAAAATTATTTTTAAATTTCTACTTATTTATAAGTTGTATATTATTATTATACATAATTATTTTCTTTAATAATATTTTTTTTAAATCCTTTGATAAATTCTGATTTCAGTTAAACGTGTTTTAAAAAAAGTTTACTATGTATAATTATTGAAAGGTTATGTGTATAACTTTGTGTAAGGTAGTGAATAAAATGGTGGTATTAAAAATGGATAAACTTGGTCTCAAAAAAAATTATATAGTATGGCGATTCTTTATTCTCTTTTTGAAACAAGGACAATTTAATGATGTCTATGAAGGGGTTCTAATAAAACCAGAAGCAGGTACGAGCATTCGTACATTTTTTAAATTTGGAGAATATTTGACCGGCCTTTGTGTTCCTTATCCTTGTTATCATACAATCATTTGGAAAAATCTGCCCGCCCTTATATCAACAAACAGTTGCACATAGGTAAGTGTATCAGTTCCCGAACATATTTGAATGTATGGAGTTCAAATAAAAATTAATCGTAAAATTTGTACATGAGACAATTATCACACAAATTTGTTTATCTATCGGTATTGATAATAGATCTTTAGAGGTTGTTAGGTCAATTTTAGATTGTGAAAGTTGTAATCAGAACGACTGGGGGTAGTCGAAGAAATGAATCTTCTGTGGATGGTAATAAAAAGGCACAAATAATTATAAAATTCACTAGAACTACTTTACTTTTAAAAGAAGCACATTTGTGACTGCACAAAAAATGACTGCAAAAACTAGACATTCACTGAACTGATGTAATAAAGTTTATTAAATCACACGTGAAACATATATGAAATCGGAAATAGTCACTCTCTCTTTGCTATCAGAGATTACTCTTTAATACTACTTTATGGTTTTCTCTTTAGTCATTTTCATCATATTTTAGGTCCTTTACCCCTTCCCCCTCTTCCTATTTTTTATCTGTAACGGCATCTCTTAACGAGTCGCTTTACGTAAGGTTAAGAAAGGCACGCATAACTAACTTACGAAACTCTAATCAAAGATAATGTGTATTGTCTTGTGGTCATTTTTATTATTACATTTCTAACGATTCCTTTTTGCCACAAATACACCTTCACTATTTTGCCCACTGAACTCTTCATTGCCGGTGTGTTTTTATCCTCAATGATAAAATGTTACATATTTTAACATCTTAAGTTTGTTCATGGCTAATATTTATGACGCGCAATTGAAGCGTTAGATATTTTTACCCCCACCTTTTTCAAAAATGTTGTCGAAAGTCAATTTGTATCTATCATGAATTTTATTCACAGTCTTCTGAATTTCGATAAAATACAAGTATATCGTTTTAGCATGCTGCTTATGAGGGGATAGTTATGCACTGCTGCTTAAAATGTGATGGCAAACGTTTCGCGAGATCCTCTGCATTTAAGCAGTTCAAGGTTTGGTAAATTTATCTTCATCTGTAGCTACAGGAATCTTTGCTTCAAAGGTATGCATCTTAACAGTGAGAAGTTCATTCAATGTTTCGTTATCGCCTAGTGCTTTATCAATTGTGTATTCATATATAAGCACATTTTTTTCAAACTCAAAATCAGACATTTTGCAGATTCACAATAATTCTGCTGGAATGCCTAATTTTTAATTGCTTTAGACGTTGATATTTCTCAGACCCCTTGCTCGCTTTAAGGTGTAATTTTTACTACTCTTTCTTTAAATATATTCGTCATTCATATTTTTTATACCTTTTTGCTTTATTGAGGCTATTCGTTGTTCGGTTGAGGAGAGTTAGCTTAATTTCAGAAAAGGAAGGGAAATGATGGACGCCATTTATTTCGTGAATGATAGAATGGATGTTCAAATTGTTAAAGACAAGTAAGTAAAACAGAAGCAGATGGAAGTTAGAAGGAAGAAAATAGAAGAGGTAAAGAAGTAAAATAATGGAAAAGTGAAGAACCTAGAGCAAAGATTGAGCGCCTTAAAGAGTTTATGAAACATAGGTAAAAGATTGTTTAAGAATAGCTGGATGAAAAGGGAGTTTAGTTTAAGATACTAGTAAAGAGTGTGGCCTTATTTGGGGAGAAGACATGGGAGTGAAGTAGAAAAGAAGAAATTTATAGTAATATTTTTTGTAAAAGCAATTCATATAGTGCAAAAAAAAAATAAAGTTGACATTACAAGAGCAGTTATTACTAAGAAGATATAAGACAAGGACGAGTAGAATAGGTGTTGAAGTAATTATGAAGTGGTAAAGGTAGTGTTTGGTAATCGATTTATAGATTAAGGTGCTAAGCGATAAGAATACATGTACAAATTTTAAGCTAGCATTTTAGTACGTTTTAATAATATAAAATCATTAAGTATTACATTTTCGAAATTTTGTAAATTATAGTTCCAAGCGACAGCAGGATGACTTCTGTATAGCCGTTAAATCACGAGATATACTTGTTCCGGCGATATGCCAAGAGTTAGTAGAGCATGTAAAGGCTTTATATCAAAAGTTATGAGTAGCTAGATAGACTTACTTAGTACGAAGCCGAAAAAACATAGGAAGCTCAATATAAAAGAAAGAGTCGTAAAATATACTCTTTCTCTTTAAAGAAAATAAAATGAGCAAGATGATTTATATATATGTATGTTAGGACAATTTTGAGAGCGATTTCACGAGGCTTAAAGTGGCAGAGTAACATTACTGTACTTTATGGCAAGAACGCCCCGAGTTAAGATTTTTACTCGTAATTGTACCCTATGCATAACAGTTCTTAATACGAATTGACCACCGCTACTTAGTGGTAGAGATACGTACTAATGCAGATGAACTTACTTGTAGGTTATATGTGGATAGAAGGGGAATCGGAAATGGAATCACCTCCACCGTCTAGTGTCTTGTTTAGAACCACTTAGAGTTAGCATGAGTGGCGTGGAAGACTCAATTAAATCTTAAACATTCTATCTAATAATCATTTCATTAATAAATTTAATTTAAAAATTCGGTTTCTGAAGGTAATTTTAAAAAAGAATATTTACTTCAAGCAATCTGAAGGTTAACAATGGAGCTTTCCAGATGTGTAAATTATTAAAAAGTTTATATGATTTGAAACAAGCACCGTAATGTTGTCAAGAATATTTTATAACTTTTTTATAATATCAAAACAGCATTTAGTAACAGTTTTACAAAAATGTTTAATTGAAAAATTATTGTGCAAATTATGAGCTTTATTTAAAATAACAAGGATTTTACAAATCTTTTTGAATGACAAATTTTTAGACTACAAACGATTCGATTTTGATTATATACACTATATTAATGTTATATTAGAAAATTTTAAAAGAAGCCAACAGTATTATTATATCATTAGAGGCTAATTCAAATTATAATAGGCCATATCGAGAAGCTGTTGAATGTGTAATGTTTTTACTAACAGGTAAATTTATGATTTTTTTGTAATTAATTTGAAATAATTAGTAATGCTAATGTTTACTTAATTAAATTTTATACAAATGATGCCGTAACATGACGAAGTGTCATAACAATACGTATTTACTATAGGAACTGAATATATTAATGTAGTGCCAGTTCTAAGAGAGACGTTAAGGTTTAACAAAGAATTTATAGACTGTAAAGTTAGGCATTAAACTATGTATTATGAACACATAATATAACTACTCTGAATATCACTATGAAAATCAAGAATTCCAGCAATGCAAATACATAGATATTAAATATCATTTGAAACTTCCGGTGGAGAGTTTGCAGTGTGTAGGTGCGAAGCAGAGCATATAGTTAACAATTTGGTTGATATATAGGTGTTATGAAAGATTAAAGATGCGTAAAGGTGAAGGAAGGGTAGGAAGGTAGAAGAAGGCGTAGTAGGCGAGAAGTTTTTTTGAAGAAAAAGGTGTAGGAAATGTAAGAAGAAGAAAGTAAGGTTAGAAATTAGTAAGAAAGCGAAGTTGTAATAGTGTCTCTAGACAGGTATTTTAACCTAGATAATAAAAAATAAGTAGAGAAAAAGCTGTCAGAAGTATAGGTGTCTGAGCAACAATTATAGAGTGGAAGCCGAACATTGGTAATGTCATCGGGGGGAGGAAAATTTCGGGGAAGCGAGAGACAATTCGAATTTAGAAAAAGAAGAGGAGTGATGGACGCCGTTTGTATTGTAACAATGGACAGGGAGCTGAGGAACACAGAAGGGAAGGTTCTCGCTTGTTTTGTGAACTGGAATGGGGCGTATGATAGGGTTCATATGAGTAAGATAGACGAGGCGTTAGTATAGATGTTTGAGTGAAGATCCAAATAGGGCGATCATAACAACTTATCAGGAAACGAACTACGCGCTAAAAAGTAAGTATAGGCTTAGAAAATAGTTCTTGACAGATAAAAGGTTCAGACAAGAATCCCCGATGTGCTCTATTTTATTCAATGTGTAAATGGCGGACTTGAAACAGGAGTTATAAAAAGGACAGGCAGGAGGGATGGTGATTGGTAGGAAAAAGGTATGGCCGACGATATTGTAGGCCAGGTCCGAACAAGAGCTGAAGGATGTGCTGAAGAGATTTAAGAAGTATGCAATCACAAGTAAAATATTAGTGAACGTGAAAAAACAAGTGGTGTTTAAAAAACGGGCAAGCAAGCGAAAGGAAAGAAGATGGGAATGGGAAGGAATGAAGACAGAGCAAGTCAAAATATCAAGAAAAAAGCTTTAATATTAAGGGTATACACTGCAGAAGAATGGAAAGACCAGAATTCTCGTGATGAAGAGGATGAAGAAGGTTTTAAGCGCCTTAAAAATTACGTTGGGCAAAATAGAGAGGCTTTTTTGATAGTTGATAGAGAATAGAGTTTCTATATAAAGCTCTGGTAGAAAAAGTGGCCTTATTCGGGGCGAAAATTGGAGATAAAGCTAATAAATGGATTGCATATAAAAAATGTAATATAGTTCAAGACTTGAGAGGATGACGCTTATTTATATTGTTTTGAAGGATGTCAAGAAGTCAAGTTAAGTAAAAGAGTCCAAAACAGAGCGCAGGAATTTGATGATAAGGCATGCGGGAGCAGGAAGAGGTTGATACAAGAAGTGATGAAAGAGAGAGCGAGAGTCGGGTATAGAGAGCAATCGGGACCATTCGCAAAGGTCAGAAAGGCAAAATTAAAACAGCGCACTGCAGAAGAATGTAAAGAATGTATATATAAACCATGTAAAGAAACCTCTGATATTAGAGGATCAATTAATGCTGTAACTCTCAAAAAGAGAGAACACAATGTTTTAATAGACACAGGATCCGAAGTAAGTATTCTTAAACGCAAAGTTGTTGTAAATCATATAAATATAAAAAGGGTTAATAATATCTCCATAACTGGAATATCTAATGATCCTATTATACCTTTAGGGATCGATGACGTACAAATATTTGAGTCACCCCTATCTAGTGATCCATGATAATCTTGATATAAATTACGACCGTATTTTGGGCGTAGATTTCATATCGAATAGTAGCATTTTAATCAACCTCGAAAATAATAACATTTACGATAAAAAATGTTATTCACAAATTCTCTAATATTACACGAATTAGTTAAACAGTAAAAGTAATTTCCAATATACTGAATAACGGAGAATTTACTAAATTACCATTCATTATTATTGTTGTTTTTTTCAAGGCGAAACGGAAGATTTATGATTAATTCTGCGTTAGAGATAAACATAATTAAAGGATGCTTCCTCCAAATATCTTATAAAATAGATCAATAACAGCCAACCTCAAAGGAATAGGAGAATCGATTATTACGACACTCGGATCAAATGAGATGGAATCATTGGGCATGTTAGACAATTTTAACATTGTACCAAATAATTTCCCTGTCCAATTCGACGGAATAATTGAAGCCCCATACTTGACAAGATCGGAGTCATTGATAGATTTTCACAAAAATTTACTTATAACTTATCACTTGAGCACTTTATATTTTATTTTGTAAAGAAGAGATTTATCAAGGAGCAAATATTGACAAGCTTAAACATATTAACAGCAGATATTATTACAAGATATATGAGGAAGAAGTCGCAAAGAATTTAGAAATACCACTAGAAACACCAGATTATAATCTATACAAAGTTGGAGTAATCGAGAGCGAATCACTAACCTTTAATTTAGAAAAACTAATAAATATAGATCATTTACCATCAAAGGAACAATCTCAAATGAAGATTATGATAGAAAAATATAAAAGTAAGATTTTTCATTAATTATGTGATAAATTGGATCATACGCACTTAATAACTTATCGGATACATACACTATTGATTACCTAGTCAATTCTAAAGAATATAGATATCCTTTGACATTAAAAGAAAAAGTAGACATGCAAATTTAGGAGTTTCTAGCAGCAGATATTTTTTAACCATTGAAATCTCCTTTTAACACTCCCCTATGGATTGTTAAGAAAAAACCTGAACCTTCGGATAATCTTAGATGAAGTTTAGTATTAGATTTTTTCAAAATAAAAGAGAAAACAGTAAGTTATGCTTATATGACTTTGTTGGAGGCTGTAAATATTACACCATTTATATTTGGCATCAGGTTTTCATCAAATAAAGATGGATGAACGTGAAGCACACAAGACAGCATTCAGGTCCCCATGTGGTCATTAATAATTTAAGAGAACGTCATTCGGGCTTTAAAGCAAGTCTGCTATTTTTCAACACTTAATGGGTTATGCGCTACGAGGAATGAAGGAAGTAAAAGGAGTTTTTGTATAAATCGACAATTTAATTTTCAACGATAATGTTAAAGAAAATGAACACAAATTCAGCACTTATGTGCAGATTAGAAGAAGTAAATTTAAAACTTCAATTAGACATATATTAACCAAAAAAGGACTAGGTCTAGGCCCTGAGAAATTAGATGCGATAGAAAATTTTTTAACCTTAAAGAATAGAACTTAAGGCAATTCTTAGGCCTTGCAGAATATTATAGATGGTTTATTAAAGCTGTCACACACACAGCAAAGCCATTGACAAAATTACTTTAAAAAGACACTGAATTCGAATGAAATGGTAAGACCGAAGACGCGCTCAGAGAATTAAAAATGATTCTATGTAAGCCTCCATTATTACAATTTCCCGGCATGAGTAAACCTTTCAATATAATTTGTATGTTTTTGTATCACAATTGGCGGCGTATTGTCTCAGGGAGACATTAGAAAAGATTTACTAATAGTATACACATCACGTGTACTGCGGGGTCCTGAGTTATTGTATGAGGTATACGAAAAGAAAGCTTTTACTTAGTACATTCAGCAAAGAGTTTCCGATCTTATATACATGGCAAGAAGATATCTTCAAAACAGATCAGAAATCCTTAGTCTGGTTCAAGAAATCGGAATTGAATGCAAGAGTGTAGAAATGGAGA
The DNA here is from genome assembly GCA_018907135.1 of Kradibia gibbosae. Taxonomy (NCBI): domain Eukaryota; kingdom Metazoa; phylum Arthropoda; class Insecta; order Hymenoptera; family Agaonidae; genus Kradibia; species Kradibia gibbosae. The sequence goes on along the minus strand of JACCHX010000004.1, from coordinate 23,472,027 downwards.
TTAAAACTATCACAATACGATTACACTATATTATGCAAACCGGAACATTTTAACTTAAATGCTGACTCTTTTACGTAATCCTGTACAAAACAAAGAAGCCACGCTGATCACCAAGAGCCAGACGAAGAAAAATAAGGGAGACTTAATAAAAAAAGAATTTACAAACATAAGGAAAGCTCTAAAGTAGAGAAAATCGCGTAAAAGGAAACTAAAACCAGATAAGGAGCACCGCGATGATAGTTAAAACAATGATTTTAACGATGACTCGAACAACTCTAATGTAAGCGACGATAACGAGATAGATGGGATCATTGTAGAGCCAAACGATCAAAGTTTAAAACCAAAATCATTCATAATTAAAACCAAAGAAGTTATTCAATACCGTCAAGACCATATAAGCTATTTAATATCATTTACTGGCAAGCCATGCGATGAAGAAGCTGAAGAATTATTAAAACAAACCCTTTCTTTTAGAGATATTTCGGAAACAAAACGGGGAAAAAAGGTTTTTTGAGGACTATGAATACAAAATAAGAAACCCGAATCACAACTAATTATAAAAAAATATAAAAAACCTTTTCAAAAATACCATATATAACAAGAATATTAAAGAATTTAGCATAGCAGAAAGCAAATATATTGAAAACGTACCATGGAGCAAAGTGCGAGACCTTATACATTCTGTATTTTTTTGCATTTCAGTCAAAATAATAATATACGATGAAACCCTCAAATATATATCTAAGGACATAAAAGTTAGACTTTTTGAGAAACTCCAGAAAGCTCCTATTGTATGCCAAAAAAGAGTTTCTAAAGCCTACCAAACAATGAGGCAAAAATTTTTTTGGGAAAATTTAAAACAAGACAAAAATAGGAGAATACAACACTATATAGATTGCCAATTAAAAAAAACTGATGAGATTAAAAACAAGTCAACCGATGGCAATTACTGATACGCTAGGAACAACTTTCGATAAGATAGAAATGGACATAGTTGGGCCATTACCTGTTATTTAAAGGGAAATAAATACATTCTAATCAGCAAAACCATCTTTTAAAGTTTTGTTTATCTGCATATAAACCGAATGCATTAGCATCGACCACAGCAGACGCTTTTATTTGAACATTAGTCTGCATTTTTTAATGACCAAAAACTATTCTTACTGATCAAGGAAGGAATTTTATAAATCGATTTTTTGAAGAGTTACCAAACGATTCAAAATAAAACATGTTTGAACTACGGCTCTCCATCCACAATCTAATGGATCTCTTGAAAGGTCACATCATGTTCTGAGCAAACTTTTAAAACAATATACCTCAGAAGACAATGAATGGAATTTATATTGGATCGACATTGCAATATTAAATTATAATACGTGCGTACAGGAAATCACAAAATATACCCCGTATAAAGTAATATTTGGAAAACTAATAAGATTACTTTTAAACGACCCATTGTGCAAGTCGGAGTTGCAACCCAGTTACCAAGGATATATAAAAGACTTAGTAGGAAGTTTATCATGCAGAATGCTCGAAGAGAGCTTACGAAAATTAAATAAAATTAAATAAAGTCAAAAACGTATTATGATTGGAAATAAACGAAAAAATATTTCAATGAAGCAATTTTGTGTTCTTTCTGAAAAGGCCTAAAGTAGGAAAATTAGAAGGTAATTTACAGGCTCTTGTTAATAATAATATAAGTATAAAAAAAGAACTCAAAAATTCTCCATGCTAATAGACTAAAAGTCTCTAACATAAACCTTAATTATAGCTGTTTTGAACACGGGAGAAAGGATTGAATGAGACTAAAGAAGGAAAAAGTGCAAAGAAGAAAATACTTTCGAAAATTATATTGTTGGGATTTTTGCATTGGGCCGCAGCCTTAATAGTTTACAACTGCTATTGCGGTATGTTCTCTCTTACACACGTCTATTGTTAGACATACTCGGACAGAATATATACATTCCAAGATGGAACAAGAGTGTAGAATTTACATAGATTTGGATCGATTTAAATTTCTAACTGCGTGAAATCAAAATAAATACTACGACAAGCTTTCCTTTGTGTTTGTTGGATACATTAACTTAGACGGTAAATGCAGCGGAGGCACAACAGTGACTATATGGAAGTTGGGAATCGGTATTTGTGCAGGGGACAATCAAAATCATCTTTGCAGTAATACAGACTGCCAACTTAATAAAGAAAAAAAATATTTTCCATCAGGCACTGTCTGCGAAATGAATCCAGGAAGGTGAATAGATTCCGAAGAGGGGGATAGTTTTTGGAAACTAGAACCCAAACAAGATTGTAACTTCCATCATTACACGATTCTATATGAGGGAGTTTTGCTCAAGATCAAGGACTACATCAAACAACAAAATCAAACAGTGTATTCTGGAACGATAGAAGGTATTACGTTTAGAATGGCCACCAAAGCTCAGGAAAAGTTTAAGGTTATAAAAATTTTTGAACTTAAATAAACTTAAATTCGAAATTCCTGTTCGTAGAAAAATATATGAACCAGTTTAGAGCCTTATATAAAGATACAATTACGCAGAAATGTGAAATAGAAAGGCAATCGATAAAAAAAAATCTTAAGCCATAGCGACAACATCGTCAGATTTATTTACAGAATAGCTCTGCACAAATTTTTTGGATTCCCACTATATTTACTTGGTGCCATACTATCACCGCTTACCAATACACTACTACAAGGAACTTCTTGTAATGTTTTAAGTCCTGAGTCAATGCATCGGTGTCAGCCGTGAATTCTTTTAAAGAATTCGAATAAGGAGAAGAAAATGCACAAAAATCATTTTTTTCTTCGAGATTAGCTCGTGAAAGAAAACCTTTCTTTTAATCACTCTGTGGTGAATAGTTCTATAGTAAAGTTTTTTAACCTTTTCGTGCAAGTTCGAACAGACTTTGTCAATAGATAATAATAATAGAATGATTAAATTTGGCCTGAAAAGAACAGGAAATAAAGATGATATTCTTGAACGATTTTATTATAAAATCGAAGGACGTCTGTAATACCATTTTAAATTTTGCAGGCTATATAGTAATTGAAGGATGCTGTGATAATAGTCTAAAATCTCTCTCTATATATCTCTATTAATTGGTTGACACTTGAAATTGTAAAAACACGCAAGTATCTCAATTCACACAGTACTCATAATTTTTCATCTTCTATATCTCCCTGTAACTACTCTCAGGCGTTGTAACTATCTTGCGATTAAATTTCAAATTTGTAATCAGATTAAAAGTATTTACTTTTCTTCTCGAATAAACACTTATATTATTATCTTTGCATTATGTTGTAATTTATTATTGTAATTGTAATTTATTATTGTACAGATTATTATTATTGTTTTTTAAAAATAAAAAATTCTCTTTTTTATTATTTAGTTTTATTTAAATCTTATTCTACTCATCAATTAATGCGATGCCAATAATTTATAATATTTTACATTTATTGTTTTATTTTATTTATTCGGAAATTTTATTCGGAATGTTCGTATGGCGGCTTTTAAAAATGCAATTTTACTTATACAAAACATAGAATATTTCTGTGCCATTTAAACAATATCTTCATTCTATGCTATTGCACTTAAGTGTGTAGACACAAAAGAAGAAACGAAATTATCGGACATCAGGAGTGTGCTCTCGATGAATGTGTCGTGTTCCGAGGTATTATTACGGCAATTAAATAAAATTTAACTATTTGAAGTCTTTGGACATAACAAAAGAAAAGAGAACGTTGATCGCAACATTCAGGATCCAGCAAAGAGATAGAAAGTAGTGGAAAGAGAAGTAATGCAGGTGGTGTAAAATTTGTTAAAAGGAACACAATACAATCGAGTGTGTGTTGATGGAGCATGAAGGGCTAAACGACCGAGAGGAAATTAGGTTTTTCTTGGAGGAAACGGATCAGGCATGAAACTGTTTAAGAGAATAGAGAAGGAGATAGAAATTATAAGGACAAGAAAAAGGAGTTAGAAAAGAGGTGTGAAAAAGGGCTTGAAGGACAGGCAACTAAGTATTAAAATATCTATGTAACCTTATACGTTTTTAAAAATGTAATCGATCTAAAAAGCAGAGAACTATCTACTAATAAAGTTAGTCGGTTCTAGAGGTTACTTATTTTAATACTTTTCACCCTTACGCATGTAAAGTTGAATCTATATTTGTATTTGTTAATAAAGATATATATTATTATTACCCATAATTTTTTTCTTCATTAATAGCTTTTTACAATCCTTTAACATTAATTATGCAATATAAGATATAATGGCAAGTATACGTAAATCATGTTAATAAAAATTTACACAATCACTGTTACTTACGTTAGCCATAGAACAAGGTGGTCGTGTTGCAGCATATCTCCCATAAACACTATGAATAACTGGCGTTTCATTAGCACTAAATCAAAGTAATATTATCAATTATTAGAATATTAGAAAATGAAACATATATATATGGGTTAAAATTACGTCCACTCTTCAAGTACGTCGCGAGCGTGCTAAAAGTGCCATGTTCAAGACATGTTTACGATACAAAAATGTAATTAGAAAAGTTGAACAAAGAAATGATTTTAATGTATTTTTTTCTCAGCTTTCTGTTGGTATGATCAAATATTCAAATTTTTTTAACTTTTATTAGTTTTTATTATCGTCAAAATCGAAAGATCAGTTTATTATGTCGATTTAGGTAATCATGCGAAATGTAGCTTAAGTCATTTCAAACAACGTAGGTCGACACTTTTTGAAGAGGCTTGCGTCTGTGCGCTCGGTGCAACGATTTGCGGTTTTATTTCTCAAAAAAATACTATTTTCAAATTGCCTATATCGAAATAGTTCGAGTTATAAAACAATTTGTATTTTTTCAATGTGAAAATAAATGTTTTTGAAAATTTGACCACACCAAAGGAAGACTAAGGAAAATTGTTTTAAAATCATTCATTTCTCGACTTCTCTAATTCCATTTTTGTATAAAAAAAATAGCTTCAACACGGCATCTGTTAACGCGCGTGCGACGAGTCTGTAAAGTTAACGTAATTTTGACCTATATATGAACACTGCACTGATCAACATTGCAAAGATAACTTTTATTAAAATATATTACTATGTAGAATATTTGTTTTAAAATTAGTAAATCTCTTTTTAGTTTTTTTTTAGTAATCTTGTGTTGTATATGATATAATAGAGATATATGTATCATTTGCAGTGTAGTTTCGCGTTCGATCGTTTTCGTTTGAATTTCGATTCTCATTTCATATTCATTTAAACGTGATAATATTCTTTCTAGAATATTTTATTTTCTTGTAGGATTATCTCAACAACATATCAAACTATTTGTACTTTCAAAATGTTAAGAACTAAATTATTATTAATGCTTGTAAAGGTAGAGAATGGTCAATAGGATTGGAATTACAATTTCTACATAAAGATTTTCAGAACGATTGGAATAATATTAGTGATTAGGAAAGTCCTATCAGTGTGTGCCTTACGAACCACCGACAGAGAGCAGATACTTTCATGTACGGCTGAATTGCGTCGCGACGCAAGACTCTTATCACAGCTATTTCGTGAATGTCATTGTTTAAGGAAATAGAAAAATAGTAAAATGCTTAAATAAAAACTTCGATAAAAAAAATTTTACATATACAATTTAGAAAATTTAATTTCCCGATTTGACTATATTATACTTCAAAAAACATTTATTACCTGCTACACGTCAATGTAAGAGAAAAGTTTTTTTGTTATTCTTTAAAACTTTATATTTATTGAGAATTTTAATTAATACTAAAATTTTTTTATGATGAATTAAATAAAAAAATTGTATAAAAGGAGAATTTATGAAAAACTTCAATAACGGATTTGAACAGTTTTTTATTTCTTTAAGAATAATAATAAGCAATCTAAAATTATGTATTAAAGTAAAGTATACATTGTAAATAATATAAAATATAATTAAAATACAAATTTGCAGTAAATAGAGTTAAAAATATTTACATATTCAGATTTTATAACAAGATTTACTAAAAATTTAATCGATATTTCATAGTCGAAGGTATGTATGAAGTTGTACGTAAAATATTTTTTTAGATAATATAGTGAATTGGATAATATACTATAAATTTTGTGAAATATAAAATTTCTATAAACATTATTTAAGTTATATATAAAGTTTTTAAACATAAAAAAAGTTTAAACATTTTTTGGTAACTAATTTTATAACTAGCATTGAGTTTTACAAAACATTGTAGGCAATACAGATGCAACAGCAAAAAATTAGAATATTTCATTATAAAATTAATTACAAACAAATATTTCCAACTTTTTAACCATTATTGTTACGTCGCGAAGGTGCAGTTTGCACTGTTAAAAAATGTTTCTTACTTCGCAGGGTGATACGGAACAAAATATACAGATACTGTATACGTGGTACGCAGTAATCCGCAGTAACGATAAATTAGCAGACTCGGTACAACTTTATGCGTAATAAGTGTTTATTCAAATCTTCCTCATCGAACCTCTTCGGTGGAACTAACTAAAGTCGTACAGATTTTCCGTATTTAAAGACTTGTTAGTTCGTTATATGTTGTTTCTGTATAGAGTGGGAGGCCCACGCATAGGCGAGCTCCGGAGAAGGGCTAACAACAAAAATTACGCTAGGTACATTAGGTATCCATCGTAAGCATAGGAGGTACCTGACTTTGACGGTAAATTTTGATTCCAAAACAAAAGATCGTTTCGACGGTGACACATCACGGATATTACAATCGATCCTTTCATCGAGGAAAATAGTCTTTTTCTTAAGGCTGTTGTAATTCATTTTTCGCGTAAACTCAATGCGACAAACTATCTTCTAACGGTCGATCCCACGCGAACCGTATGTTCAAAAAAAGGGTCCTTTTCCCGAACCTAATCACCGTTTCCTCGCTCGATGAAACAAAATAAAATTTAAACGGTCGAGGACAGCATGGGCGTTTAATAATAATTATCTTTATTTCAAAAACGCGAAAAACGCTATTTTCTTAAAATAACATCGTTGTATTTTTTACAGAAACTTCGACGAGACAAACTTACGATTTAACGGTCGCTCCCACGCGAACCGTATGTTCGGAAAAAGGGTATTTTTCCCGAACATAATCAATCCTTTTTTCTCTTAATGAGACGCGAAATAAAATACTTCCGACGGTTAAATAAACGCACACATTCAAAAACTCGCGTAACCGTCATATTTAGGAAAACATGCCTTTTTTACACAACAATTAATCTATCCTTTTTTAACAATTATGACATTCTACTTTATTAACAATCTTGGACTAATTTTATTTTTTTAAAATTATTTTTCATTTAGCGACAAATATTTTTTTATAATTAATTTGATGAAAAGCAAAGAAAATTAAACAAATTTCTCGTATATTGCACTATACATTCAGAAAATCCAGTGAAAACTCAGATTGTTTACCTCAATTAGAAGGTGTATAATATAACTAACGAACACAACAAAAAACAAAAAAAAATTTTCATGCTCAAGATAGCTAAAGTGACGGTGGACATTTGTACAGGGTAATATATATTAATTGAAACCAATCTAATAAAGGATAATAAAGTTATAATAAGACTAACTAAATTATTAGTTAATAATTAGAAAAAGACTTCTCATAACATAAAAAGTAATTAATGAATTACAGATGTAGTTATATTTGAAGTATCGAATTATAGAATATATAAATAAAATTTTAATCGTGTTAATTATTGAATTTACTATTATTGCTTTACGATTCATATAGAATAATCACAGTTTGTTCGGGCCATTTTGGCCCGAATTGCGTCCAACAATGGGGCTGATACGCGCTCGTATCGCGTAAGTAGGGGCTCGAAGAAGGGCGCCGTTGTGGACCTGAGAAGCGATGGGAGGGGAGCCGAACAAAGGACAAAGGGTCAGAGAGGTCACAAGCGCAGTTGCGAGGGCAGTTGGAAAAACGACGTGAAGGAAAAGACATAAGGTTTTCCCGAAGCGCGACGATTTTCTCGTAAGAAGTGTGTGATCGCAGGAGATCAGTGAGTGCTCAAGGAAGTCGAAGAGCCCATCGGGGAAGACATCTGTAGGTCGCCGCGACCAGGCGACCCAATGGGGAAGACATCTGTAGGTCGCCGCAACCAGGCGATCCAACGTAGCTCCAGAGAGTGAGCAAGGGATAGGCTAAGGAGAGGCTGGGTGCGTGGGGATCCGCTGCGGTCGGGCCTAGTGCGGGATACGCAGCGGACGGTCACGGCAAGCCGTCCTTCTCGTAGGGTCTACACTAACGGGTTGGCCAACCACCAGGTAGGAAGTATAAGGGAATGGGCGCGGGGAATGAGGGGTGTGAATGTGGGCATGGAAATATAAGGGAATATGGGCGCGCGGCGGGGGGGTGTAAGGGGTGTGAATGGGCGCATGGAAGGATGAATGAACTGCGAGTAGCGAATAGCGAAGGCTTTTTCCCCCTAAATGAGGGGGTTTTTTATGCCAAATGTGACGCGGATGGGCAAATAAAAGATATAAGTAAGCCCAACATCAGTGTGTATTATTTCATCCCCGAGTTCCCGCTCCTTCACCTATCGCGAACTTGCGGCCAAAGAAGGCCGACTAATGCGCAAAAACACAGTTATTGTATTAAGAATGACTAAATATTAAAAATAAGTTTTGTAAATTTAAGCTCTTCTTTAAAAGAAGATATAAATTTTATTAAAAAAAAATATGTATTTATATTGTTTTCATAAATTGTGAGATTATAACTCTGAATGGATCTGTCATTTTGCGAATTAACTGTTTCTATTTTAATTTAACTACTCTTTCTACAAAGTGTTACATATACGATTAATCAGATTTGTATTATATGAATTTATAAAAAATACAACAAGCTATTATGATTAATTTTAACTGCGTTATAGAATTAACTTTAGAAATATAGAATTATTGTCTAAAAATAAAACATAGGTAAGGGTCGCCAATGTACAAATATGTGTATAAAGCCGTAACAATATTGAATTTATTTTTTAAATAATATATTTTTCCATAAATACATTTATACAGAAAAAAACAATAATTTGAAGAACTATGCAGATGAATTTTTTACATAATGTCCAATGTATACGAATTTATAAGAAATGAATAATCACAATTATTAATATATTGAATAAAAACTAATAAGAGCTTCTAAATCTTAATAATTTTTTAACAAAATACTATTTATTAAATCAAACGGAAACTTCGTAATAGAATTAATTGTAATGAAGTAGCTATTATTTCATAATTTTTTTACTTTATAATACAAATTTCATTTATAATAAAATTTAATAAAAAAATCTATTTTGATATGTATATTCATTTTCATACAGATTTTCTATGAATTTCTTTTATATTTAAAAAAAATGTAGTATTTACTTTCCATAATTTAATTATATTTTAAGATTTTTTTTATAAAAGAGCAGAAAATAAGAGTATTTGAAAAATCATAATTTTTATTTAAACTAATTAAATCAAATAATTTACCTCATCTTTGATGATTGAAAATCTGGAAAATTATTTGACTGCAATTTGTATTCAACACATTTTTCATTTCGTGAAGCCGAATAAGCATATCTATTGGTATTTTTAGATTCATTGACTTCTATAAATTAAAAAAATTATTAAGTTTATGTATATTATTTAATTTTTCATAAAATATTAGACTGAATATAACTTTAAATATTTTTGAACGACCGATTAACTTCAAATTAAGCATAAAATTATCAAATTTCAAGAACCATTATTTCATGATAAAATTTCTAATTATTATTATGTGGTTTATAAAATATACCATAATAAATTAATTTGGATAATTTAATAATCAAAAAAATATTGTATTGGAAATTTAGTTAAAATATATAATGTTAATTGTAAATAATTGTAAATTTTGTATAATTATTAAAATTGCAATACTGATATAATATAAAAAAAAGACTTGCAAAATATAATATCAAAATAATGTATTTTTACTCTAATTTATAATCATTTATTTATTATACAATTAGTAATTAAATTTATATTTTAAAGGAAGCTTACCATCATCAAAGAAACCCTTAAACACAACAAAATTATTATTTTGCGGTATCACTGTTTCCAAACTATAATGCTTCATAAGAAAAGCCAAGAATTTATCAGACGGTCGATCTATTGCTAATTTAAGCGGTTTTAATTTTTCTTCCTAAAATTTTTTAAACGAATTATCAATTTGTATTTTATATTTATATTTATATATATATATATATATATATATATATATATATGTAAACTACCTATTCTTAAAAAAATATAATATATCGAAACATAATATAAACAATTAATAACATTTATTAAGACATTATTAAAAAATAAATATAAAATACAAATTTTTAATTTGAATAATAAATAATAAAGAAAATTTATTTAAATCCAAGCATTAAATTTATGATGAAGCTAATTAAATTAAATAAGAAAAATATAATTATTTAAACATAAATTTTATAAAAAAAAATTGATTAAAAAATAATATATTATTGTAGACTTAAAAATTACGTTTAATACAAGTGTCCATTATTATAAATTTTATTGATTATATTTATAAAAAAAAAACAATATATAATCACCGAGAGCATGTATTGATAAAGTTCATTTCCTAAACCCATACGTTGTCGAGATTCATGAACATAAAAGTCTAAAATACATCGAGGCTGAAGTTGATAATGAAGGCCACTTTCATCAAACATAAATAGACTTTTTGAACCTGTTTTTAAAAGGCCAACAACACTACCTAAGCCACTGTAAATAAAATATAGTAAATACAAAAATCGTTTTATATTGAAATTGAAAGCTATGACTACTAATCAAATTCAGCGTATGTATATGTTTAAGCCATATACACGTGATATACGTAATTTTTCGTTTTTACATGAAAAAAAAAATGTATGGGTAATTAGTGAGTTAGATATATCTAAGTATACGAATTTTATTACAATTTCCGATAGATGCATTAATTCATTGAATAAAATTAAAACTGTAGAGATTTTTCACAATATATTTGTATTATGTATTAGATATTAGGTATTAAAAATATAACATATTACTTGACAAAAAACTTTATCAATTTTATTTTAATTTATTTCAAAACGTAAATTTAATAAGTGCAACTAACCCAACACATTATTAAAGTAGAAATTTACTTTTTAAACTTAATTGGTGCTATTGATATTAGAAAAAATTTGTGTTAAAACGCATAAAAAAAAGTATATCAATTGTCAAAGTTTATGATGAATGTAAAAATAAAGGAATTCTACTCTATAATTTATCATTATAAATACATATATAGCTGAATTAGAAATATTATTACAAGAAGCATAAAGCAGCTGCGTCATAAAATTAACAAAACATAGTAATTACTTATTTCCTTTAGCGTCAACCATAAGATAAATTACTTGATCTGTATCTCTAAGCTTTACTGCACTAGTAATAGTTTTATTGAGACCCTGTGCCTTGGCAGAAGCTTCGCCCATGTTGTCCAATATTCTTGTAAGTAGCCGCTGGCACTCACTGAAAAAAAGAGATATTTGAAAAAAAATATATTAATATTAAAAAAAAGGTTATTATGTAAAAACTAATAAAAAGCAAACATGTAAAATGATAGAATTTAGATTATTTTGACATAGACTTAGCAGTGATGATTTGCTTTTCATTTACCAAAGATGTCTAATGATTAAATCGTTTAGTTAACAGTATAACAAACTCTGTGAACAAATCTATATAATTGATATCAATTTTAAAGTTAAGAATAATTGTTACACACTTTTCCACAGATAAAGTTTATTTTAAAATATTGTTAAGTACTTTTAGTATAAATTATTATATTTTGTTATCATATTTTGCTATAAAATGATGATGGGAAATTCGCATAAATTTTAGGTATTTTTAATGGGAAATAGGGATTTTCCTATTCCTACGATTGGCCTGAATTTGATTTGATGAAATTTAATTCTTTTCTTATTTTCAGTTTACTGTAATACAAATCCTTGCAATTGTTTTTCTAAAATCTACTTTTAGACAGGTATGCACTGAACAGATGGTATTCTTATATATATTGAAATAATAAGACAATCAATAATTCTGTTAATTTTGACCAATATTTAATTAAAGTTGAACAAAAAGTTCTACATCCACCAAAGAAAATCTGCTTTGATATACTTAATGCTACACTGAATAGAACTAACTTAAAGGTTTCCTGGCATTTTTGTTTGTTTTTACATTTTCTATCATTATTTGTCTGACTTTAACTTTAACTTTAGAAATAATAATGTTTTTAACATCTTTTTAACAAATTTCTAAGAAAATATTAAAATGAATCTTTATTTTATAAACACAATTTCAATAATAAAAAAAACTATAAACGCATTTTTAAAATTTTTTAAATTTGTACAAAATTATGATAAAAAATGTTATGCTACAAATACTGACATGAAATCAGGTCTTTATATTAAATTTATATTAAATTTTATTAAATTTCACATCACAATCATTATTTGTATAACATAAACACTTTTCTAAAATGCTTCTGTTTACGGATAATTTTATTTAAATCACAATTTGAACATATTTTGATCATATTTTGATCATAATAACATTAAGATATATTACAAAGCTTAATATTAAAATACAATGTTTTGTTTTTGTAATTTTTATATTATATAAATGTTAATTTTGCATTATTAATACAAATAATTCATTTGGTAAATAATTATAAAATAAAACTGTGAAACAAATTTTAAACAGCTAATTAAATAATTCAATGAAAAACAAAAATTTCTTTACATATACAAAATTAGGACTATGTAAAGTTCCTCTTAATATTTTTAATTAGAATTTAGATATCTTAAGTAATTTGCAAATATATTGCTCTAAAGCAAACATAAGTAAGTATGCAATGAAAATGGATTTAATTTAATTAAAAAAAAAAAAAAATAATTATTTGCATATCCAAATTAGCAGTATAATAGTTTTGCATGCATACTCATATATGTATGTGTATATCTTTAATGGTTTAAAAAAAAATTTTGATTTTGTCTTTCCTGTATTTCTTTGTTTAATAATTTATAAATATCAATTCTTTCTTATATATAAGTTCTAAATATTTTTAAGCATGCATAAACTTAAATACTAGACAATTATTTTTTTGTAATAAGATCTAATATCATGCGTATATTATAGAGTATTTTAAGCACTTACTTAAATTCTCTACGATTTCCTTTGAAGTTTTCAACGATAAGAGTGTGGGTAATTTTGTTAATTTTTTTTGGTAAAATTCTATTAATATCAAATTGAAACTCCATTTTTTATTGAATTGGTATTAAAAGGCTTAAAAATAATCTATCTTTTTATCTGCAATAAATAACTGAAATAAAAAAGAATTATATATTTTGCCAAATATGAAAGTTAATTTTATTAATCAGTCAGATACTAATTCTCATTAAAAAAATTAATTTGATAATTAGCTAGTTTTAATTCAATAGTTGTAATATGGTCAATTCTTATTATGGTGTTTTCAAAAGAACTCTTTAGTTATTGATGAAAATCAATGGTATGTAAAAAATTTTACTTAATAATTTAATTAAATACAAAAAATTATAATATAAATAAGAATAGAGAAAGAGAAAGTTTAATGACTAGTAAAATAATTGCTCTTATTAGATACAATAATGGTAAAAAATACTTAAGTACTTAATTTTATTTTAACCTCAAATTTACAGATTGAAGCAAAAAAAAAAACTACATGAATTTATAATCAAACTACATTTTTTTAATCTTAAACACTTTTGAATAACTATTGTTCACTCAGTATGTAACGTTCTACATAGTATTTAAGATGTTTGTTTTTATTTATCTTTTAATATTAAAGACATTTGTAAACGTACGCGCACGCTTGTTATCTGAGCTGTCAAATCGAGCTGTGTAGCCCGAAGTACAAAAGAACATTGACATGGAAAATAAAAAAGGAGATGGAATATTACGTGAAAGAATATTTTTGTATATTTAAATTTTCTCAGTATGTTATTAATGGAAATTTAGATTTCTTATAGTGTTTATATTATTACATTTATATTATTAGATTTCTTATAGTGTATGATGTTTATAATAATAACAACAATGAGAAGAATAATAAGAAGAAAAATAAGAATAGTAAACGATAATAATATAGCTAATGATGGCAATAATAATGGGTTAAAGAATAAGTATATTTGTAAGCATTAAGATAAATAATTCACTACTTTCATATACCATCCATATAAACATTGAAGGTCTCTTACTATATATACACTATACAGTATACGTTTCGACATATGCATGGTTTAAACTAAATTGTACAACTGTGAGTTTACGGTCATGCGTGTCAAAGTACATACCAACAAACTTTTTGAACAACAAAAAAATAATTTTTGATAATGTATATGCATGTATATGATTGTTTGATATTAAAAAAACTAGGTTATAATAAAACTAAATCATAAAACCATGTCAATTTTTCAAAAAACTATAAAAAAAATGTAGTAACCTTGTAAATGTAGCTAAGTTATATTTAAATTTTCAAGTTGTTTAAATAAAATCTAATAAATTTTTTGACTCCGCTAAATTTGCTAAATAATTTTATTGATTTATAATTAATTACTGTTATTTGTAAAACCAAAATACAAAACCTACAGTAAATTTTTTACATATTTTAAAGGTTTAGCTTATTTATTACTATTTTTTATATACTGAGCTCTAACAACTTCATGGCATAAACCTTATGAAGGATTGGGAATTAGGAGCTTAGGTTGAATTCAAGTTAATATATGTACTACATAGATCATTTGATTCGTCGTACATAGAGATGAGAACAGAGAGTACAGAGACTTAAAAACTCTTAACCTGGCGTACTATAATCCAGTGACTTTTATTGCTTAACTGCTTTAACACAACTAATTAACAGGATTGCAGATTTCAGATTCAGGATCGCTTCAGCACAGTAGCATTTTCGATTACGTGGGCCTTTCAACGTACCTCTCCTCCAAAAGTAGTCAAGTCGACAGGACGGCTAGGATAAACTAGAGGATATTTTCTAGTATTAAGCATCGGCGTTGCAGCTTATAATGAAGCTTTTTTACTAGAAAACTGAATTCGTTTTACGAGATTTAAACGCTTTACTTTACCGACAATTTTTTAATTTAAAGACACCTTTTAGCCTCTCTAATAATAAAGAAAAATTACTTCCTAAGATAATCTATAGAACATACAGTATTATAATTTTTATTAGCTGTCATTTGTAGAAAAAATATGCTTGTATCATCGTAATTAATAATCAACTTTCGTCTACTCCGTACAAATAAAGTATTATCAGGTCAGCATTACTATATTAATTCATTAATATTTCAGATATTTATTTATCTATGAATAGCTTTACAATTGTGCATATAATAATTATATTTCTATTATGCTATTATTTATAATATTTTTTTTGATGCCATAAAAATAGTACCATTGAAACTAGTACTAAGAATTTGTTCAGAAAAATTTCTAACTAAACTCCTTTTCGACTACATTATAATTTACTTTTTTAATTAATATTAGACTACATAAGAATTCTTATATAGTTTTGCTATAATATAGTTCATATATATTGATACATATTGAATTATTGATACATCAATAATTTATTTTATAACAAAATTACTTTAAATATCTTCTTATTACTTACCCAAAAATACTGAGGTTGCTCCGTTTTTGTCTCTACGCAATTAAAGCGAAACAGCACTAGGAAAAATCCTTGTTCAAAAGATCAGTAAAACATGCTTAATAAATTCATTAAGTTATTTTATTTCAATTTAGAAAAGTTGTGAAAAATTAAATTGAATGCGATTAAAATTAAAAAATTGTAATTTATTCTTTAAAAACATAAATTTTACGTAATTATTAAATTAAATAAACAGTTAATAAACAATTAATTTAGAAGGTACTTTTTTAAAATATAGGTAATTGGCTAAAATTAAAGGATAATATGTGAAAACTGAAAAGAAATTAGTTCTTGATAATGATTATTAATATTTTAAAATTAACCTGAAATGTATTTAGGTTTTTTGGTTTTAATATTATTATTAATTTTTATATTTGTAATTACTTTTCCTTAGTTTTTCAGTAATTTGCAATTTATATATAATAATTTAAAAAATTCCTTCTTCAATTTAATTAGATTTTCGTATAAATCTGATGTCATAAATACTGATATTTAAATAAAAATTATCTGTCACATGATAACAAAATCTATATTGCATAACGTTTCATGAAGTAAGAGAAAAGAAGTTAATGCAGAGGGCTATTGGAAACTTGACTATCCTACTTGGTGTTTGAAACTCCAAGTACAGCTGAGAAAAATTCTTTTTTACGGAGTTAAAGAAAATCTCAATCTTTCCCTACTACTTTGATTTTAATATTTAGGCTGATTCGAATCACATATATATATATATTTACCTTTTTTTAAATGAAACATTTTACGGATTACGGATGTTGAGGGTTTGGATGGAGAGTCGCTTTAATACAGTTTTTGTTTATTAGATCCCTTTTCCAAAGTATCAAATATAGCAGAGTTTACTTGTTTCAGATTTGGAAAACGTGACGTAATGTAAACGGAGAATAACACATAGGTTGGATGCGGCATGGTGCAATATAAGTTTTACTTATCACGTTTTTAGGTGCCCCCCCCCCCGATGATGCAGTAATACATAGTGGATAGTTTATCTACCCCATAAAAAGAGGTCTCTTGCGCTAGTGGTTTAAGCCGAAAGTCTAATCTAGGTCGAATTTTGGGTCGGTCTTATTACTCCGCTAGCTCTACGCTTGGTATGGGTTATTATGACCTAGTTCGGCTGCTTCCTGTGCGTGCCAGTCATAAATAATCAAAAATTTTTGAACAATTGCTTCGAGCCTCGAATATTACTTATAGTAGCATTGTTTAAAAATAAATTAAAATTAATTAATTAATGATGTTCCAAATAAATATAATAGATCAAACAAACAAAAAATTGTATATACTAAGATATAAATCACTTGTTTAAGTTAAAAGAAAGATTTTATTTTAATTTTAAAATTACTTAAATTTTTTATATTAATTATAATACAATTAAATTTTTTTGATTAAAATAAATAATTATGAGCAAAATTAAAAATTTTTTATTCTATATTTAAAATATGGTAACTTTAAACATATTAATAGAAATATACAATTATGAAGCATATTTTCCGTACGCTCTATATCAGTCTATTACCGTAAATATGTACAAGTAATTATTTTACATTATTTTCAAAATATGAATTCGCTAATAAATAGTATTAGACATTGATAATCTTATGTTAAACAGGAATAAATTTTATTTTGATAAATTTCTTTTTAAATAAAAATATTCGATACAATGCTTAAATAAGTGTAATTGATTGATATGTAATTCTTTATTCGGTTTAAATAAATTAAAAATAGAAATTAGACATAAATGTAATTCATTTAACAAAAATTTAAAAAAAGCAAATATTTTTTTAGTTTTATAGAATAAATATGCGTCTTAATTTACGTAGATATCATAAAATATTGTATTGCATGTCTATAAATAATGATAAAAATGTAATAGGAGAATGTGTATCCAAGTACAGGTCAATCCATGATGACGAGCCGGGTCGTTCTTCAGTGCCCCTTCTCCCCAAGTGTCATTTCAGATACACGCGGATTTAAAAAAATTATTTTTTAAAATAATTAACCGATTTTCGCAATAGTCTGAGCTAGGGATGGAACTCACAACATGGGGGTGGGGGGCTCGAAAAAGCGAAGGTGAACTGTCTAAACATGTTCATCAACTCTGTACATAATTAAATTGATCTTTGTCTCGCACTGCCAAATCAAGGACATTTAAAATTAATTGATTTTTTCTTAATTTATCTCACTGCCTGAATCTAGTCCTTTCACCCCGCTTCCCTTCTTCTCGCCAAATCTTGGAGCCGGCCAGCTCAATCCCAGCAATTCCACTTAATTTTATTTGCATCCACTAAGGGTGCAGTCACAGTAAAATTTTCATATTAAATGTGTTATCATTAAATATCACTTTCTTATTTATTATTTCAAAAAGGATTTTGCTTATTTTTTAACTAGCTTATTTATTTATCCTATTAATTCTCAATTCTATTTTGTAACAAGTCATGCTCGTTCCTTTCCCCGAGTTCGACAATTCTCCCAAAGTTGTTCTGCAAAAAAGCGCGAAAACACCTACGAGATACAAACGAGATTCCCACATGGCGCACTCGATAAACATTTAAAATCCGCCAATTCTGATGACCCTTCCGCTGATAACGGTTCCTCGATGGGAGGGCCCTTGGCAAATTTGAACTCGCCTTCCAATGGGAAAGGGAGGCTTTCTATGAGGATCCGGGAGCTTGGCGGCCTCGCGAGGAAAAACCCGCGCAAGAAGAGAGGCAGATTGGATCGAGCGAGCGACCGGAGAAGGCGAAAACCCTCATCGTTGAGAGCGTTCGACTTCACCCTCCCCTCTTCAGCGTCACGAAGGAACTAGGGAAGTAGCGAGTGAGAGCAGGATCCGCAGCATCCCGATAAAAAAAAACGCCTTGCTGCCGGGGCCTATCGAATGCCGAAGGTGTGATACAGGCACCGAGCGCCGTACGTATATACCCAGTTCCTAGTTAAGTGGATATATTTTTTTTTTCTCTTATCTCCTTTCTATCGTCATCACAGACGAAATTTTTTTTAACTTTTGGGCGTATGCGTAGCTAGCGTATTCGTCCACCCCAAATCTATTAGACTTGAAGCACAACTGACCACAAAACAAGGCCGGGCGCGGACTCACATCGTTCCCCCCCCTTTTACTTGCTTCGCCGCGCGAGTCTACGAGCTGATCGAGCAGCCGCGCGAATTATTCAATACTCTTGTTGCGTCGGCAACGTAGCAGCCGAATTATGCGAGACTAAATGTAATTTTTTTTAAATATTGTTAAACTTTATAATTTTTTTTTTTTATCGTTTTATGTTAAATAAAAAAAGGGCGCGGCCATTGCTGACCTGGAAAAAAACCCGATTTTTTTGTAACGTGATTTGTTTTCTCTTCCTCCCATGTTTCCCTATCCTACGTCCCGCCAAACCCTGGAGACGACGAGCTCCTTCCCGGCGTACTCCGCCCCCCTTTGTACGGCGGGATAGACCTAGCCCCCGTCTAATTATAATTATTCTTTTTTTATTTGTACCTTTATTAAGAATTTTACCAAAGCACTAGCAGTAGGGAAAAGAGAGAGGAAACTGTAAATATAAGTCGCGCTTGAAGGTGGACGGCGGAAACCCACGGACGTTCTAAGTTCTGGGTACCATGGAACCGTGTCCTTGGTACTATCATCATAATTAGTGAGCGATCAACAGGAGTTCCATGTTGATCGTAATTGCCGTGGGGCTAGAGAAAAAATAATTATTCAACTAGAATTGCTGTGAATGCGAGGTGAGAAAGCGCTATAAGAGAGCAGACCGACCTGGAACCTCACGCGACAGAGGTGAGACCATCAAAGAAGATTCGAAAAATTATGAAGTGAAGGTTCTGTGAGAGATTGCGAGACCAAAGACTACACGATAACTAGGTCAGGGACAAGGTACAGAATAACCGAGCGTTATTAGCTAAAGAAAGATAGTGGCTTCCTTCCCAATAGCTTCTTACCTAGTTGCTACTCTGAAAGATATATAGAGTTAGTACGTCTCTCGTACGTCCCTGAACTAGTGTGGATCTAGGATGGTACTGTTCTCATTTTTGTTGCAAATAAAATTCAAGACCCACAACTGACGAGAGGGTTGATTACATGTCGTCCCACTGCCCCGCTCGCCCGTATCGGTACGCACGACTGTCGCGTATTCCTCGGTCGACGTAAATTTGTTTTGTATTTTGTTTACGTCTTTGTTATTTCAATTTACTTTTTTTTATCTTTCGTTTGTAAATATGCAATATGTATTTAATCCAAGTCGTGCAAAGCACGTCATTATTCCTAAATTTAATTTAGTGGATTTTTTTTTAAATTGTAAATAATTTTATTATTTTTAACTGTAAATATACTCGTTTCTGTTGAAGGAATAAATCATCTCTTCCCCTCTCTTATGTTAGGTCTCCAATGTTACGTCCTAATATAATTTTGTTATCGTGTTCTGATGCAGTTTGTTGTCTTTCTTTTTTACCTACGCACTTAAGCGTAATAACAATAGACTGAGACCTACTGAATAACAAAAAGAAAAAAATTTTTTTCGATAATAAATTTGAATTATAATTTTATTTTTCAATTAAAAATTTTAACGATAAAAAGAAATTTAAGCAATAAGATTAATTATAATATTTGAACTCACAAAATTAATTATATCAATTTAAAAATATAAAATCAAAAATATTAATTTAAATATTACTAAAAATTGATAATGTTAATCTATTTGACAATGTACCAAATGATTTTCTTTACAACAATTAAGAAATACAAATATTATTAAAATAATTTATAGCGGTTGACCTGCGACCAGGTTTTGGAGAATCCTCAAATATAACATTTAAAACGATAAAATTTTACTTTGAATTTGATGCTTGTAAAAATGAGAGACATCACGAAATTAAAAAAATTATGGTATGTGATTCGTATCGAAATCTGTTCTGGGATGTATAAATTGCCTCTTTAAATAAAATAAGAAAGTTCATCCCTTCTTATAATCACCTATGATTTGAAAATCAAGAGGTCATTTTGTGGAAAAATTGGCCAGAGAAGGGATTAAAAATCATCATTTTTTATTCAATGTTATACCTTGAGTGTTGATTCGATAATAGATTTAGCCCAAGGTTGGAATTATGTGAATTAATTTTGCGTGGATACAGTGACGCAATGGTTTATTGTTACCAATAAGTTTAGGAATAAGAGTCATATTATAACAATGTCAATATTTACTAGGTTACTAATGGTGTATAAAGAAATTTAGCAATTACGATTAAATAAAGAATATTTGTTGCCCCAGACTTAATGTTCTAATTTTTCATTGTTCCGTTTGACCATCTTTTTTTTATATGGCGCTACCTAATATGACGCAATCTGATCCGTCGGTTGAGTTTACTCGCTGTAAACATCTTCAGCTGTAACCCCCCTCCCCTTAAAACACTAATACGTGAAAAAACGGGCAATTAGTGGTCAATAGCTCTTAACTTAGTACATTGATTAACGCACAACCGAATTATAACTACTGATAAGTCATATTTCAAAGAAATTTTAAGTGTCCTATAATAATATTTATACTTTCAGCCTTTAAGGTATAACCTTGTCTATTAATTAGAGATCATAGCGTTTTCTTATACACTTTTTTTAGCGCATTTATCATTTGAATTTTTTGGTCCTTCATTTAGATACATATTTTGCCACATTCTTCTGTGTGCAATTCATGAGAATCTAGTAATCCCTTTAAAATATTTCTTTGTTCAAAGATATTAACCCTTGCTGGCCTGTGATTACCTTTTAGTGTAGTGTTTTTTTAAAGACTGAATCGAAGAATTTGGCCATTGAAATATGTATGTACTACTTACAAGCGAATCCGGTTAATGACTAATCAGTACTAAAAGTTTTACCATTTGCCTTCATTTTGTTTTTCATCTTTAATTGCAATTTCTTGTATGTCTCCTTAGATTTTCTGGTGAGCTTCTGGGCTTTTTCGTAGCTATTTCGTAAGAACATATTTGTAAAGGGTGATACTACTGCACCGATTAGATAAATCGAAGAAATCCGAAAATTTTATGTAGTTTAGTGTTACTCCATTTATTATTGTTTCTAATATGTATTTTATTGATTGAAAAATAAAAAATATTGCTACCCATACTGCATAGTACCAAAAATTGGATTCTTTATATTCATGTTTAGTGATATTAACTCGTCATCAATTCATAATATAATATCGAAGGACTTGCAGTCCGATCACAGTATTTTACGTGCATTTTTATACAATAAAACTGTAACAAAAAATCAAAACTATAACTACAATTGTCATTTCATAAAGTAATTACATTAAGTGGCTTTTCATTTTTTGTCATTCCCCTTTAATACCGGTTCCAGATCCCAAATTTCATTTCAAATATTTATTCACATTAATATATCATGTAAATAATTAAATTTTTATTATTTATTGCTAGATATTAAAAAGTTGAAATTTTTATCTGCTATCACCTTAAAAATATTTATAATTTGTATAACTTTTAAGTATTGGTTAAAATATAGTAAATAAAATAAACCGATTGAATAATTCGCCGAAGCCTAATTTATTCTTGTAAATAAACTTTATAAGGTGTTTAAATAAAAATGAAATATTTATTTTCATAATCATTTTCTGCTTACCTCAGATAGTATAAGAAAAATTTAGTAACAAAACCTTATTTCGATTCCTGAATAAAAGTGACACGAAATTTTAGTTCTAAAGTGATACATCTCTGTTTTCAAGATTGGCCTCGCTCCTCCTCACTTTCGGAAAAATGTTCTTGATTTTCGAAATCTGCAATAGTTATGTTTGTTTCCTCTAGAATAACATCATCGATTGTCGACATACTTTGAAGCATCCTAGCATGTTCTTCAATATCCGGAATTTTCTTATGAATTAACTTTTCAACATCTACTTTATTAAGTTCGTCTTGGATTCGTCTCATTATTGGACCTTCTAAAGCATCCATTATCTGATTTCTATTAAAATAAAAAATAAGTTAAATATAGCTAAATAATAATATTTGGATACAACCATATATTTTTTTATATATTATTACATGAAAATTTTATATTAACCAAACAAACCTTAAAAGATTTGGTAAAATATTAACTCCAGCCTCGACGAGATAGTCGACTGTACCTGCACCATGGATGCGAGTCTGTATATTACCAAGTTCAAAATCAAGTTCTTCCAAAGTAGCGCGCTTACGAGTATCAAGTGGCTGGCTAAGGTTTAGTTGAACACGAAAATATTCTACGGTGAAGGAAATGGTGCCAGCCCTAGATAGAACTCCGCCAATTATACTCACCTCCCAATGAGTTCGGCCTTCGATTTCTTGAGTGCCGATGTCCATTACTGCATACACCTAAAATATGTATTTATGAATCCTGATTTATATACCTACTTTATAAAAAACATATACATTTTAGATAAATTTATAATATTATAAAAATGTATATAAATATAATATTAGAGAATTGTAACTTCTTACTTGATTAAAATATGTAAATTTTTAACATAAATTATTTAATAGGTAAATTTTAAAAATTAGTTCAAGAAAGATGCAAGCATTTTCATGAATTATTATTCAGTATTTTTGATTAAAAAGTTTTGTCAATAAGTACATTAAGTTTATTATTAAGTTTTCTTACTTCTGATAACGTTCTTCAGAAAAAATTTATTAATTATAAATAACTATTATGCACGGTAATATTTATTATAAATAGCAAATTACTAAAGTCGAGTATTACCTTACAATGAATTATTGGCTCATAAATGATGCTGATGTTTAATAGTGACAAAAAATAAATAATAATAATTCATTACACTTTCAACACTAAATTAATTTGGAAAATTTTAAAAATTAAATTCTAATCTTCTATTATTTTTCATCTTAAGTGTAATAAAATAAATTTCAAATAATATTTAATTATTTAAGTTCAAAGTTAAAAATGTAAGGAGATAAAGAGATTATTGTTGAATTTACAATGCCATTTTCCATACTAAGCGTGATGTTTCCCATGCGGTAGAAGCTGGCTAAACCAATCAACCAAGTATGCGATGATGTTACTGTAAATATGCCCATTGTTTGGCTATAATCTTTCAATTTAAAGGGATCATAGCCTAGATCAGAAATTTGCTTTCGAGCTTCAGCAACAGCCATATCAAATGGTGAAATTGAATTCGGGAAGTAATTTGGTAACTGCGAAATATGCTTGTTTACTTCACCCCTATATAAAACAATTGAAAATTATTATATCATATTTTGTTTCTAACAAACATAATAAATCTTCGTTATATAAAACCCACATGCATGTATAATATCACGTGCACTCACCAATGGTATGTTTTTAATTATGCACATAATTTTTTTTCTTGAATTACTCAGATATTTAATTATAAATTATGAATTAAGAATTTTTTTTCATTTTTAATACTTTATTAATGAGTAGTATGATTACTAAAATTTATAAATTAACAATTCCACAAGTGTAAAATAAATCATGAAATTAAAAGACAGATGAATAATTTATGGGAATTTGTTAACAATAATTATGACCTTATATTAGTGTTGACTTCCTTTAATATATAGGGCTTGATGCTATCGAAGATGAACGACCCAATGGAGTTAATGAAACTTTGGAAGACTGACGCTAAAAAACCAAGATTCTGGAAGTCCATATCAATATTATTGAACGTCAAATCCATGTCGATATCCTGAGCATGTAATTTTCCATCACTACCAACTTCTAATCTCGCTAAACCTTGTACGTTCACTCCAGTCAGTTTGACTATAAAATCACCAGCAGAGCTTGACAACCAAGATGATAACGTATAAAGACCTCGAATGTCCAAGCTCTGTATATCCAAGGCTACAGAAACTTGCATAAGAGCTAGTTCGGAACGTATATTCTCAATTCGAAATTTACTGAGACCGTAGACTTTAATGGAATTAAGATTCATCGTGAACATAGAAAACGAGTGCTTCATATCTGGTACGGACATAGGATCGGGTACCGGAGCACCTGGTAGTCCAATCGGATCTGGCTGCTGATAATGATTTAAGATAGCACGAATCTGGTTTCCAAGTTGCTTTTCACCTTGTGCAATTGAGGTCAAATTATTCAATATCGATTCATGATTTTCTGAAACAATCGGTGCTTTCATTAAACTGCTTTAAAAATATAAAAATCACATAAACAATAAAAAATTGTAAAATAACTATAGCGAAATCAATTTTGAACAAACGAAAACTTGGTGTTATTTATAATGAATGTAAATACTAAGAGTAATAAAGTTAATTAAAAAACATAAAAAAAGTCTGAAATATACTAAAATGATTGAACTAATAAGACTAAATATACAATTAATAATCAAATGTCTTTTATAAGCTGTATTATATATACTCTGCTACAAATTCTAACATGATACTCTTAAGAACATAAAAATACCCTTTTTACGTAAAAGTTCCATTTTTGTAAAAACTTAGGTAACGGCTAAGCATATGTAATAATAGTAAATTACCACAGGAAATCTTGCTCGTAAATACATTAAACAAACAATATCATGTATACATTTAAATCATAATCAAAATATTTTATAGAAAAATCAATTATCTATTTTCTTGTTTAATCTAAGTTAAAAACCAGAACCCCTAATTAAAACTATTATTCAACATTTTTTATTTTATAGTTCAATCCTTAAAATTATTATTACAAAGAGCGTCAGTTTCTTAAATTTATATTATTTTAAACATACATAATCTAGTATTATTCTGATATAAAATATTGGAGCATGTTGTAATTTGTATTGTTTCCTCTAACAATAACTTTTATAGAAAACTTGTATTTCATTACTATGAAGAGTTTTATTATACATTAAAAAATTTTTTATTTAATATAACAATTTACGTTACTTCAATTTTATAACTGAAAAAATTAACCTACATTATTTATTAGTATTAATTATCTGAAAACATTGTTTCATTTTCTATTCCATTGTATGAAATTTTTTTTAGATAAATCCTTAAGTAATTTAAAAAAATATTTAAAAATATTATAAAAATAATATTAGTAAGGGCTATTCTTTACATTACAAATCGGTATATCGATTGACGATATAATTAAAATTTATAATCAAAATCATTGTTCAAGCATATGTATTTGATGTTTTTTTTTTAAATTATACGTAAAAACAAAATCATTATATATATATATATATATTATATATATGCATGTATAATTTAGTTGCTATTGCTTCATAATTCATTACATAAAAATGAATGTATAAATACATATTTTAAATATCATAATCAATTTAAATGTAATAAAATAGATATATAGTGATTACAATACTAAACAATTATAGGAATATATAAATAACTTACCACCATATACGAGCAAGCAGAAATATATTAGGCTATAATTAAAAAGCACAATTGTTTTCATGATGTCGATTTTGACAATTGTACACTTTGAGAAATGCAAATTACAGCTTAAATATTATTATTTGTTCAATATACAATTAATCACGCGTTAATACAAACATTTAAACGGTGTTTTATGCAAATATATAATACTGATCCCGAAAACTAATAGAATGTATTCCTTTTAGGGATATTATACATTGGAGAGTAGAAGCGGATGTTGCAGTATCACATGGGTCAAAAGATGGGTCAATCGTTTATCTAACTCGACGTAGTATGATTTCAATTCTCTGTCCCTTTCTTCTTTTCTCGAGTCGCAATCTATCTGTGCTTGATTGTGCTGCCAGACACTCTTTTTTGTATATACAAATCTTATATAAAATTTAACCCTTTTAAAAAGATATGTGAATAAATCTCTTTCTGGTTATTTTATACTTGCACTTGCATACAATTTTAAACTTAATTTTAAAAGTATTCCATTTAACAATGCTGCTTACTAATTTAACTCATTATCAATTATAATAATCAAATTAATCAATTCAAGATTAGGGTCGTAGCAGAAATAGTCCCTACCATTCTATCGAATATAAATATTTCATCGATTTTGCATTGATGTTCGATTATCTATTATAAATTTATATACATATTTAGGTTTTTTTAAAATATATTTTAAGAAAGATATTATTGTAGCAAAGTGAAGTAATTATAATTTAGATATGAAAAAAATGCAAAATGTTTCTCTACTTTTTAGAATACTGATTTTTATCGGTATATTTCAGTACAATTATACTCATTTTAATATAATAAATTTATAATATATATTATAATAGACATGTACTGCTTATGTACTTTACATAAAAAAAGTTTAGTACATAAAATACCAAATACAAATAAATTTAAAGTTGAAAGCAAAAAAAATATGAATTTCTGTCTACTTTTTTTGTAAAGTCAAATTTTTAATAAAACCAAAACAATATTAATATTTGAAAAAAAATAAAATTAAAAAAATTTGATGATAATTAAATTATAAAACTGAAATAATTTTATAATGATTTCTATATTTTAGAACCCGAAAATAAAAGTAAACTAGAAAAAAATTAAATGTATCAAAAAAAATTAGTGTAGAGTCAAGCCTCAACTAACTTCAGTGATACATAACTATATTTTATAATATTTATTATATACTATAACATTTTATTTTTTTAAATATAAACTTTTATTTGATTTACGTAGGTTCGCATCATTTGAAATCATTAAAGCAAATCTTCTTTTATAAAAAATTATTGTTCTTTAATAAATGCATTCTTCTTAAATACAGAAATTTCATTATTCATTGTAATGGAGAATTTAAAGTTCTAATTAATCGTATAAAACATTATAGATTTCAATATATATTTATAATGTTTATCATTATACAAAAATATATGGTTTAAGTACAATTACATTTCATTAAAAAAAAAAAATTATAAATAATTTTTGGATGAATCAAAAGAAAATTTTAAAACTAGAAAAAAATTTTACACTACTTTTTTAAAATACTAATTCGAAATATCTCAAAATAGAAATTTTTTGATGAATGAAGTAAAATAATATGTATTGTATCTTACTAAATGTAATTTAGCTTATATAAAAATATGAGAAAAATAAAAATATGAAAAAGAAAAAAAAATCAATCTCAAATAAAATTATACAGAAATACTTATTTGAATTTACTTTAATGTAAAAATTATTTTAATCCCCATATTTCTTAAATTCGCTTATAAACTTATCTAAAAGTTAAAAATTTATTCGGATAACTTTTAAATAAAAGCAGTAATTCTATTTTATAAAGATTTACAAATAGACATATACAAACAAATTTTATTTTAATTGAATCGACAAATTTTAATTTCTCTTGACAAAAAATGTTTTTTGATATTTCTTCAAACTTTCATAAAGTAATTTAAAAAACAATTTCTTTTTAGTATAAATTAATATTAAAAGATGTGTACTTATGTAAAATATTGTTGATAATTTAAATGTTATTACAATAAAAATAGTAAATTTTTATAAAAAGAAGTAGATTAGTTGATCGTCAACTTCTTCGATTGGGACAGTAATAGTTTTAATAACATATTTAATAACAATAAAACTACAAAATTATCAATACTAATTATCAACACTAATATGCTTGATTGAAGTAAAAAAATGATTATTTTATCTATTTAAATTATCTAATAAAAATATTATGTTAGTTCACAAGTCTTTATGATTTAGTTTCCTTAATTTATTGTCCTATTTATATTATCTTTATTTGGCGGTCAGATTACATTAGATGATTTTTATGAAAAATTGCCTTTATATTAAAAAAATTTAATTATATAAGATGTTAAAAAAAATTATATATAAAATAAATTGGTTACAAATATTGAAACATTTTAAATAAAAATGTTGTAAAAACAATTTTATTTCCAATATAAAAACATCAGACTGATGATATATATCAAAAAAATATTCATTTATCCGTACAATTGGATATAATTTATTCTATTATTAATTACGTTAGTATTGCTTATTATTATCATAACAAAACAAAAGAAAACATTTTTAATTTTTTTTATATAATATTATAATTAAATAATGAGTAATGATGTAGCGTTTATGATAGTGTATATAAGTATAATCTAACTTATCGATGATGTCAGTATTGTATTATCGCAATGAAGCGGATAAGCTGATGGTCAATATTTCTTTGTAAATCTTATCCATTGCCAGTCTATCAATCACTTCTCAGAAGTTTAATTATTTTATAAAATCAATTCGTTCAAAAATTAGAAGTCTTATAATAATGATAGAAAAATAAAATTTTTAGAATTGTTCTATTTATCTTAGATTGCTTAATTGATAAAAAATAATCACAACTTTTTAAATATTTTAGGCGTATTTTTTAAAAGATTTTTCTTAAAAAATAATTTTTTATAACAGTTCTTGATATTAGTAAATACTTCAATATTTAATAAGTTATAAATCTTTGTTTGTTTTATAATACAATATTACATTTAGGGAAAATATTATCGATTGTGTAAGGTATTTGAAAATGGATATTGAATTAGTAGCAAGAAATTCCTTATCTTCATTCCAAAGAACTATAGATGAAAATTTTATTGTCTCACCTGGACATTTAGAAGATTGGGCCTGGTGTAATTTAAGAGTGATTAAACATTTTTTTACTAAAATTTCGTACAAAATAAAACTTTTTTATATAATTAATTCAATTCAATAAATATATTTTTAGAAGCAGTTCAAAAAAAAAAATCTTGAAAAGTTATATTTACTTTATCGTACAAAAATTGAAAATGGGTATATGTCTCTTCTTGTGTTGCTACAGTTGATTCTTAATATTGTGCATTGTGTCATTTTATTTGCAACGGTAAATAATATACATGTTTTATAATTTTTAATTGAAAACTACCAATTATATACATTTAAGCATGTTTTAGATAGAAGTTAAAAATATAATAGTTGATTTAATTGCTTGTGGTATAGTTAATGCTTTAATATTTCCCGTAATTGCTTTTTCTTTTCGTGCTCAATTAGTTTTAAAAGAATCATATTTATCAATTTGCCTTTCTTGTTTAATAATTGTACTCCTCATTATCGGCGATTTAATTGTAGTAATTTATTATACACTAACAAACATAAATGAAGATTTATCATTTAGGTATGTATACAATTTTTATAAACTTTGCTTTATTTATAACATGATATATAAACTCATATTTTTTAGGCCTGTATATTCAACACATACATTGTTGGTATGTTATATATTTCTGCCACTATCTAGTAATCTTCACGCTTTTATACTAGGAATTACAGCATCGCTTTGCTACCTTGCAAGCCTTTTCCTAATCACGTACAGAAATGAGGCTAATTTTGGTTTAAAGGTATTTCCTTAAAAGAAACATGAATTGTAGCAAACTCGTAATCTATTACAAATTTTATTTTATTTTTAGGTAAACTATGAATTTAAAAATGAGCCTACTAAATTTTATTGAATCAGTATATTATTTTCATAATTTAGGGAATATTTAAAAAGCTTACTAAATTAAATATTTATTTAGTATATAAACCTTTTTCGTATTAAATTATAGTAAATATTCATGTATGTTATAAATATTGTAAAAAATATTCATAAAAATTATCGATTACAGATAACAACTGATGTTATGTATCATTTTTGTGTGAATTGTTTGGGTCTGTACTTTCGTTTCATGAATGAGGTGATGATTAGAAGATCTTTTTTAGATAGAAGAAAATGTGTAGAATCGACGCTTCGACTTAATTATGAAAAAGATCAGGAGGTAATAAATATAATACAAATAATTTCTAAGTTTTTCAAAGATAAATACAGTGACATTCGTTCTCGTTCACACTGTCTACATGGACCCACGCACACACATATATTAAAATATATATCAATAATTAAATCATTTTTTTTAATATTGGATTCAATTAGAATTATGTATTTCTATCTAGTAGTAAAATCTAAATTATTACTTTACATCTAATAAAATATTGTATATTCATATAAAATTCTGATTGAACCAAAATTTTGAAAATAATTGATGGTTTTAAATTATACATGAATATTTGATTCAAAATAATAATGATTTGATTTTTAACCTTATAACTTTTATATAGTTGATATAATTTTTCATGTTAAGCCTACATAGTAGTAAAAATATATTACTAGTGTGAAATTTTACTTACTTCTTCAACAATGAATTAGCTTTAAAATAATTAAAACATATTTTAAAGAATCGAAATTTAAAGGTGTAATAATTAATTCTTTTTAGGAACAAATTACGCGAAGTGTTTTACCAATACACTTTGCAGCTAAAATAAAAGAGAATTTTCGCGATATTTGCAAATTTGTAGAAGAGCATAAAAAGACACCATTTGAAGAAAGAAAATCATCGTCAATATCAAAGTAAATCGAATATTTTATATTGTTTCTAAATTATTATAATATTTAATAAATTTGGTTAATTATTATAATAATAGGGATTTTTACGTTGAAATGCATGAAAATGTTAGTATTTTGTATGCAGATGTTGTAAATTTTTCTGGATTAACCGTTACTTTACCTGTAAAAAAGTTAGTAGAGACATTAAACGATCTTTTTGGTAGCTTTGACGAAGCTTCTGAGCGACATAGTGTTCTCAGAATTAAATTCCTTGGAGACTGTTATTATTGTGTCAGTGGTATACCAAATCCTAACCCACACCATGCTAAGAGCTGTGTTGATCTAGGCAAGTATTTTTTTGTGAATTGATTTTTAAATTATGCAGACCTATCATGTGAAATAATTATTTAATTGCCTGTAATTTATACAAAGTAGAAATTGAAATTTAATAAATAAAAAAATTAAAAAGAAAAATTTTTTATAATTACTTTTATAATATATTATTGCCTTAATGCTATTGATTTTAAAAATTAGAAAAATTTCGATAAGTATTATTACGTACAACTATAAGCACTTAAAAACGTACTACAGATAAATAATTAATAGGTTTATAAACCTAAATTTTTATTATAATTGACAATTAATTAATTGAATAAATAAGCCTAAAAAATACTACGGGGAACTAGTATATAATATTGGGCACTTGTTAACATATGTTATTACGTATTTGAAAATTAAGGCAATGAAGGCATCATAATTTACATGTTGGATTTTAGAACCTTGAATTAGTTAATATATTTCTTCTCTGATAAGATATCAATATCTAAACTTTATTTTAGCTTTAAAAATCAATTATAACCGTCTGGAAACAGCTACAAAAATTAACTTTAGCAAAGTATAAATAATATTTAATTATCATATTATGATTATATTCAAAAGTGAATTCATTCACGGTAGATTAATATAAAAATAGCAATCATATGCTTTCAATTTAAAAATTATATTATCTTAATTTTTTAATGTTTATAGGTTTAGAGATGATTAACATCATCAATAGTGTTCGCGTCAGAGTGCAGAGAGAATGTGGCGTTGATGTTAACATGCGAATAGGTATACATTCTGGAAAAATCATTTCAGGAATTCTCGGTACTAATAAGTGGCAATATGATATTTGGTCTCGTGATGTTATTATAGCAAATAAAATGGAACAGACTGGTGTAGCTGGAAAAGTACACGTTACTCAACAAACTTTAAACCTTTTAGACAGTAAATCGTATAATTACAAACCAGTAAAAAAAATAAATGATGATATTCTTGATAAATACGGTATAATACAAAGTTACCTTATTACGTCTGCTGCATTCGAATCATCAACTTCATTAGTATATTTTTTACTTAGATGTTTGCAATACATTAATTGCTACTTGTAATTAAATATAGTATATTTACAGAATACGGATGTAAATTTCTTGCTTATAAAAACAGCAAATTCATCATCACTTTCTAAGAACCAGTCATATAATTTGAAATAGTATGTTAATCTGTTACTAAAGGAAGTTTAGATTTCTTATGATACAATGATGTTTCGGATAATAATACGAATAAGAAGAAGAATAATGATAACAACAATAATAAACAATAATAATGCTAATAATGGTGATATTATTAGGATAAAGAGCAAATGATATTTGTAAACACCAAGACAAATAATTCATTACTTTCATCGTCTATATAGGCGTTGAAGGTCTCTTTCTATATAAACATGTAACTAGTATATTAATATAATTTATTTTAAATTATTATTGCAAAAATTTTGTATAACTTTTTATATATTTAAACCATTTTACATTATTATTTATTTGTCATTGTTATACTATTTATTTTTAAGAAGTATTTTTTATATATTTTTTAATAATCTAGCTAATTTGTACTACTATAGCATTCAAAGAAGTGCCAATTTTTTGCATTCATGTCTACAAGATTATAATCTTATGCTGAGAGCTGCAGATGCCGAAATGGAAAAAGCAATTGAACAGATGCCTCTTACTAAATGGAAGTAAGCAAAAATGTTTAACATCTGCTACTCTGAATATTATAGTATTATAATTATATTATCTATATGAATAAATACAAAAAATTGTGTATCACATTGTATTATTATTATCTATTATTAAATTTAATATATTCTCGTATACTAAACTTTTCTGTGTCTGTGCATGTGTGTGCGTGCGCTTATGCGTGCGAGCCAGTGTATGGGTTTGTAAGTTGCAAACAATTTTGTAGTTGTATACAAATATATACTATGTAGTGTTTTATAATATCTAGGCAATGGTACAAATGGCAAAACATTAACCCTCTTTTCTTAACATTTTCACAAAAAAGTTGGGAAATACCATATTTACGAGAACCAGATCCGCTATTTAAATTTTATATTGCATGTGTTACAATAGTTATGATTTTTTCTGGATTTATCTTAATGATTCCTATTGCGAGTTCAAACTATCAAAGGTAAATATTTAAAGTAACTATACAATTATTTTATCATTATTACATAGATATTAAATTGATTAATTCATCACAATTTTAAAACAACAATAATAATAAAAAAGTACATAGTCATAAGAAATTTTTTTAATACATTATAAAAATTTGAAATAAAATTTTAATAAAAATTGCTTTCATTGTTCTTTACGTAATTGTAGATTATATAAATTTAAATTTTTACTAAATTTTTAGATATTGTTTTTACGCAAATAAATTTTATATTTAACACGTTTATGATCTAGAATTGTAATAGAAAAAAATCATTTTGTTAGCTATGTAAATATTAAATATTAATGAATGTTACAAAAAAACCTTTGTTCATTTTCTATTTATGTTTTTTAAATATTTATAGGTAGTGTCACTATCAATTCACGGCAATAAATTGTCATTATCTAAAGCTTGAACGTTTTCAACATAATAAAGGGCAATTAATTTAAAGTATGAAAAAGCTTGTATAAGGGAAAAACATTCATTAGAAAAATACAAAATGTACATATGACATGACATATTAATTTATATTTTTTACTATAAGATATGTGTTTTATTATAAATTTAGTCTGAAAAAATATGAATAAAATACTTTTTATAACTTTAATGTGTTTATTAAATAAGTTTAAGTGTTTTTTTAATGGATATGTAGACTGGATATGTTTAACTGGATATGTTTAACTGGATGTTTTTTTTTCAATTTAATAATCATTATTGTATATAATATATTTAAAATCAGAGAGTAATATCAAATATTTTAGCTGGACCTCGGTCGAAATGAATATTGTAAGTTATGCAATAACTTTAGCATTTATTATTATTTTAATACCATTTACATGGACACAATTTTTATGGATTCGATATAAAAATTTACACGATGAAGGTGAAAGTAGCACTGAACATCAACCCCAGAATAAAATACTTAACTTTTTTTACCAGATCAGTGTAAAGGTATATATATATATATAATACCTTTATAATGAATGTAATCAGAATATAAGTAATGAATAAAATGTAATTCTTATTTAATTCTATTTTAAATGATTTTTAAATAGATCATTTGGAATGAAATTCTTAGAATCAGTCTTTACTTTATAATAACTGCAATGACAGCTATGACTACCGTTTTTAATTTTTTGGTAAATATTAATTAAGATATATTTTAATTATAAATTGAAAATACAAAAAGTTTAAATTTTAACATAACTATTATAGATCGATTGTAAATACGATATTTTGTATCCAGAAAATAATATAACGTCAAGTATATCAGAATCAAAAGTACCAGACAAAAAATGTATTTTAACTCCATGGGTAAGAAAACGTTTCATTGAAGTATTGAAGTTTTAATAAACTCGTATAGATTCATTAAAATCCCATGAATTATTTATGAACATTAGCTTTTAATTATTAAAAAAATTTTTTTTTAAATAATTATTTTAATTAAATCATCTTTTTAAATTTAATTCCTTATTCCAGCAATTAACAGAAACCTGTTCATTGGCAATTTTAACAACTTTTTTATTATTGAGAATTCACTTTCTTCTAAAATTTTGTGCAGCTTTTACAATTATGACATTTTATATAGGAAACGTTTGGAACTTTAAGGCCTTTTTATTTCAGGTATTTTATTAGGAATATTAATATTTAATAATTCTTTACAATTATTTTTTTAATTAATTTTTATATAGTCTAGTGATGAAACATGGAATCCTTATATTGGAACAAGGCTTGTACACATTTTAACAATCGCTTATTTAACTTTTTCTCTACACTTAATTGATCGTCAGGTAATATTTAAAAATATTACAAAAACTATTTGTGCATCATTTCAACTATTTTAGGTAGAATATCTAAATAGACTTGATTATAAATGGAAACGTCAATTAACAAAAGACCAAGATGAAGCTTTTTATACGAGAAGTGCAAACAAATTATTATTACGTAATATACTTCCAGACCACGTTGGTAAGATAATAATAAAATAATTGTGTCTTAAAAATTATTAGATGTAATAAGTTGTCAAAAAAAATTTTCAATTATTTCCTAATATAATTTTGGAATTTTTAAGCTCTAAAACAATGTTAAAAATATTCGTAGTTTCGTTTTCGATGTCTCCGTAGGCATAAGCTTATGAATCAGTTAGTTAAAATGATATTCAGTCTTTAAAAAAAATAAATATAAAAAATGTATGAAAATCAAGTGAAGTATTTATGTTTTAAAGAATTTTGATTTATTGCTTTGAATAATGTAAAAATCAAATTTTTCATGTGTGTGCTTGCGCGTGAATTCAATAAATATGCATATGCCCATGCATGTATATTTTTTTATAAATCTGTTTCATCATGAAATTACAATGTTACCTTATATACATAATTTTTTTTCAAGCTGAATATTACTTGAATATGGATAGAAAAGAAGAAAATGCACTTTATCATGAAGTTCACAGTAATGTGGCAGTGATGTTTGCAACTTTAACCGATCTTTTGATTGACGAGAGTAATATTTTACTTGATTTTAATGAAATAATTTGTCAATTTGACAAGCTACTTTTCGAGCCAAACTATTTAAGCAGGATTGAAAAAATAAAAATTGCAGGTTTAAAGACTACGATATATAGACGATAATTTTTTTTAGTTCTTTAGTACACAAACTTTTTGTAGGTACAACATATATGGCAGTTTGTGGATTAGAAATATCAAGGCCGAATTCTAGCCACAGTCATGATATAAATGAGCTACAATCTAAATATAATGCAGTACATATTATGGTCCATTTTGCAGCTAAAATGATGTCTATTCTTGAAAATATAAAAATGCAAACAGCAAAACCTTTCAAGTAAAATATTCTTTCATAATTTACTAAACACTTTTGTAACCAAAAACTGTGTAGAAAAAATATTTTTTATAAAATGATAATGGTAAACGGTGTCCTCAAATGAAAAAGCTTCATGAAATAAAGTTAAAAAAATTTTAATTTAAAAGAATAGGAACTAGTTGAGTAACAAAAGTATACAAACATCAATATTCTTAGAAAGCTTATCACGTTCGAATTATTATTAGACATTTTATGAGTCCACTACGTTTAGATAAGAAATAGAACCGCAATAGATATTTATTATACTATAAATAAATAAAAGAGATGATTTTTAATTATTTATAAACTTTTTATAGTGCTATATCATAATTTTAATTTCCTTTGTAAATCTAAATATAATAATATTTATATTATTATATATTATAATTCGTAAATCTAAATTATCTTTTCAATTTTGTTTCTAAAAGTTCAAGCAAATTGAAGAATTATTTTTATAGTATTGAATATACTATTAATTTAATAATATTTATTTTTTTAAATCATTAACATATTTTTTAACCATAATACTTCTGAGTCATAAATTAAAAATGTGTAATTAATCTGTTAGATTGAGAATTGGAATATCACATGGTGAGGTAACTGCTGGAGTGGTAGGTGCTCAAAAACCTCTATATGATGTTTGGGGCGATGCTGTTAATATGGCATCAAGAATGGATACAACTGGTGAAGCTGGACAAATACAAGTATGAATCATCGCTACATTAAATACATTCTACAATAATTACATGGATTTTAGGACGTAAAATTATCACATTTAATTTCAAAATTAATGGATTTCTTATAAATCGTTTCCATAATAAACAGTTTAATAATATTTTTATTGAGATAAACTTAATTATATAGAATTTAACTAGATT
The DNA here is from genome assembly GCA_018907135.1 of Kradibia gibbosae. Taxonomy (NCBI): domain Eukaryota; kingdom Metazoa; phylum Arthropoda; class Insecta; order Hymenoptera; family Agaonidae; genus Kradibia; species Kradibia gibbosae. The sequence continues at coordinate 23,434,553 of JACCHX010000004.1, read as the reverse complement.
GATAATTTTACTGCATTTTTTAATTATTATTTTAATAACGAATAAAATTTGTATTATTTATTTAAATATTTATTAATACAAATTCTACATTATTTTTTTGTAAGGTATTTTTAAATTTTTGGGGTATATTAAAAACATATAAGAATATTGCTAAACTTGTGATATAATTCAGTACTTAAATAATTTTGCGTATGTAAAACAGGTAACAAAAGAAACTGCACAATTACTAGAAGACGAAGGTATTTTATGTCATCTTCGAGGTGAAATTTGGGTAAAGTCAAAAGGATTGGTTGCGACATACTTTATAAGTCTTGATGAACAAATGAAACTTAAAAAAAGGTTAAAGAATGGAATCAGTAATGATTAATGTACATTGAACAACTTTATTTAATAATATTTCAGAAAATGATATTATTCCAATATTATTTTCTAAAATTTAACAATAATTGAACTACAAGTTTATTTTAAGTATTAAAAATATTAATTTTTGAATATTAACGTTATTTTTTAAATAAAAACGATCATTAAATACAAAAGGCTTAATTAATGAAATTATATAAATTTCAAATAACTATCATTATAATTATTTTTGCTTTAATGTCAACATTATTAGCTTAAATTTTTTAGACATACACTTTTTATTTTAAAAATAGATTTTAATTCACTGACATGAACTCATAAATACGATTGAATCTTGTATAACTTTTATCAAAACCTCTGAATTTTCCTATCACCTTTTATTGAATTTAAGAAGGAACAAAAAAACCGATAAAGTGCTAAACTCATACATATTTATGCATAAATTATTCTGCATTGACTATATTTAAAATATTTTATAATTAAATTTCTCTACTATCTTTACTTTAATGCAAATTATTGAAACACGAGTAAGCTATGAAGTAAGCATTGTAAAATTGTCGAAAAATATTATATACATATATTATATTAAACATTAATAATATGATGGAAAAAATAGTTTACAACAATTATCTTTATATAAATACTGTGAGTAAATTACTGTAATATAAGAAATAATGTATGCTTATATGAAAAATATATTGAAGAAACAATTATTGTATCTGAATTAAAATTTCCAACTATAAATTATTATATTAAAAACGAGAAAACTCTATATTTATATATAAGTCATTCATTAATGAAATTTAATTTAATTAACATCATTGTTTTATTTAAAAGGTGCATAACATTGACTTATGCATTACGACAACATCGTTTGCATGTACAAAATCAATATTCATTATTAATGAATATGAATAGTTTGATAAAAATGTTTACAGATTATATAGGATAGAAAATAAACCTCACAAAAAAAATTAATAAACACTTTGTATTACATCCAACTATTCAGAGTTTGTAAGATACACATGTATGTTTAAAGTATTACATTTAGCGATTACTGGAATAAACGGGACGACACTATTGCACTCACATTCTTTAAGCTGGTTTTTATCATTGCTATTAGAAACACTAATTTTTTAAATATTTTTATTGCGCCTTACTAACGATCATTAAAAATTAATCGACATCCTAATCCTTTAATTCTTAGACTTATGTTCTTTCAATTTTTATTGCACTTTTTTCATTAATACCATCCACATCATAGGGATGATTAAATCTTATATTCACTGATTTCTTCTTTATTGTTCTTTGTTTCTTCCAAATTCATTTGCAAATTTAAGAAAAACAGGGATTGGATTCATTTTATGATTTTTTATTACATTCTTTTAAATATCTCTTGTTTTAGACTATTTATATTATAGTGTTATTCATAATTAATTTTATTGCAAAGTTAAATTTTTGTTGTCAGAAAAATAGAAATAAATAATTATAAATATATAATAAACCAATATACATAAATTTAATGTAAATTCTCATTCTACTACTAATGTTAACAGTTTATATAAAAAATGATACATACAAATTTTAATTTGTAAAATTTAATTGTTTAAAATTTAATTTAATTGTTAAATTTGTTAGAATATTTTGAAACATTATTAAATGTATTCATAAAATTTTCCTTTATCAATGAAGTATACAAAAAAATTACAAATCAAAGCTGTAGAACATTTAAATATTAATTGAAAAAGCATTCCAAGATTTGAACTAACATAAACTTCAAAACTAACAATAAATTATACAAAATACATACATTATTCTAAAAATTAAAAAAAATTTATATCTTTAAAAACAACATTATTGTAAGATTAATAAAGAACAATCACTCAAATTCTGAACAATGGAACTTTTTTAAGAATTAAAAAGTCAACGTTATATCATCATCGAATGAACACTACAACGTTTTAAATGAGAATTTTTCTCATATTTGTATGCTTAAAATCTTTAAATTTAATAATTAGTCTTATTTAAATAAATTAAATTTTACTTCTTATATAAGCTTTTTATATTTTGTTATTCATTGTTTATTTATTAAAAAAATTCTCATTTCAACAAACTATGTTGCTTATTTACAAATAATTTAAACATGTTGCAAATTTTCTGTTTTGAAAATTTATTTATAAATTATAACAATAATATTATTACTATTATTACTATTTTATATATTTAAAACTTTATAATGAATAAAAAAACAACTGACTTTTTCAATTAATTAATTATATCTTTAAATTACGAATGTGTATATAATAATATTTATTGAAAAAATCCTGAAATAAATGCTATTCCATGCCATACAATAAATATATTTTGCAACAAAAATTTTTATATATAAAATCATGCCTACGAAATATTGTAATTAATATAAAAAATGTTACGGATGTAGGGAGCGAGACGTATGTACAGATAAAACCGCGTATCTCAGTTCATTTCAATGATAGCAAAAAAAGGAAGGAAACAATGTCGAAAAGAGCAGACAGGAGATAAATAATATTATGTTGCAAGATAAGTGTTTTTTATTTAAAAAACAAATTTTACGATTAGATTATAAATTATGCATTCTGCGGTAAAACTTGCTTTCAAAGTATAAACAAATTTTGTGTGTCAAGCATTCTGCAACAAAAAATTAATTTTCATTATATCTTGAATTTAAAAATAATTATGAATAAGAAGTTATAAATTTTAGAAAATCATAAAAATTACATCTAAAAAATTTCATTATTGTTCTGCATAATTGTTGTTTAGGTTTATAGTATGTTATAATACCTTTGCAATCAAAATTCTTTTATTTAGTTTATTTTATTATTTTATTATTAATTATGAATAAATAATAAATTTTGGTTTCTGTAAAATGTTTTCATATACGAATACGTTATCATCTGTGAGAAAATTTCTAAATTTATCATATTATACAACAAAATTGTTTATTAAAACTACAATCCAATATAACGTATTTTCAAAAATATTTCTTTATCATTGCCAAAAAAATCTGACCAAAGATGTATTACAATCAAGAAATTTAATTATTTATAAATTATTAAATACGTTGATTTATTTGAATTTTTAAGTAAATAAATAATAAAATTAATTATTATAATAATTTTATTTGTATGATGAATGTTAATACGATTTTTTATCCAATATGTAAATAATCGAATACCTAGTATAGAATTTTCTTAAAAAATAAACATTATTTATTAACAGTTTAGTAATATAATTAGTTTTGTTGTGCAAAATTTAATAAATGTGGAGAATATGCTATCATTTAGAAGTTTATACATTTAAATACAATTAGAAAAAAACTTACTTACAATTATTGGATATTTGCGAAGTTAATACTAGTGTATTTTTTTTCTATTGATGTAAATATAATTATATTAAGATTAATATAAATTTATTATGTTAATTATTCCCAAAAAAAGGTATAAACATTTATAAATGTCTTCATAAAACCATAGTTAATATTTTCGTAAAAAAATATTAATAATTTACTGGCATAAGAAAACAAAACTTGTTATAAATTGTTATTATAAACAATAAAGATTACAATGTTGAAATGTTTAAAAACAATCATTTTGGATTTTTAGGAATTTTATTACTCGATCTCTTCATCGTTAACTATGTATCAACTATATAATTAGGAAACTTTTCGCTAACTATATATTAACTAAGAAATTATTATTATAAAATCGTAAATGGAATTTATACAAATCTTTTTTAAAAAATGTATTTATTTATATGTTATTACTGTAAATAAAGTTAGTAAAGGCCATTACATGTCTATTAATAAGAATTTAATAAAAAACCTGTAACAGGAAGATTATTAAAAATTAATTTTTTCCTAATTAATTAGTTATTAACTTATTACAAATATAAATTATTACTCCCATAATTACACTTTACTATCGTAAAAAATTAGTTTCATCATTCAAAATTATTAATTGTTTTAAATTAAGAACTTTTTAAAAACGAATTAGATATGTAAATATAATCATTTAAAATTATATTGTCTTTTATAAATATGGGGTTTATGGCAAAACAATTTTTTTGGAAGAAAGTTTGTAGAAAAATTAGAAGTGAGGCAAACAATTATATTAATCATGAATTGATAATCGATACGTAAAGAAAATAAAAAACGAAAAATTAAAAATATACTTTGAATTTGTTTTCCATGACTATTGCGTAGAGTAACAATAATAAACTATAAACCTATATTATCACTTTACTACATCTACAGACATACTTTTAAATTTGTTCATGTAAGTCCTGTTACACATCTATATTTTAAAGAATGTACTACCATCCCTACGCAATTGCTTATGAGATTGTTATCATTTACGTGTATTTTTTTATCTTTTCTATTAAATTATACCTTTAATATTAACCCTATAGTAAGCTAAAGTTTACTTTTATCCGAGTTTTTATATTAATTGAATCTAAAAATACTTTAATAATAGTAAGGAATATTGAATCATTATAATAATCTTTGGAAAAAAAGTTCTTGATTGAATTCAATTAAATCAAATTACAAATAAAATAACTATTTATGATTGTGTAAAACAGATTAAAAAAATACAAAAATAAATATTTAAAATAAAAAAAATACCTCCCCGGCGGGGAATCGAACCCCGGTCTCCCGCGTGACAGGCGGGGATACTGACCACTATACTACCGAGGAATCAATGTTGTTTATTTATTTATAACTTATATATTTAATTGATATAACAAAGAAATTTTAATATTTAAATCCTACAAATATTTAAGCACTAATACTTAATTTTCAAAATACAAAGATTTTTTTAAAGCATCAGAATCACATTTAATTTAAGAAGTCTTAATTCTTATTTACAAGATAAAACTGTAGGAGTAGAGGCATAAAGATAAATAAAGGAAAAAAAAGGTTTCTCGAAATATGCACAGATACGTGTTTATGATTGGAAAATTATACATTTAAAAAACGTGTAAGCAAATGAAAAATCCAAGCTTTTTCAATTATAATTTCAATGAATAGCTGATCAATTTATAAAAAAAGCTTCATTGTGAATTAAAGACAGAGCTACGAACTGTATCGCTCAACTGAAAGGAAAAAGTGCGCGCGCACACATAAAGTATGTTCCAGTAGAAAAAAGGTACTTGCATAGAAGGGGCAAAAAATTCGGACGCGAGGTTATATAAACAGTCTTGCGCTTCAAAGACTAGCGGCAATAATCAGTCACTGCTGCTGAACAAACATAATTAAGAATTTACATTCGACCGACTTACAACCTTTTATCATGTTAAGTGATTCCTATGAGTTAAAGTGGTGAGAATTCAAAAACTGAGAATTTCGCTAAATCCTTTAATTAATATTAAATTTTTGCTTTTGACGAAAAACTTAGATAATTCATAAATACAATCATGCGAATGCACGGCATTATTTTTATTGGTAAGTAGTATTTTTACATTACACAAAGTATTAGGATGATGTTACTTCGTTGTAAAATTTTGTTTGATTTGCTTTGTAGAGTCGTAGTTTTACAATCCCTGAACTTTGACCAAAAATTTAAATAATACCCGTGAAGCGGATGCTCGTATGACTTGTGAACTAGGATTTTAACAAAATTTTTTCAACTTGTTCATTATTTTTTATAACTTATTTACTTGCGATGTCTAATGTTATTTTTTATCCTATTATAATTGTTATAAATTGTAATTTACAAAGTTTTTGAAATATAATGAAATTTATGCTAAATTAAATTAGAAAAAATTGTATTCAAACGAAATTTGAAAAACTGATACCCATTTTACCACTGCTATGGTGTATCAATTATATGATACGATTATTCGTAAAATTTTATAAAGCAGATTCACTTTTGATTAAAAATATAACGAATGATAAGTAGAGCACTATTTATATTGTAATGGGTACGTGATTGAAAATACATCGTAATATCGTTCATTGTAATATTTATAGAATTTGAAGTATTATTAAATAAAACTTAAGAATAATAACCTAATATATTTATTATTTTGATAATTTATTTAATTACTCGTGGTATATTAAACATTTCTGTAATTAAGATTGTTTATGCTACTTGAAAGCTATTTTATTTCTTTGTAAGTTTCATATTAAATAATAGAAATAGAAGTTATTATGAAAAACTTAATTTGATTTTAATAATCTAATTCATTAATTTCTTAAACACCTTATGTCCATGTACTTTGTTTTGCATCCTTCAATTTAAATTTTTAGACGACCGATTTTAAAATACCATATACTTATGCTCTTCAATAATATACACTATTATTTAAGTATATTAATCAATCAAAAACACTAACAATTATTTGAAATCCTGATATGTTTATCCCTGTATTATATAATAATCATGAATACATTATTCGTTCAATTAAAATAATGTCTTTTTAAAACAATTATACAGAAGAAAAAATGTATACAATTACAATACAAGGTAATTATAATGTATTATCACCTGTTTATTGTTATATAATGTTTCATAATCGTGAAGTTTACACTAATTAATAAAAGATTATTAAGGAAAAAATCAATCTATTAAATAATTACAGGCCTTGGGCTAATATACTATGCATACACTCAAACCATACCGAGCGTAGAACAAGCTTTGTCGCAAGTGAATGAGGTCATAGATATTCCTCAATTAAAAAATCTGAATATTTCGGAGCTCCCATTCAAAGATGCGGAAAACGTTCTAAAGAAAAAATGCGAAAAGAACGGAGGCCCAGGTTCGTACGAAGCTGCCAAAAAGGCCGGTGCCCAGGTTTTTAATTGCATGAAGGGACTCGTGAACTTTACTGTTCTTAAGGAAGAGATGGAGAAAGCTAGGCCAACCGGTGACCTCGATGAAGTATTTAAGAAGTATTGCCGCAAAAAGCCTATACTTAAGGGTTGCATGGCGAATTTCACGACAGCGATTGAGCCTTGCCTCGAACCTCAGGAAAAGGAGAACAAAAAGATCGTACATAATATCACTGACAAAATCCTCAACTTTATATGCTTTAAAGAAGGCGATCGCATTGCCCGTTAGTTTCCATATGTTTTTATTAACGATCATTTTTTTTAATTAGATTTATTTTAGTCCATTTTTATTTACATGCTCTTATTGCACCAATTCAAAAATTAGAAATTAAATCCTACAATTTACTAAGTGAATTTTTGATATTATCATTAAATAATACAGTAAAAGTCTTACTTAAAGAATCTCTACAAATTTAAATTATGAACATGTAAGTCCTTATTTTTAGTCATTTTTTATATTTAAAAGTTGCATTTTTCAGTTTTTATTGCGGCTAAAGGGCCTGAATGTTTTCAAAACAAGGCAAAAATAATTACAGAGTGTGCTAATACTACTTATGGAAATTATAGTAGTAAAATTCCAATCAATTCAGCTAATGGTTTGGCTACTTTGTCGGAAATAAAAAATATCCCATCTCTTATTTTTGACGATAAAACTTGTAGGTATGAAAAAACCTTTAAAATTTCCACACGTTAATTAATACAAGAAAAAGAATAACTTTTGAATAAATTTAGAAAAATTTGATGTATTTTTATGAAGGTTTTTTATAATACATGGTATTAACAACCTCAAAATATTAAAATTTTTATAGAATTTAATGAAGCAATGGAATTAAAAATATGCTTACTGTAAATTAGATATAACAGGAAAAAATACAAGTCCAAAATACTATGAATTTTTACAGAAATATGGACAAGTTACAAATGTGTGTGGTCACGGCCCTTGAAGGTTGCGAAGACCCAACACCCGCAAACCTTCTCGATTCAATTTTCAACTACATTAAGAAGGTGACCCCTTGCGAAAAAATGCTTGCTGATACTCAATAGACTGCATCGTATTGAAATTTTTCAAGGAATACCTCAAGATTTCTGTAGTTCTGTTATCCTATATTAGATAACAAAAAAAGAAACAAAAGATACGTTACACATCTTTCTCAATGATGATTCTTAAATTCATAAATTCTATGCTGGTACCAAAACTCAGCTATGATAAATGACGTGCCAACAATGTAGATTAAAAATCTGTAATTACTTGAACTAACCATTGTCATTTGACATTTAAAAAAAAATTTGTATTTGATGTTTCTGATAATTTTTTTGTCCTGTGCTATAATAAGTTATTGTACAAATATATTTTACTGCACAATTCCTGTTACAATATACAAATTTTGTTGTAATTTCTTTCTTATAATTCCATATTTTATATTTACTACATCAAATTATCCTTAATAAATAGTGGAATCAGCGTCATTATAAAATATATAATTTTCTATTGCGTTTTGCCTTTTTGTAATTGCATATACAATCATGAAGCTAAACTGTAATATAACTTTGTTATTAAGAAATTTTTCTTCTATCAAGTCAATGATTTACAGAAAATTATATTATATTTGTCATAAATAAATTTCTTCTCTCATTTATATTTTAAATTAGACAGAAATAGAACACAGTCCTATAAAACTGCTCCTATTTACTTGTATAAATTATTATCTATCATTGTCATTTAAATTAATAATATTACCTCTGTTAAAGTTTTAATATTATTTAAGCATATACAAACAACACCTACACAAAATACCAAAAACAAGATAAAACATTTATTGTTAGATTTCTTTACATATTATGAATAAATGTTTTTAAAAGTTATTCAATGAATTTTTAATAGTATCTAAAATATATATAATAATATATAAATATATCTTTCTTAGTTTTTTCATCAATTATATCATACAACAAGAATATCTAAGACATCAGAATCCTTTTTTATTAGTAATATACAAATACTAAGGTTATACGTAACCTCTTCACTTATTAATATAGTAATGGATTTAGATGATAAAAAATAATTGAACTCTAAACAAATTTTTTTATTATATTGGTTACCTTGTTTACATTAATCTGTTGTTGCGATTAATATTCTTTCAAGAAGTAGTTGTTTAAAAGACATTATTTCTCTATTTTTTATTATGAAATTCTAGTATCAAAAGTAAATATATATATAATAAATAAATACATGTTTATGTTAGAATAAGATACAAATTTGATTAATAATATAATCATTTCATATCAATGAAATGATAATTAATTAATTCCTATTGTAATACATAATGTAAAAATTTTTTAATGATAATATACCTAATAGCGAATGTTACCACCAGATGGCAATATTTGCCAATGTCTCTCAGAATTTGTTGGACGCGTTAATATTTTACTACCATTGGTAAAAGTAATTAATTATTCGCTTGTGTTCTTGTTGGACACTTGGAATAGAATAAATTGTTTTGCTAAGGTTTCAATAGTAAGCGTTGTACGGAAGTACGGGTGTGTCTGAAGTCTAAATCTAGTGTATAATTGTATATAGTAATATTGTTATATACCCTTAAAGCACGCTCACGCTCTTTTGGGTTTTTATCCACAATCGAGGCCATAGTATCTCAGAAACGCCATTTTGTATGTACAATTGTAGTTAATAAACTAGCTTGAGCTACTTTTTTTTTAAATAAAGTTTTCTCCAACAAAATGTGTGTTTTTTAGTAAACGAGAATTTAAAGAACTATAAAATATGACGCAATTTTTGCCACCTAATTTGTTAGCACTTTTTGCACCTCGTGATCCTATACCTTATTTACCTCCAGTTATTAAGCTACCTCATGATAAAAAAAGTGCTGGATACATTGGCGTAGGGTCATTTTTGAAAAATTTTGAGGTAATATACTTATAATTACAATTAATTGATATTTTAATTATTTTACACACTTCTAGTGCAAATGTACATTATACATACAGAGTGTGTAGTGTAAGATAAAAGATACATTGGTTTTCAGGATCCCAAAGACACTCCTCCACCAGTACGAGTAGAAACTAGTGAGGAAAGATTAGAACGGCGAAGAAGAGAGCGTAATGAACAAGTAGCTTATAAACTAGAACAGGAAATTGCAGTTTGGGATCCTGCAAGTATCCCTAACGTCACTGCTGATCCCTTTAAGACTCTTTTTGTAGCTAGAATAGTAAGAAATTTTGATTTAATTATACTTTAATAATATAATTAATAAAATATTGATCTGTATAATGATTTAAGAACTATGATACATCAGAATCTAAATTGAGGAGAGAATTTGAAGTCCATGGGCCAGTGAAGAAGGTGAGATTAAATAGGAATACAAAATTAAATGTGCTTTCAATATTTACTAAAATATTTTCTGGTTTAAATGTAAAAACTCAAAACTTTTAGATTGTCGTTATTCATAATTCAATAAATGGAAAACCTCGAGGGTACGCCTTTATTGAGTATGAACATGAGAGGGATATGCATTGTAAGTACAAATATAATATACAAAGCTTTCTACTCAAAAAGTCATTTAGCACAGACTACTAAAAAACGCGTCCTTGGGCTACTAGTCTTATTTTTAGCTAGAAGGTGTCATCTAAAGTTAGGAAATGATAGTCATAATAAATACACTTTTATTAGCTTAAACAACAAAAATTAACCAGACAGTACGGGCACTCCTATCATACAATAATCCTGGAGTACACTTCTGTAAAATTATATAATGGTAACTGAAATTAAATACCCATAAAATTTAGCTGTTTTAATTTAATATAGTTTTTATCTTGTTCTTGGTACAACGTGGTGGCCGCTGCTGGTAATTAGTGCCAATCACTATTCCATGAAAATTCCCTGAACCTGCCTGATATGATAGGTTTGTATGTGTGGTAAGATCCAGCATACAATAGCTATTTTTAAAATCATGTAAACGATAAATAGCTAAATTGTCAGTAACAATTAGTTAATAATGCTTGAAAAATTATTTAATTACACAGAATTTAATAAATATACTTGTTACCAATATAAAATCACCTTAAATATTGATAACATATATCAATTTTGATAAAATGTATAAATAACATTGTAAAAACTTTTACTAAAATTAGCATTATTTAATTAAGAAATCACATTACAATTACTTGTCAGTTAATCATTAATTGTTTGTTAAAAATCAATTAATTAGAATTCTACATTGAAATTGATTGTTGGATTAAGGGGAAAGGTTCAGGGACTCTAGTTTTACCAGCTTTTGTTATTTAAGATACATGTTTTTATACTGACAAATATATACATATAACAAATACAAATTTACACCACATACATATATACATATATATATATATATATATATATATATATATATATATATAGACATATATTGTACAGTCTGGTTGCTACTGATATTTTTTATTTGCATGTTTTAAAAATTATTAGCCCCTATTTTCACTGATTATTATTTTAAACATAAAATAATTATCAAAACTTTTGCTGCAAGAAATTATCTAGTTTTTATTGAATTTTTGCATTTTTTATTCCAAAAATTAATCTTTTTTAATATATTTAATAATATATACTATTTTTTTTTTTTTTTTTTTTTTTTTTGAGGATATTTAGTAATTCTTTTTAAATGACATATTGCATTCATTTTACAATATCAATTTCTATATAGAATACTAATTCTGTATTTTATACTCGACTCTTATTCTAATATGATTACTTGCACTTGTAAAAAATTTTATTATGCAATATTTTAATCATTATTAACACGGTGAAATTGCCCATAGAAGAAACCAAGTTAAATTAATTAAAGTTAATGAGAGTAATGCGCAAAATGAGATCGTAAGTAAAAATGATTAAATTACAAAAGCGCACCAGGTAAATTGAAAATAAAAGGTCTTTGGAGATTGAAAGAAATGAAGACTGGACGTCTTTTCATCGAATAGTCCAAGTCTGCTCTGCCCTCGCGAGTCAATTACAACTTACAAGTTCATTTTATGATTAAACAATACTCCTAAGCTTTGTGTTAACTTCCGTACGTAAGTAGTCGCGGTAGGTATTTTTTGTATCTGCTATACTTTTTGGAAATACGAACATTTAGCTGTAAGGTATTTAAGAAATTTACTTATTTAATTGTTCCATTGTGAGCACAACTGTATATATATATTTTTAGTGAAGTCAATAAATTTTATACAATCCAAACTTAATAGTAAATATAGTTGAACTTTTAAAAACTACAATTTCTTACATAAATATAATAAAAGTTGTTTATTAAACATTTGTTATGTTGTTGTAGAGAAACACAGAAAAAGGTGAAGGAGGGAATTATCTATGGGTGTATGAATGGAAGTATGTAGTGTTCCAAATAACTATTAAAAAAAGAATTCACATTTTTAAAAAGTTTATTTATTAAAGACATTGATTTTTTTATGTAAAATATATTTAATTTTATTCGATTAAATATGTATAAATGTTTCACACATTTACTTATGTTGCCAGCTATTAATTAGCTAATAACTTATAAGTCTAAATTTACTAATATAAGTGTAATAAATTTAAAGTCATGGGTAAGATGACATTATAGTATATTCATCGTGTGTATTCATAAAAAAGGATATACAAATATCTAAAAAGTATTTCTTTGTTTTAACAACAATTATTATAATTGAAATAGTAAATCGTAATTGTACACGCATTTATTAGTAGAATTAAAATAATAGTAAGATGTAAATAGGTAATTTAAATTACAAACTTGAATAATTATAACAAATATTTCAAGAAATGAACTTGAGAACTCTTGGAACATGAATGGTTAAAATGAAAAAGTAAGTAAAATAATAATCGGGTTTTCAACGTCAGTGGTTAACGAACGTTAAGCGACACAAAAGACTAAAGTTACAGTAAGAGAATTATTCTAGGTTAGATAATTGCTAATAGAAAACAAACGTGGTAACAAATCAGGTATAATGTGCAGCAAATTTAGTAATTGTTACAAAGTAAAAGGAGAGTAAAAGATTGGAGGGCATAGAGCTATTTATATATAATTAAACAAGCACACTCACGTATGTGTATATACTATAAACGATCGTGGTTATGACATAGGGATAAGGAAGACCCTCAGTAGCTAGCAAACGCGTCGGATTAACATTACAGTGGAACATTGGTACCGTTTTAGCCGCTTATAAGCATGCCGATGGTAAGAAAATAGATGGTCGTCGAGTGTTGGTGGACGTTGAAAGGGCAAGGACCGTTAAAGGCTGGTTGCCACGAAGACTCGGAGGTGGACTTGGAGGTACTAGACGCGGTGGGCCCGATGTCAATATTAAGCATTCAGGACGCGAAGATAATGAACGTGAACGTGAGCGCTACAGGGTCGAACGGGAACGTGAAGCTATCCGTGGAGTTGACCGCGATAGGTACATTATATTGTTTAACGATGACAGACTAACTATTACTCTATATAGTCATAATGACCATTGTTAATTACAAAACTGACCATTTTGCAGAGACAGAGAGCGCATTGATAGAGAGCGCAGACGATCACGGGAGCGAAAACGACGTTCAAGGAGTCGATCGCGTGAACGCAAAAGGCGTCGAAGTCGCGAGCGACTTGCTGAACCGGAGATCGAGGAGCTTGAAAGGCCACGCGACAGGCGTGAGCGCGATAGAGAACGAGAGCGGGAAAGAGACCGCAAGCGTAGGCGTTCCAGAAGCAATGAACGAGAACGAGTCGTCGATCGAGACCGCAGGAGAGATAAACGTGATCGAGAACGCGACCGTGACCGCCGTGATCGAAAGGATCGACCCGATAGAATCGAAAGGCCTGACGAGGACGTCAAAGACATCAGGATCAAGGAAGAACCTCTTGATGGTATGTTAAAACCAACGCCGTTTCATTTTCGCTACTTGCACACTCAAAAACTTTTTTATTCTACCATACATTTTTTTTTTAATTATCCTCTACAGTACTGTGATCTTAAATTAACCTTCATTCAATATTCTGTAAAATCTGTAAACCCTAACCTCGATCATCCAACCAAACAACACGTTTTATTTATTTACATTAAATCAATACCCCCACTTCCTACGTTTTTTTTTATTCAAATATTTTTCACATATATTTACAATATATATATATATATATATATATATATATACTGTTATTTGTAAAAACCAATTATTTATCTTTGTAGATTATCCTGATTACAATATGTATTTTGCCCAAGTAAAATATGAAGAGGATCCAGATCAACCTGAAGAAAAATATAGAATCCCTGATGGTAGACCGGATCAACCATCTTATAACTATGATTCTGTGCAAGATTATTAAAATTTTTATTCAGATATGGAACTTTTGTTCCCCAGCAGCGATACTTGTGCAAGCATCTTTTTTTAAAATATACTTTTGTTGATCTTAAGAATTTATCATTCATCAGATTGGATTATAAAGCAATGATCTTTTTTAATTTATTTATTAGTTCTTTTTTATAAATATTTGACTACAAATTTGATTATCTTCGTCAGTACAAATAATTATTTATAAATCCATAAATAAGATGAATAAATTTCATATTAAGCATGTACAATAAATTGATTGAAACTATCCAATCTGTAAATATATAATTTAAACACATATTTATACATACAGAAATAAACAAAATTAATTCACATAATTTGTTTTTATCTAAATAATTGTGGGCCTATTGCATTTTATGTACTTATATTAAACTGGAGCTAAAAGTTTCTGAATTATAAAAACAGGCAAAAAATATAATTACATAAATGATATTAACATAAAAATAAAAAAACATTTTTTGACAGCTATTTTTTTATTAAGTTTGTATTTTTGTGTATAATTAATTGATTTAGAATATTAAAATCAAATTAGAAGTGCCTTGAAAATAGAAATAATTTATAAACTGTTTAATTTATTAATATTTATTAACTGGTTGATAGTAAATTATTAAAATTATTTTTAATGTTTATAGTATATAATTTATAACATAAAAGTTTTCTAAAATTTTAAAAAAATATATATAGTAGATGGGTTTATCAGATAATTGTTCAATAATATAAATAATTTCCTTAAAGTATACTTTCGACGTTTTGTATAAAATTGCACACAGCATGGCACAATAATTTTTCTTAATACAACAAATTTTGTTCACATAAAAATAAAGTTGACAATTTAAAATTAAGTCTACACCTAATAAAATTATTGATGTCGAACCCTGCTTAATGCAATATATGAACGTAATGTTGATAAGTCGTGCCATCCAATTGGACCTCTTTCACAATCTGCACATGCTAAATACTTGACATTTTCAACTTTATGTGATACACCAATGTTTTCAAAGCCATTAATTTCTTCAACTAACCAATAATTATGAATTGATTCTTTTTTTTCAGTTTCATCATCGCGTTTGCGGATCATATGAGGCAAAGAAAACTGAAATTAATAGTGAAAATGTAAAAAAGAGCAATATTATTGGATGTAAATAATTTTTGTCTAACTTTCTAAATACATACATGGATATTTACTAAAGTTGCTGATCCTGGATTAAGTATTTTTGAAGGACAATAAGCACAATAAACTGTTTCTACATTTCTTCCATGGAGATCTTTTTTTAAATCTATCGAATTATTTTTATCTGCCATAACTTTACTACTGATGTGTAAATTTGTATAAAAATTTTCTTTATTTCCACAATATTATAAATCTATAAAAGGTACCCTTTGCACTTGTACTTTTTTACATAAAACTTAAAACATGTTTTAAGCAAGTATAATTCCACCAATTGAGTGGACTTTAATGGTTACACGTTATACTGTTAAGAGTCAAACGGTCTAGTGGCTTAGTCTATCCTCTATCCGTGGTCTAGTAAAACTACTCTAACCTCTATTCTTATCTGAAGTTAGATATTTTTTAGAATTGATCGTACAGAATGTTATTTTATTATATGTTTTTGCATGTATAGAAACGTAATTTATTATAGAAAAACTATAGCACTATACGTAAAATATGTTGGAATATAAAAATTATTTTACAAAGGCAATATTACTTATTTGTAATATCCATAAATTTATGTTAAACTGCTTGTTTTTGCAGAAAAACTATGTAATAGAGTTTTTATAATAAAAAAGCAATGTCGTGGTATATATTGCAAATATTACAACTCACCATTCCTAAATTTTATAATTTAGTATTAAAAATTTTACATAACCCAGAATTATTGTAAAATACGATAGCTTTATTAATTGTTATAATTAATTCTAATTATAACTGCATTAATCGACCAAAAACCTAATATAATTTTCTACCTGATTGCATCTAATGTGTTTCTGTATAAATTGTTCGATAAGAAAAATAAAATATTATTCGTAAAGTTTGAAATTAAAGAATAATGCTAAAAATAAAACTTCTATTCAAGTTTATTTTGAAGAAAGTCGATACTTTTATTTAATTCATTTATTATAAGTCATCGCATTAATCATTTTTTTTTTATTAATTTTAATTGAAAATTTTTATTATTATTTTATGGTTTGGTGGAAACATATGTGGAACAAAACGTTCATTAAAATCTGAAATTCGATTACAAATAATAAGAACTCTGATTCAAATTTGTAAGAAAAATAAAAAACAAGTATCATACAACTTTAATAAAAGGCTTTATTAAAAATCTTAAACAAATATGGGGATAATAGTTTGAAAAATATTACAAACAGACAAAATTTATTTCATATAACTGATTATTCATCTAATGTTTTGTAATTATGGAAATGTAAAATTTAAATAATTTTCAAATACAAGAAAAATGTATCTAAATAAGAAAACGGTTACAAACATATTTAACTCACAAATGTTTCACGCAGAAGAATTGTATAACTTGTAAAAACGTTTTTACAGTTTATTTTAGACTTTAGTCTTAACGCTTTTAAAATATTTTGAACTAATTAAAAATTTCATATAGTACAAAATGCGTAAATAGACTATATGTATGTACCGTGTATACAATATTGTAATTTTGTAATATACTTCAATAAATATTAATTAAATTAAAAAATTATACATATTTAAAATGTACTAATGATCAAAGGTATATTTATTAATCAAGTTAAATTACAAATATTTAATTTTCACAATAACAATATGCACCTTTGATATTTTCAAATATCTGTATTTAAATGTATATTTTACGGATACATTTAGTTGTACATGTGTTAACATACCGATTAATTATATAAAATAGATTATAAGGTTAATTTAGATATATTAAAAAAAGACAATGAAATTGTATATTATAGTCTATTTATAAATTAAAATGCTTTTTAATCAATACTTACTATTCTTAAAAAAATACTTATTTAAGATTAATATTTCTAGTTAATTATTTTTTATCTTACCAAAATTTTATAACGAAATTTTTTGACAGTAATAATCTGGATATTGTATTTATACTTACGCATTAGATTTGTTTAAAAGTAAATCGCTTCAGCTAAAAAATTTAGTATAAGTATAATTAAAAGTCAAATATTTGTCAAAAAGAAAGATTTTCATTTATATACTTATTAATGTACATTACTTTGACAATATCATTACAAAAGTAAAGAAGCTGAATTTTGTTTGAAGAACTTTTTTTAAAAGACTTTCATAAAGTAACATTTCTTTTACGTAAAGTTACTTATAATTTCCGATCTACTTGTGTCAAGAATGTTTTCCTTCTGGTTTATTGAACAAAATTCAAGTTATATAAGTCTTTTTCACCATGTGTCACAAGATGTGGTTAAATCTCTGCCGTAATCCATAGTACTAAAGAACAAAATTAAATGTTTCAATAAATGTTAGTAAGTGACATTATCAATCGATCTACAATGATATTTCAAATACATTCTTGTAATTCTAAGCTTTAAGCTTCCATAATTATAAAACTACTTATTATAAAAGACACTAAACCTACAACTATAGCTTACGTAACATTTGTATTTTTTAAATAAATACGTACAGCTCTAAACAAACTTTGATTTTTTTTATAAAATACAAAATTGGTAATAACTGATATTTTATTTCTTACTGATTACGCAAATTTTTATATTATAAAATTATGCAAAGATTATTTTGGTATTAGAATAAATTCCATTGTGTAAATTGTGTTTGTATGTAAAATTGTAGCTCCTAATATCCTGTAAAATACGAACAAATCTTCTAAACATTTTGTTAAATGGCAAGTAACGTGCTTAATTAAATGCATTAAAGAACAAAATTAATTTCGTAAATTAAATTCGTAAACACGAAATATAATTATAATTAAAAAATTAAATTTAAATAATTATAAAAAAGTTAATAATTTTATAATAGATACAATAATATATGTAAAATTGGTCATATTGAACAAAATTTTAAGGCAAAAAGCAAATGACTTACTTTTCCTCTACATTCTTAATTTTAGTAAATAGTACACTCACGTCACGTTTTTAATCTTGAAAAAGAGAATCTTCGTGCAAACAAATTGCCAAAGAATTTGTAAAAACGAGGTAGGTAATGCATAACTTTCAAATTCTAGTTTCATTGTTTTTGTTTTGCATTAAATGTTTTGGAAATTTGTATATCCAAATTATTTCATTTTCAGATGAAACTATGTTTTTTTATGTAATTTGATTATTATGTCGAGCTATTTAAATAAGCCTATCAAATAGGAAAATGATATGATGATTTAATATTATTCATTGGTGTCGACAAAAAAACCGACATGTAATAAATATTTTTTCTTTCATCCTATAAAATATATAACTGCAACTTTAATTGCGTTAATTGATAACTCATTTCTTTCAATCTTTTCAACAAATGTGATTTTATACATTTGGACATAAGGAAAAATCAAATTTTCGTCGTTGAACAACAAATCTACGCATACATTTTTAAATAAGACAAAGAAATTTATGTTTATGTGTGGCGTTTTAAAAATAATATATACGCCAAATTTGTAATAGTAGTTTTTAAAGATGTATTATAAATATTTATAAATGAAAAACTAAAAACTAGAGAATTGAAATTTTGAATAGACTTTTTAAAATAGAATAATATATCGAAATTTACAATGTATATTTTATGTCTCATTATTTTACACTGCCCATCAAGAACGGAATGAAAAGTTAGAAAAAAACCGGTAAAAAGGATGGAATTTTTTATTTAAAAAAACTTCATATAATTATCTATCAAATGCAGTTTTATCAAATAACAAAAACTTCGAAAAACAAAGAAAATGGTGTATTTGTTGTCGACTTGTTTTAAAATATTAAAACGAAGCATTTTCTTAAAGATAAATGATGGATTCACTGCACACATTTTGAACTAGTTATACTAGCAATTAGATTATTAAAATAACACCAGTGCCAAACCCAACCTTATGCACTAGAATATGCCTAATATAATAAACAAGAACACAACAAGCTTTTGGCATACACAAATACATTTCAACATGTAAACTGGTATGTCATTCATCATTCCATTCCCTTTTGCACACCTCTACATTATCTATCTCTTTTCTCTTACGTATCTGTTCTAATACTACCTTATGTAAAACAATCTTAATTAGTATAACTTCATTATTTTTTCTTCTTCCAAATAATTACCCTTAATCCATTAAGTGACAAATTGCAATACTTTTGCTACTTAGTACTTTATATTCAGTCACATAAAACAAATAAGATCAAGGATTTGGCTACTGGAATTTATTTGTAATTAAGGTCTTTCATAGGATTGAGAACAGACAAGATTGTAGACTAGAAAGTTAGAGAAAATAAAGAAAAGAAGAGAGATAGAGAGTAAATGAGCATGGTTTATCATGGAAAGTTTTTAGGATTGAAAAAAGAAAGAGTACAGAGATTTTATGAAAATTTTAAGTAGTTTATCCACTTTTGAATAGAAGAATTGCCACTTGACCTAAATAAAAGTAAATAAAATGTCTTGTCTCATGTGTCACATAACTGCCAAAATTTCGTCCAACAATGCAATGCCATGTTGGATTGTATTTTTTGTCAAATTCCTTTTTAATGAATGCGGCAATATCCTACAAAATGAAAATAAAATCAATAAAGCAAAAAAGCTTATTAACCAATTGGTAATGTACTTAAATGTATCCAAGAGCTCACCTTTTCAATATTGAATTTTTCCAAAGCTTGGGTTGCGCTGTCAACTGCATCTTGCTGCATTTCATCAGACATGTCAGCATTTTTTATCACTGCTTTACGGTCCGACATTGTAGTTGTTCTGAAAACAAATTGGCCGTTCAGTGTCGATGATATATGGTAGTCAGGCTCAATGGAAATCGGTTGAAAGAGAAAAATTCTTTGTGACAAGGAGGAACCAGCTGGAGATGATGGGGTGAAGTGGGTAACGTTAAATTAAATAAGATGGGCATGGTTAACGTCGTGCAACCTTGATGGTAATACAGAAACTGGGCTCAACAAGAAAGCATTGGAATCTTCTAACTATTATAAAAGAATATAAACAAATAGGAGCGAGAAAGAAAAGAAGGCAAATTTTAGTGGCTTTGTCTGTACTCGACGGTTAGTATAATAATAATCCTCGAGGGCCAACGACGAAGCGGCTAATAGTGGATTCGCTATTTTGTCAATAGGGATTCAACATAAAAATAGAAGCCACTATTCGTTGGCTAGAATTCACGCACTCAATCTCTTAAAGTAAATTGGTCGACGAAAAACTCGGTTAATATCATCCCTTAACATAGTCGACTAGGAGGAAAAGAAGCGGGAAAGTAGTTATTTTTCAGGAAACTCAAACCAATCTTTTCTTCTCTTTTTCCCTTTTTATCTGTATATATTTATCTATCGCTTCATCTCACCTGCTGCTAGGTTTCGTTACTCCGCGGTCAACTGGAGATTTACCTCAGGCGACAGTTCTCTGGCTCTTCTTAATGTAGCAAGCTTCAGCCGTCGACGAATGGATTACTTAGGTCTGGTGTCGCGACCTCGAACACAGCAAACTTGGTACTAACAGGGCTCACGGATGTTCGCCGTGTAAAATGATGTAACGTCAATGGCTCGCCGAGTGTTTACTCGTTTGCGATTTAACCGCGAAAATGAGGAAGCACTTGATAATTTACGTGTGAGGGAAAAAGGACCTGTGCTATAATCGAGACCGACACCACCGAAAACGAAATTTTTGAGAACTGTGAAAAGCTGCGTTTAACTCCGAACAGCTTCTCGCTCTACTGTTTCGACCGTAAGCAAAAGTCTCTCTCGTAGTCAGAAAGAGACGGAGATTCTGATCTAATCGTGTGCACGGCTACGCAAAATGTTATTGGTTCCTGATCAGGGTCTTCTATCAGGGTCTTCTATCGTCCCATCATGCATTGCCACGAGCAACGCGCGCAATTTTCTTGTTTTTTAAAAGCCCCGCTCAATTCATTTGGGTTCTGCTCAATATATTATTGGATATCTGTAATTGAAAGCCTCTTATTTCTTTACTGTAGTTTATTTACCTATTTTCATTTTTGTTCATTCTAAGTCCTTCTTCGCAACCAATAATTCCATCTGTTAATTCTTCATTTTTTTACTCTCAATTAAGACTCTAGTGTTTAATAGTGTAGAAAAAAGTTGAATACAACTTCTTCAAATTCAATTTTATATCTACTCAATGCTCTTCGCCTATTATATGACAATTTTGAGCAATGATTTTTGAATTGGTCTCCTCAATGCTTAATACGCAATATTTACTGTTGATACGTTTCCGTAAATTTTATATGTTTACTCTTCATATATCTACCACAGTATTTACCTAGTGCCATTTTAAATGATCGAATGCATAGTCTCGTATAGATATACAAAACAAAAATTTAGGCCGTGGCTGCTTGTATAAATAATTTGTAAAAATGTTTAATGACTCAATTTTCAAATCAACTAAACAGTTTTCAAATGAAGCTATTTATATAAGCAAGATAACCAAACATAGCAACACTGGAGTCACAAAATATATTACAGCTGGAAACAAGGTTGTGTAGTATCAATATTCTTGTTGCATGCAAGTATACCTTCTAAAAATTTTGAATAATTTTTGTTTATTACTGTTATTTGTTAATTGTTGGTAAATGTGTCAAAATTGATCCCCAACACTTGCTAAAATAGGCATTGCGTTTTGGTTGTCTTGGCCCTATAAATAATTTTGAGTAATTTTAAAAGATAACATATTCAAAATTTTTTGCACAAAAATTTTCTATTTATATTAATATTACAGCTAATAGTATTTATGTTATTATCAAATGCAACATAGTATAAATTTCGAAGCAATAAGAATTGAATTATAACAATTATAACTTTATAGATAAGTATTGCAAAAAGATGAAAATGAAATTAAAATTTAGGAACTAAAAAGAATTAAAAGAATTCTTGAACAATTGATAATTTAATATAAAAAAATATAAACAAAAGAATAAGCTTTCGAAGTATGAATTATTTTGTTGCACTAAAAACATGATTTTTTTTTATATATTGTAGAAAAAAAAAACATTCTTTGTTATATTGTCTTCTTCTGTATTTCGATTAATCGTGTCTCAGTAATACCTTTTTAGATTAATACAAATATGAGGAATTAGAAATTATCAAACGCCAGCAAATTTTTCGGACCTGTAAAATATATATTTATACCTTCAACATTTTCTAAGTATTCAGTAAGATTAATACAAATGGAAATTTTTTTTGTCACAATAAAGTAAATTATATTATAGCAGATTATATTTCTTAAACTTATTGTAATACTTGCTTTGTCAATGAATAAATAAGACGCTAAAACAATCAAGAATAAAAATCTTATTTTTTGATTTAATAATAACTTTTTTGTGCACTTATTAAAACTCCGTCGTATTTAAATATTGTAACATTATTAAAATTTTAATTTATATAGCAGTAGTAATACTAGTAATAGTAAAAAAGAATGATAACATTAAAAGTAGGATACAATTGTTTTTAAATAAGGCGAAAAATATTTATCTTAATTGAAAAATAAACTTATTATTTCATATCTGTAAAGTTGAATTCAATAATTTTTTTATGTCGAGTAATAAATAATATCGGGGATGAAGCAAAAGAAGTTTTAGTCTATACGGTTTCATATATATATTATAGAAGATGCATTGATGCATAATCTGCGCGTTTGTGTACACGCAATTAGTTAGATATGACCCATGATGCTAAGATTGAGACTCCTGAGAGTGCTGACACTGCTGACAGTGCTGCTGAGATACTAATAGCACTATACTTCACGTTTACAATACAATGTACAATACCGTGTTAAGCAACACAGTTCTATTATATTTAACTACATTACTGTAATACCATAGCAAATAACCCATGTCGCGTGAACCACGTGTTGTGCAGGATCTGCAGTAGCGTTTATTTTTTTGTCATAGGTTATGTAAAAAACATGGACATATTAGAACTTTTTAATGACCAAGATAACAAATACACCGATTTATTTGAAAATGCCATATTCAACGAAATATTAAATATTCATTATCAAAAGGTATATTACATACTTTAATAATTAATTTGACAAAGCCCTTTTTATTTAATTTTAAGTTTCAGCCAGATCATGTTGAAAAAATCATTTTAACCACTATAAATGCAAAACTTGAACGTGTAGATACTCAATGTCAGGCCTTAAATTTACTTGTCAGGTTCATATTTAAAATACAAAAAGAAAATTTGATTAAGTATTTTCCATACTGGACTGGAAAAGTTGTACAAATATTTAAAAATGTGCACAGTGATTCAGAAGAATTAATATTGGTTTGCAAAGCTATTGAAGCCTTTATTGCAACCTGCAAGAAGATACCAGAACTTGATAAACGAATATCTATTTACATTGTTAAGCAATTATTAAATATTATCGATGAACAATATTTTCATGATAAAAATGAAACTTTAATTAACTTGCTTATTGTTTTATTATACAATTATCCAGAATCTTGTGCTCGTTTTCAGGTAAATATTTTTTAACTGATTTATCATTAATTTCTGCCATAATTCAAATATTTATTGTACTTTAGATCAAATTTGTATCATTCAGCTTAATATATTCAGAATTTTAGATATTGCTTTACTAATATTATCTCAATATATCTCATTATGTATAACTTATTGTATTAAATAGAAAATTTAATTTTATTAAATAAATTATAAAAGCTAAAAGATTAATTTAAATAAAAAATTTTCAAATAACCTTAGTCAGATTGCAATAGTATTTCTTATTTTTCTTTTTTTTCCTTAACAAAGATCTGATAACACAATCCGATAAGGAAATTAAATTTTTAATATGCTATAAATAAAATCCATTAAAATTAAGGTTTTGTGTTTTAATATTTAAAAAACCTTAAAAGTGGATTTTTTAATTAATTTAATCAAATTATTAGTAACTTTATCAATTAAATAAATGGATTTCTAACAAATTATTTATAAAAACATAATCGAATAGGTTCAAGTTTCGATTCATATCAATCCTATATTAATTTATATTACAACATTTATATGTGCTTCCTTTATTTTTTTAAAAATGATTTAGAATATTACATTAATTACTTTTATATTAAGACATTGCTCAATCCAATCATAACATCATGCATTGATGATAAAAAAACATTCTTGGCTATTTCTGGAGCAAAATGTTATTCTTTACTGGTACGGGCAATGGAGCGATCATTTCTTCAGATGTCTAAGAATAAATCTATTATTGAATTTGATACTGGTGGTGCTAGTTGTCATATTTTTTATCAAATAAATTTGTGCAACTATTTATATGAAATAATAAAGGAATTATTTCATGATGTTATCATAGACAGTTTTAAATTACCGTATAATTATCAGAATATTATAAATATTCAGATTTTACAAATATCTAAAATATCATGTGATAATATACTCAAGTATTACACATCAATGGAAAATAGATTTACAAATATTTGCATCTATTTGTCTACATTATTAAAGTATGTATATATATATATATATATATATAATATACTTGTAATAAGTGCTTAAAAGTTTTATGAAAGTAATCTAATTATAATAGATACGTATTCTTTTCTATTTATTTCAGAGTTGGTAGTACTGAAAAAAAAAAGTTTGCGTTGCCAAGTGTAATTCTTCAGGTAATATGTCAAGGATTATCTATTACACCTAAGAACTTAAACAAAGATATTGGTGAAAATAAAAAGGACTTATTGTTACTAATACTTCCAAAATTACATATTGGATTACTTAATGTCCTTGAATCTTTAATTATTAGGTATTTCATTTATTAATTCCTAAAATAATTAAAACTATTTAATATAGTTGAATTAATTTGAAAATAATATAGTTTTCAACAGGAATTACTACCATTTTCTCTTACAATTCAAAGAATTATTTTACAAACTTTAAAGTGGACTAAAGAATATTTAAATGAATCGTATAAAAATATAAAAATATTATCTTACAAAATTTTGTCGCTATGGTTATGTCAAGTTAGGTCTTTATCAGGATTTCAATTAATAGCTGATGAATTTCTTCCACATATAGTTCAAGATATTTCTATAATTAAAAATAATGTACTTGTTTTAAATGTAAAGGTTATTTTTAATTTATAAAAATTAATGTAAACTTCATATTTAGTAAACGAATCCGTATAATTTTTATTTTAGCCAAATAAAAATCTCACAAAAAATAAATTGAAACATAAAAATTCAAGGGAAAATGAAAATTACGAAGATTATAAAATAGATTGTAAAGTCTTTAATTATAGCAATTCAATCTTGTGCTTACAAGTGGTTTTAGCAGTACAATCAATTATTTTGCATGCAAATTGTTTTTTAAAACCATCATTTTATGATGTAAGTATTAGCTTTCGTATCTAAAATTGAGAATATATAATCAAAAAAGGATATACAAAAATTGTTTTTTAGAGTATTAAGGATACAATCGTATGTCTTTTGTATAATGAATACGTAAATAAAAATTCTCTTATTGACCACAAAGTAATTACACAGTATCGATTACAACTTTTAAGGACATTACGAATTTTACAAACAAATGCTCATAATTTAACACCCTGTCCAACTTCATATGCCATTCAAATGTTTGGTATAGTTATTTCTCAAGATAGAGATATAGAAGTTATTGAGGAAGCTAATCGGGGATTAGAGGCACTTCGGTACATGGTGTACCCAACGGCACCGTCTCTTATGTTACCGATATCTAAACCATATACTTCATATTTAGCTGCTGAAGATACATCCCTGAAATCATTAAATTTCTTAGAAGATGTTAACTGTTCTCAATGTGATGTTAACCAAATTTCAAAAAACAAATTTAATAACATTAGTGCTTCAAATGATACAAGTTATCTGGATATTGAGCAGCATAAACGAAGGAGATTAAATGAAGAAAACTTAGGTACTAAAACTTACTTCACTACAACCAGTTTATTAAAAAAATAATATTGTAATAAATGAAGATAAGAAAACAGTGTCAATATAACATCTTCTACCATAAATAAATTTTATTACATGTTTACACTATATATTATTATATAAAATATTTTGTTTGTAGGGTCATGTAATAACTAAATATTTTTATTTAAGCACAAATAAAAAAATATTAAATATATTCTACCAAGCTAATTAAATTGAAATAATTAATTTTTAATGTTAGAAAAAATTTTTGTATTGTTTTTTTGTAATAACTTTGATAATTTACTATATACAGTAGATTATAGTTTGCGTAAATATATAACAGAATATAAATTTATGAAATTTGAAAAATATATGTAACGATATTTTAAAATTCAATCTAAATTCTTTAACTTGATTTTAATCTTTCATATAAACATTTATTTGTTTAATATTAAAAGCACTGGGCAATTTTTGTATAATAAATTTTGATAATGACCGAGTATTCAATACTGTCTCAGTTATCAGATGCTTTGAATAAATTGATAAGATGTATCTCAAGATTATGGTTTTTTATTTGTTAAAGTATACTTATTTTTTATATAAAACAGCTGCATAAATGCTTTTCTTTGTAGTAGTATATTTAGTATATTTTTTTTTAAATTACTAATTCTCTATTCGTGCTCTTTAAATTTTTTTAATTATCTAATTTCACATTTACTGAAACTAAATATCAAGCAATATTTTTTTATTTGAAACATTTGTCTTGAAATTTTAAATTATGTCTGAAAATTTTTAAAATAATAATAAGGTTTTCTAGTTATTTTAATGTTTTTATATCATTATAACAAAATTATATCGATTTTGTTGTGTAAAAAATAAAATATTAAGATTACATTTGATACCTTAAAAACATTTTGTAAACGGTTTTTAAAAAACGCTGAATCGATGCAATATTTTTCGGTCGATAGTTTTATACAAAAAATCATCATGTGTTTTCGCGACTTTCATACGTTCAATATATTTTACAATCTTATCTCTATGACATTATTTTCTTTAAATCATAATGCGAATCAGCGTCGCCGAAAAATAGATCATTACAAACACCTAATAAAAATATAAACTATTTTAAAAATTAAAAAATAATTATCGGTGTAATTATAGTGTTTTAATATTAATATGTAAATGATTTTTCAAATTTTAATAATATTATAAGCATATTGATTAGTCGCGTCTATTTCTTTAATTAATACATCTTTTTGTTACATTTTTTTCAATAATATTATATTTATTATATATTATGACGCGTAGAAATTATAAACTAAATAAACAATTTCTTTTATAATGTTTAGATAAACAAAAGGTTAAGTGCCTAAGTACACAAAAATTAAAATATTCTTAGTTTACGTGTTAAAAAAAAGTGCGGTATGCTCGAATAAAATAAAAAAAGACACTAAGCATTGGGATTAAATTAAATTTATCTAATTCTTTAAGTAATGAGGAAGGAATAGATTCGTAATAGAATTTTTTTCGATGCTAGGGGAATTTTTTGTTGTTTTCAAATGGACAATGTTTTATTAATAAGTTTACTTAATTTTATTGCTTGATGTAATCCAGTTGTTTCACACGTTTTAAAATACATCTACAGAATAAGAAAGCAAGAATGAGAATGAATATACAAAATTAAAAAGTTAATTAATATTGTTAATATTATGTATAATGTACATAAATAATGATTTCTAAAAAATTTTTTTTAAATTGAATGTATTTAAATAAATTTTAACATTCTAATATAATTAATTGTATATTAAATAATGATTTATTTTAAACTAAAAATCAAAATTTAATAACATATTTATTCATTTATCTAGTACAACTGATTAAATTAGTAGTTTTAAGAGTGAATCTTATGATTTACTGTTAGGTTGTATATATTGTAAATTGTATATAAATTTATATTTTTAAGAAATATTTTTTTTATAAAATTTAGAAACTTTTCATAGCTAAACTGTTCATTTAATTATCACTAAACTTAAGGAAATTTCTATTTTTTTATTCAAAAATAATTTAGTGCCGATATGATGTGAGTTTATTTAAACACTATTAAATGAAAATTTGTACTTTAACTTTTAAGTCAAATTTTAAACATTCATAATATGTATATTATTTTTTATTTTATAAAGTTAAATTTTTCTTTTTTGGAAATTTTTTGTATCAAATTTGTTTTGAGGTTAGAATTAAAATATAATGCGGAATGTATTCAGAAGATTTGTTTGTTATTCATTGATCATAAAATGATATAGTTTGATAATTAAGTTTTTCTTGTGACCTTTGAGTTTATTTTATATGACAATAATTTTCGTATATCTATTTATTTTGCCATTAATCCATATAAATAGTGTTTTAACGTATTTACGTTAATATAACGTGATATATGAAATAACAGTGACCGATATTTTTTGTGCCAATAGAAAGCTATCATGAAGCTATTATTTTAAGTAAATATTTCAAAAAAAGATAGTTAATATTTACAAGTATAATTCTGTATTTCGTTATTTATAGTACTATTTATCTCCGGGTATATACTATGTACAACAAGCAATATGTAGTGATTACTAAATCATAATCTGATTGTTTTTAAGTGTAATAATTTTTTTAGTGTAATAGTTTTTATTTGATGACCATATAATTTTTTTCGTTTAATATTACTATTTTGTATCTGCATAATCCAATATTTTTAGTTATATGAAATACATAATAATAAAAATGTTTATTAAGAAAATTATCTGATATTGATTGTAGATTGTACATAATAAATGATATATTCAAAGAAACGTAATATTTTTCCATTAAGAATTTAAATAATATTTTTAATTTATTGAGAAAATAAAATCGTTACGCGTAAATACAAGGTTTAAAAAGGAATTGGTATTCAATAATTTAAACTACATGCTCTTTGTATAAAAGTAGCCATTTTTATAATGCATACAGTATCACATGAAGAGGGAAGATTCTTTGTATAAAATGATACATTTATACGCCATGATGTTTACTATTATTTATCTGTATAATATATTTAAATAATTTTATTCTACAATATTGCATAAAAATATACAAAGACATCAAAATGTCTCGACTCTCGCACCATCGTAATTTGCGTGTACGTGTTTAATGTGTATCTATGCATTTCTATAAATGTATAATACGTACGTATGCATGTATGTGCTTCCAAAACATATTTAAGTTGTTTGATCAACGAGTAACGTAATTGTTATAATTCTACATATAGTCTTTTAAACAATTTAAGTCTTCACAGCATTCTTATTAATATACAGTTTAAAGGTAAATTTTTTAAGAAAATGTGAATTATACGGTCTCTACTCGCATTATCTTTTATACACAGTTTGCTGGTCTTTTTATTTGTTAAGAGAATCGACAAAAAAAAATTTTATAAAATTTTTTTTTTTAATTTAGTATACTTCATGTTCGCATAAAATAAGATATGAAATAATGCTACTTAATTGATTTTATATATTCGTTTCTTAAATTCCATTGGTCCTTAATTCGATGCAATTGCATTGTGTATTCCGATTAAAGTACGTATACAAGTAGAAATTTTTTTAAGTTAATGCAGCTACGGTAAAAGCTTTAAAAAATAACTATATCAGATTAACCATTGTTATTATTCGAAATGGAAATCTATAATACATAATTTTTTCTATTTATTAACTATTCTTTACTAACGCAAACGTTACGTATTTACGTAAACAATAACTAGTTTAATATGCTTAAGATTTAAATAAAATATCTCAGCAATGAAAATAGAAAATCGATTGTATTTTTATTGTTACTATATTATCATCAATTTTGTTTACGAAATGATTAACTATTTTTCGAAATAGTAATCAGTCAGTAGAAAAAAATGTAAAAAAAAAATTATATGATGTAATTTATTTAAATTTGTTTGCCTTAACCCAAATTTACAAATATATTTATTCGCCAAATAGCCTTTTGCTTTACAGTTGGAATTAAATCGCTGAATGTTTGAGACATCATTTTGTGGTTGTTGATATGGCAATCTAAATACAGATTTCTGTTCTGTAAAACTTTAATCTGTTGAAAGGTGAAGCTTTGTAATAATTCTTTTAGTTAATATTCAAAAGGCAGCAGTCAATGTAGGAGTTTTCGATTTGAATGAATATAATTAAACACGATGAATTTAAACAGATATTAGACGTGACAGTGGTCGTATAGTACATTTGTACCAAAATTTAAATTATTTATCCCTATAAGAAACATTGATTCACTGTAATTTTGATGAAAGCCTACTTATAATCATTTTTATAACAAACATTTTATTATTTACTTTTTCTTCTATAATACGTGAACGATAAACATTATTGCTTTTTATATGCCTTTCAAACATTTCAATACACTATATATATAGTTTTAATATCAATATAATTTAAAAAAATGGCTTTTTATTAATACACAACTGTTTTGAACAGCATTTCATCCTGCATTTACACAGAGTAATTCTTTATATTTATGTAAAAGGAAAATAAAAATCATACTCATAACTTTTAATTGAAATTTATCATTCTTTAAATCCTTGGTCCCATTAGTTAATTACTAAAAAATGAAAATAAATAATATTTAAAAATTGTAACAATTTTATGTAGCAATAAGTAGTGATATTGCTGTATCAACATTTATTATCCAATTAATTATATTTTATTTGAGTCTTGATACTTTATAATATATATGTGTGTGTGTGTATAAACACGCACGCGTGCGCGCGCGCACTCACACACACACACACCCACACACACAGAGCATGTACTGTATTTAAAATTACTTTACATATTCAGAATTATAAATGAAATTTTTTACGTTTTTCTTTTAGATGTGACACATCCTCATCTTAATTTTTTTCTTATATTTTTGCTACCATTTTTTCATTTTCATTTGGAATGTAATATTATACGAAAGATGAGCAAACAAACTCTCATGTTACATGAAATACACGTTATTCGTATATTTTTGTCAGTTAAAAATAAAACTAGTAAAAGGATGACTTTTTCTTATCAGATTTACAATTTATTTTACGAAAGATTATAAATAAATCATTGTAGTTATTCACTTTGTAAAAAGAATTTGTTTTGCTATAAAATGAATCAAATAATCGCATTTATTCTTAGACCAAACAAATACAACATAATATGAACGCACACCCATATTTTATCGATCTGTTTATATTCCATGTGTGTTTCTTTTAATAAACTTTTACCCAATCCGTGTATCTGATATTTCTTTCGAGTAATTTTCAATTGCACAAAAGCAGCTTATCTACATGTTTTACATTTATTTACAGAATTATGATCGGTACGTCTTCTCAAATTTTTCCAATTGTTATATGTTCAATTCTGAGCACATTTTAATTTTGCACTCCCTTTTCATTCTTATGCTACTAATAGTGCTTGCATTCCCGCTAGTTTTTATTAATTGACTTATTTTATTGAATTATTTTAACAAAATAATTTTTGAAAAACATTAGCTACTAATTGTATTACAATATTATCATTTTTTATGTTACAGTGAAATATCTAACTAGTTATTAACCATAAAACGAAATATATAAATTTATAAGATATTATTAAAATTATTAATACAAGTTCGTATAAAAAAGTTAGAAAAAAAATTAGAAAAACAATAGTTTTTTTTAGATAAACACATTTTCTTATAATCGTTAAGTACTGTAAATAAAAAATATTTTACAATTGATATTTTTCAGTTTGATAATAAGCGAAAAAGAATTTAAAAAAAATTCTATAATTGAGCAAAAAAGTTATAACGATCAATATTATTGAAATTATCAATCAATTAAAATAAAATTATAGTCGCTTTTATTTTTTTAAATTCACTTAAATTTAATAATATATTTAATTTAATAATTATATAATGTGCATTGTATAAAAATTAAATAGCAAATAATTAAGCATTTTGTAAAACTTGGCACATTTTAATTATTTCATTATTTAAACAATAATTTTTATCAGAAAATTTTTCAAAATCAGCTGTGCGTATTATTAATTAGCTATATATTTGTATATATTGCATTAAGTACAATTGATAATGCCATTATTTCCATTAATATTTTAATTATATATATCTCGATTCAAAAAATACTAGATTGAATGTATTTTTTTATTAAGGAATAAGCAATTTACATATTTATTGTAATTAAATAGTCACATATCACAATTAATTTTATTCATAATACACGAATGAAAAAAAGCAAAAATAAAAATATTCAAGTACTTTGTGGCATAGTATTTATTAGATCCTTAAATAAAATTAATAACTAACTTACTGCATTACAAATTTATTTTAAACATCTAATATCGCTTATTATTACGAGTTGCCTCTATACAAAAAAATTAAGAGGCTAAATTTTTCTCTTTGTCTCTCTTCCTAAGTCATAAATGAATTGAAAAATGGTATACATTTGTCTGTACATGTAATGTAAATTTATTTTCCAAAAGAGGTTCTTTAAGATATATATTAATACCCACGATCAATTCCATAGCAGATTATTGCCGAATAAACATAAAATGAGAACATGTTTGATCATATTTTAATTTGTTTCGAAAATTTTAACAAATAATACGTCATTATTGTATGTCATTTATTAAAAAAAAAATTGATATTTTTAATTATAAGTAATTTTATATATTTGATATATTTTATTTTTGTGTTAAAAATTTTATTTATTAAAAAAAATTATGAATGTTCGCATTTTTTAAATTCTTCAATATAGAAAACAATAAAAGAAGCTTCATGGACATATGTGAGATTAATATTCAGTTCCCTACATAGAATCTCCTTATAATCATTTAAATCGTTTTATCGTATCAGTAATTAAAAACCCACATTTATTTTACAGAAGAATATAATTAATGTATTCGAGTCAATTAAAAAGCATATAGATATCAAATTTAGAATTTTTTCTTTCTAATAAAATTATTAATATCAGATTTGTATTTAACTATTTTTTTAATTTTTAAAGTAAAAAAAATTTTCTTCAATCTTAATAATAATCTTAAATATTAATCGTATTATAAAATTAAAAATTTTTGAGTATGAATTTATGAAATACTTAAAATAATTACAATAATTGAAATTCATGTTCATAAATTCTAATTGGAGCTATAAAATTATTTTATAATATAATATATAATTGAAAAACATTATTTTTATTCTTTTCTACCTATAAATATTGAGGTTTAAAGTTAGTTTTTATAATAATAAATTTTAAATAAGAATTTTATAATAATAAAATAAAATAATAATAAAATAAGTTTATAAGTTTATATGTAATATATACTTAAATGGTATATTTATGGATGAAAATTTGATTCATTAATCACAATTTTTGTATAAGTAAGTTTTATATAAGTCATTAATTAAACAAATGTTTAGAAGAAAATATTAATTTTCATTATAATTTTTTAATGTTCACGTTTTAATCAAAATTACATTAGAGGGTAAGCCTTAACTAAAAAATGAATGGTTAAAGCTCCTGAATTGGATTAACTGGTACAATTAAAGTTGAATATGATTGTTTTGTTTTTTGATAATGTTTTGATCTCGAGAAAATATGTAAGTTAACGTCTTTGAAAATTCAGCATATATTAATTTTTTTTAAATTTTCAGAATATGAAATTCTTAAAAAAAAATAATAAATTTTGTAATCACAGGCTGATCCTATTTATAACCGATAACAATACTTTTGATTCCAAAAAGACAAATTTTAAAGGTATAAAAGTAAAGTATTTATTATCTTAAGTAGTTATATTAAGTATTTATTATTTATTAGCCAAGATATGAAACTTTCACTTTTTTCCTTTATATCAATTTTAAATATTTATAAATAAAATATATTACATATTAGATTAACTATTACTGAATAAAAAATCATATTTTTAGCTATATGTTTTGTTATAGATGAACGTGTAAATGTATACATTTCAACAGTAATAGAAATATGTTTGTAACAAAATTAAAAAAAAATAAAATACATTATAGATATATATGAACAGAAAATCGTGGTAATGAATACACGATAGGTTTTCATAAATTTAAATTTAAGATAAAATTTTAATGTTTTTCATAAAATTACTGATGAACAATATATTAATAATAAATAATACTATCATAAATTATCGAGGAAAGATAAAGCATAAAAAATAACAAAGAAATAATTATATTTCACTTAATATAGATATATTTATATTTTTTTAGTCGAGATAGCTACATGTATTAAAATTTTGAAAAAATTTGTTATTCATACGTTTATTTAACGAATAAAGTAAATAAAATAAAAATTTTTTAAAGTATTTTTATCAAATTATTTATATATTATCAAGCCAAAAGTTATTTGTCTACAATTTATTATGAACGATATAAAGTTAAATGTGTGCAGAATTCTATAACTATTCATGAATCATGGTTGCTATTTAATTTCAAAATTGGAATAAACCTCTTTATACAAAAGCACAAAAGGTACATTGATTACAAAACGAAAAAAAATTGTTTCTTAACATAATTGAACATAATTGAATTAGGAAAAATATTGGAATGATTTCTTAAACAGAAAACTTAACTGTCAAAGTAAGTTGTTGGGAAAAATAAATAATAGGATTTCTTAATAAAAGCAAAGGTAATTAACGTGATAAATAATACGTTATTTGAATTTTGTGAATCTTAAATCTATCAAATTATAAAATACAAAGAAAGATAATGAGACTGTAATATCCTAAACTTATAATTATATTGAACAAACAACTTATGTTTATTTTAATACGTATTCGAAATAGCTATTAACCAACAATTAACAAATATTTTCTACAAATAACCGTGATTCAATCAGTATTTTAGACTTTAATATCATTGATTGACACCGTTATTACACATTGTTGATTTTATAATATAATCATGTAAACGATTGCATAATCATCGATATTACGCAAGATTTTATATGAGTTCATATGTAATTATGTAGCATAATTTTGTATTTTAAAAACTCATAAATAGAAATTGAGCAACACCGATTCGTCAAATAATATTGTGTAAAATTATTATAAAAATACTTAAAAGTAATAATTTTACATGTTCAATAATCTATTTATATTTTAATAATATAATTTTTTAATTTTTTTCATGAACGCATCAAACAAACAAAATAATAAGTTTGAATTTTATTAATTACTTCTTTATTTTAGCAAAATAGACGTGCATCCTATAATTTGCAACTATTTTTGTTACCAAAAATTTTATTTTTTTACAGCTTGTATATTCTTTATTCAATTTGTATATCTATAATATATATATATAAATTTACCTAATAACTTTAATTTTTCCTATGAAATTGTAAAGAAATTTTAGCCAATTTTTTTATTTTAATACAAATTTTTTTTTAACGTTACAAATATATTGAAGAAATTATTTGAATATATTTCCTGAATTTTAATTTTATATTTCATTTATCAAAAGTAAGGCCTTTGAGAATAAAAAAAGTATTAGATATAAAAAACAATGAATACAAAACTCTAATATTAAATTATATTATCAGTTGTCTATATCTTAAAGTCCATAAATAAAATATCAATTCTAAAAAGACAGTATTTCAACACTACGAATGAAATTGTTTCTAAAACACAAATATCAATTACAGATTACAATTTATAATACTTGTACTTACCGTTTGTATGTTACAAACAATTTTTGACTTTTCTTTTGTTGTATCATTGAAATTGCTAATTTTTAGTAATTTGTAACCAAGCTATCCATTTACTTGGCACATCAGAGATTGAAGCAGTTGACTCCTTTCTTTTCGTGGTATAATTTATTTAATACTAGTACTTAAATAGTAAAGAATACTAGTCAAATATACAATGAACTCTTATTCGGCCCTAAGCGCATTGAAAATCAAAAGATTATATATAATAATAATGATTATTGTGATAGCGATGGTGGTGATTATAAATGAAATAGTATGCCAGTGATACATTGGAATCTAATTCAAAGGTGTTTGATCTACGAATATAAAATGAGAACAAATTTCTGCATTTTCAATTTATTTGCTCTGTGATGTATTTATGATAATGTTTATTGCATATATTTATTATAAGTTAAAACTAGTTTGAATTCATTTTTATTTAGATAAAAAGAAATCAAAACTATGTAACTTAATACTCAGAATTTTACTGATCTAAGTGGCGTTATATAATTTTTATTTTAGTAAAAATCATTTTTCTTTTTCAATTTAATTAAAACATTTATGAATTTCCATTATATCTGATTAAAAGAAGCTAAACTTAATTTACGATCTTATCTGTTTTCTCAGTATGTCTTTAATATGCGAGGTCGTAGTAATGACTATTATATTCAAATAAAACTTTAATGCAATTCAAGAATTTATAGTAATTGCCAAACTTTAGTTCACTGATTTATAAACGTATTCCTTATTAAAATAAAGCTGTATTTTAAGGATCCGTCAAAGCTTTTATGTATATTATAAAAAAGTAAATAATTAAATTTGTGCTCAGTTAGTTTGATATTCAGTATTGAATACATCATGATGTCTTTTTAAGATAAGCAATTACAATGTGTATGAGACATCCAGCAAATATAATAACAAATTTAGGATCCTAACACAAAATTTCCATCTATATCAGCATTAACTTTAACGATAATTTTATCAAGAAGTTTCGAAACTTACATGAAACTATATTTATTAATGCTCGAAATTCTTTTAATAGTCTAACACCACTACAGAGTAAACATATTTATCAAAAATGGAGGTATATTTAAGGAGACCTCAAAGCATGGAGACAACTTGGTATTTATTTCAAGTTTATTGAAAGAGTTAAGAAAATTAAAGTAAGGCTACTAAAAAACTGATACGTTTAGAAAATACGGGAGTAAAGTCCTATCAAACTAAACAGTACTTCCATTATTCAGTATGTTTTCGCTTTAACGTATATTAAACGGCTCATATTAATTAAAAACAAAATGTCGTTCACTTTAACATTAAGCCAAATTTTATAGTAAATATGCTTTATAGATTATCTTGAAACTGTAGAAAAGGAGATTCTGCTAATGCTTTAAAGATTAGTATACAGAATAATTTTATAATAATGTATCTGTTTCATTTTATTTTTTTTTTAATTCATACCATTGTGTTAGTTGTAAAGATAGTAACACTAAATACTAATTCTTGATTCTAATTTTAAATTATATGATTTCATAGCGTAAATATGGATTTTTATTGCATTTCTGCTTTTATGCATAGAGAAGTATATAAAAAAAGAACCTAAATTCAACCATACTGTGTTTCTTTGTATAATAAGGCATAAAGGTATGTACTGAATACTCTTATTTGAACTATCTGTCAATAACAAGGCTGAAACGTATTGTTTTTGAAGAGCGTCTTTAAAAATTTCACAATCAACACTAAACGCACTGATATCATCCTCTTTCAATTAAATGTTCATAAGAGGACAAAATTTTCATATGTAAAAGCTATACAGTTTTCCTTATTATAAATATAGCTAATTTTTACTACAAATTCCTCTGCAGGATATAATATCGCTTATAACTTTTATGCTAAGAAATTCAACGAAATATTTTAACAGTTCAAATCACTGTATTTTCCTTTGCTTCACTTTATTTATGCTGATATGATATCATGCAAAGATATGGGAATGAAGGCCCCACTAATTTATAAAATCGAGTCAAGATTAAAGCTGGAATCGAGAGAGTTTAGGAGTTCCTGTGGATTGAAATTCGATGCATCGCCGGTTTGCAGATTATCCAAGAAGTCGAATCCCAGATCAGCAGTATTAACTGAAGAGTCCGTATGCTGTTGCTGCTGCGGTTGTGGAGGTGGTTGAATTTGCGATTGTAAAGTGCTACGCGCACTTGGATTCCCTGCACCGTACTGTTGGTGGGGATGCATAGAACCTGCGAAATCAATAAGACAATATGTCATGATTTTAACAACATTTGCTAATATAATTATTAAAATTAATTAGTTAATGATTCTTCAAATTTCATATTAAATAATTAGATTTATGAATTATTTTTTAATTTAATATTATAATTAACTGTACAAACTATAAATGTAATTACAATTGGTAAGCAAAATAAATTGAAAATTTAAAAACAACTTATCAAAGGTGAGAACTATTTTATATATTTAATTTTTTAACATTTTTTATTTAATTTTTAGTTTTGCAATTAGGTTACATTAATGGAATTATTTGTGTTGAAGATAAGTTTTTAATATAAAATTTTATCAATATAATTTTAAGGAAAATATTCGAATTGTCATGTTTTTTATTTATTAATGATTATAAAAAATGACTAATGATTGTGGAATCAAATGAGTAAAACTAAATAGCATAATGTCAATCAAAATTAACAAAAAATCTCAATACAATGAAATGAGTTGTCAAATTACCAGTTCCACTGCCTGAAGTGACAGCGACAGTACTAACGGATTGTGATTGTGACATTTGCAATTGCATTCCCATTTGATTGTTAGCTTGTTGTTGCTGTTGTTGCTGTTGTGATACAATAATTTGTTGCTGCAATGCAGTGTTAGTCATTCCTGTACCAGGGATTACTGCACCACCTTGAGAACGCATCAATTGCTGATGCTGCATTTGTGTAGCACTTATTTGAATCCCACCTCCAGTGCTCATTCCAAAATTACCTAAAATTCATGTGTTAATAATTACACCCATAGCCTTGTATTTTGTATCAATTTTACGCAATAGGCATTAATAATAAATTGAGAGTTAAATTAATAAAAAAAATTATTTGAC
Source organism: Kradibia gibbosae (assembly GCA_018907135.1). NCBI lineage: Eukaryota > Metazoa > Arthropoda > Insecta > Hymenoptera > Agaonidae > Kradibia > Kradibia gibbosae. The sequence goes on along the minus strand of JACCHX010000004.1, from coordinate 23,394,953 downwards.
TGTAGAAAATTATATTCATTTACAATTAATATTATTATTAAATATTTTAGTTTACATATTTATTATTATTTTTACCAACAGTCTAGTTAAATTTATACCCTTTAGATTAAATAAATTTTATCGTAGACATTAGTTCAAATTAACAGTTTTCAAGCATACACAAATATTAGTATTTTTTTCTTTAATTTATTGATGTCAAATAAGAGCAATATTTTACAAAAGAAACTTGTAATACTTGTACACGTTCAAAAAATAAATCAAAGTAACAAATAAGATAAGATTAGCTATGAGATACACTTTATTGAACATTCAAGTATTGCATAAGATCGTGTGAAACTGAAGGAATGAAATGAAATGAATGAATGAATGAAATAAAACCTTGATGATGTTGTTGCTGTTGTATGAAAATATTTTGCCAATTTTGGGTGTTTCCGCGGGAAGAGACGCCGTTGCCGAGTGTATCGGGCGGTCCGATGTTGATGTTCGGCGGCCGCTGATTATTTGTTCTCGGATATCCTAATCTTTGTTGTATCTGATGCAAGCCCCCAATTGTACTCATACCACCACCAACAGTCGCATTCGAGCCCGAAGTTAAGCCCATACCAATACCTCCGACACCACCGATACCGCCAACTACTCCTACTCCACCGACCGTCCCCACTCCACCACCAGCCATGTACATGGAATTAGCAGTAGTGTGCATTGACGTTTGTTGGGCCATTTGGGGTCTCATCATTGGACCTAAAATGCCAAAAGCAGTTATTTTACAATTAGACACCTCTGCTAAAAGGGTATTACCCGACATCTTAACTCTTTGGTCGAATATTTACCAGAAGGTGGCATCGGCTGCTGAGTAACTCGTCGGATTGCTGATGCATTGGCGAACCTTGACTGTTGTCCCATACCGATACCTGAGTGCATTAGCTGCGCTTGGGCAGTCTTGTACTCTGGTGGCGGTGGCCTCACAATACCTCCACCCATGCTCACCGCCATGTGCTGCTGCTGTTGATGTTGGTGTTGCTGGTGCTGTTGCATCGCCTATAGTAACAGAATCGTATGTAGTACAGCTGCTCTATTACGGAGCTCGTTCCTTGACAATTAGCCCATTCCCCCTCACCTTATATTGTCTTTCACGTGAGGAATAAAGTTTGATTACATATTATAATCGGCCGAATTAAAATTTATTAGTTACGCGGATTTAGTGAGCGAACGATTTGTTGCGCGGTCAGCTTGAGGGGCTCAGCTTACCTGAGCACGCAACATCTGTTGTTGTTGAAGTAACTTTGCATGCTGTTCCGAGACTTGGGCACACGGCACTTGCTGCTGTTGGGCGACCTGGCTAGATGCCTGCTGCTGCCCCGGATGCTGACGAGGTGTCTGTTGCGCAGGTACAGTTCCACCTGGTCCGGGTCCAGCCGAGGCTCGTTGCCTGAGACTTTGCTGCGTAAAGTTTATTGTCTGAGATTGCGAAACTGTGCAGTAAGCTTCATTTGACCCTACGGGGACGCCCTGCTGCTGCTGTTGTTGCTGCTGCTGTTGCTGATTGAAGTACATACCCTGCTGTGCAGCAACGGTTACGTTACCGGGTTTTAAGTCGCTTGTTAGTTGCATATGTTGACCTGCGGATACCTAAATACAGATTTTTAAAAATTTAAAAAACCTTTCAGTAGAATATTATTATTATTAATAAAAAAAATTATAAGGTAATTTGAACTTTTGAACAACTAAACGAACATTTCTATTTCTTTTGTACAAGCATCTCCTTTTAAATTCACCTGATAGTATATGTGTACATGCGTTTGCGTGCGTTTATTAATACATCTGTACATGGGAAAATTTTATAGTAGAGACTTTGTGAAAAAGTAATATATTGAATGATATAAAACATAGTATCTATCTTAATGTCAAATTATTATAAAATTTGGTTTATATATTACACATAATTTATTTTTGCCTTAATTTTAATTCATTTTAAGAAAAATTCACCAACCTTTTTTTACAAAACCGTACTTTATTCATTATTTGAAATATTAATAAAGTACTTTAATATTTTTTTATATATATATACAAGAAAAATATGCTCTGAAAAGGTAATTTCTTACATTAAAAAGATACACACATGAGACTTAATATTATTGTAATAAAAGTTGAACATATATTTAGTTGGACTATTTCAACAGTGATTAATATATTCAATTGGTACTTTATTATGTAAAATACTTTTTAAAACAATCTTCTTTTGAATAATTTCTTCCATTTAAATTACTTAATTACATTAGGTTACGAAATTGCAAATATCGAGATTTTTTTTATTTAAAAAAATTTGTAGTTGTTAAAAAAGTTAATGTTTTTGTAATTTTTTACAATACTAATTTTCAATTTTTAAAATTCAAAATTTTTATATTATTTCAACTATTAAAATAAAATTCGAAAACGGAGTAAGATATTTTTTATTAAGTTTAAATAAATAGATGAAAAGGCAGAAAAGATCAAGTAAATAAGAGTACGTAGAACGATAGGGACTCTCAAATATTGATTGACTATACACAAAGGCATAATTGTTTATTTGTCACTTTTGTTTTACTCTATGTTTGGTGGAGTGCGAAAAAAATTAAGTTGATGAACGACATACCATGGAGTATATATCAGATATGAAATAAGAAAAGAACTAATATTTATGAATACTCGTAAATCAAAGAGAATGACAGAAACTGATTTTTCAAATAGACCCAAAATAATAGGAAATACAAGATACATTGGGCCTTACTGTCAGTGCGTTATGTCTCCACCACATCTGCATACACTCATGTGCTTAGTTATTTTTGCCCAATTAATTCCTCTTTGCTACTATTATAGTTTACGTTAACTTTAATAAACGTAATAATTCTCATTTCACCAATCTTAACGAATTATTGTGAAAGTCTCAAAATAATATACAACTGCGCTTGTGATACCAAGTGTCTAGTTTCTTGCATAATTTTGATCTATTCTCTTTCAAAGTCTAAATTCTCTATAATTTAATTTTTACGCGTATCCGCTTAAAAAAACTTTTCTTGTGGTTTCCATTTATTATTTAGAGATATTTTGAAATCACTGAAAAATTTCAGAATGTTTTAGTGTAGAGTTTAATAAAAATTAATTAATTACAGTACTTTTATTTTAGCAATTAAATTTATTGTATCATAAACATTATGAACAAATGTAATTGCGTTATTGTTAATCATTTTTGAACGTTTCAACTTTTCTTACATACAACTTTCGGTATATCAACAGAATTAAATTATACATAATTATTCTAATAATTAAAATAATAATACCTGTAAATATTGGTTTTTTTTAATGTAATATAATTTACTTTTTTTAATAATCCATTAAAAAAATATTCATATTTTTTTTTAGAAATATTAGTCGAATTCAGAAAAAAATAAAATTAAGATAACTAGATTAAAAAAAAAGGGAGAAAAAATCATGATAATATGCTTTATGTAAAACTTCAAAGTATGTGAACTAATAGTCGTCATCGTATAGACCACCTCTTTTTTTCTTTATATCTGTCCTAAGCAGCTTTGCAGCATTAGCTTCTCCTAAATTCATTTTCTCATCAATCTTTTCACCGATTTGTCAAACCATCCCATCTTATTCTATCTATTATAACTACGCATAATAGTATATCTCGATCGTGCTAAGACATAGACGATAATGATTTAGTAAGTTAATGCAATGGTGATTATATTTTGCAGAGCGTCAAAAGGGAACGACGATCCTTCTCAAAATTCTCGTCAAACATATTTGCAAAATATAGATTTGAAAATTTTGTTTTTTTAAACAATTTTTTTTATATTTTTAAAAAACCAATTTTTAAAATAAAATAAAAATGTCATCGAATAAAAACATTAATTTACAACAAAATTCATAAATTGAATCAGTGCCTAAAATACATTCTGACAAATTTAAAAAGTTTGTATATACTTAATAATAATTTTAAGACAAACATGTAGTTTTGAGAGATTTATCAAACTTTTTGATATAAAATGGGTCTTAAAGATAATAATTAACTTTTGATCCGAGTTCGGCTTGGAGCATAACTGAAAATAGACTATATTAATATTACTTGTATAGCTATAGTACAAATTACCTATTATTTTGGAGTGCAGCAAATTGAAGAATTCCAGAAACATTAGAGAACGCAAATTAATTGACATATTTGTATATAAAATATACTATATGTAGTCTGTAGCTTTAAGTTAAGGGCGTCAAAATGATAAAAAGATATATCAATTTCTTAATTTTATGTAAAAAGGGTTTAATTAATTAAAATCTAAGACTATTACAATGCATGGTATTTATTGATATGCATATTGAATGGAATTCGAGGGCGTTGTCGCTATTAACAGAATCAGCCGGAGGTTTAGTGAGCTAGGAACTTTCTTGTTTTATTGTTACGCTATATAATAAAGACGCAGTTCTGTATATAGTAACCGGAGGAGCCCGATGCTAAACATGGACCTGGCTTCCATTGATACGACGAAAATCTGACCCGTATTACATAGTCATGATAGTTTTATAAATTAATGTATACCTTTGTATTACAAATCATCCAGTACAGTGTTTTAAAATATTTCATTTGATATTTACCTACGTATGTAATTTAAATGAACTTTCATTCTCACAGTTGATGCATTTGTTTAATATGCCTCATTAATTAGCAGATGATACTCAGTTTACAAATAATTACGCTTCGTTACGCGCATCTTTGACAAACAATGTATATTTACGGTTTAAAACATATTGTAATAGATTAATTCTTTACTATAACATATTGATTTCTTGTTTTTATTAAATTAACTGTACTTTATTATGAAAAAATTAAAGGTTCGCTTAAAAAATTAATTAATAGAGTTTTAATGTTATAATATATTATTTGTAACTCATTTTGAATATTGAGACTTTACAGGGTTCTAAAAATTAATTTCGAAATCAAAATATACAATTGATTAAGTATATTAATATGTTTATTTGGAAAATTGAAATCTTTATTATGTAATTTAACTACTTTTAATAGACTAATCACTACAATATATACATTTTCTTAGATTTTTAATGTCTTAATTTTCATTTTAAAAATCTGTTTAGATCATATAATGAAAAATCAAATTATTTCTTGCGTAATTTATTAATAAAAAGATGGATACAAGTTCATTCTTATTTAAAATTTATTGACAAATTCTTAATCGTTTTTAATTGTAATAACTGATTCATAACGGATTAACCCGACTTATATTCCAAGGTAACTGAGAAAATTTGAAAAAATACTTGATTTCGATTTTGAATATTTCTGGCACTAGTACAAAGCATTACGGTCAATCAACTAAACGTATCCTTGGTTTTGAGTTTTGGGTTGAGTTCAAAGCTTACCTTACTGTCAGAATCTAATATAAAACGTTACTTGATGATTTTTGAATGACTTTTTTTTTTAAATTAGTATAAAAAGAAAAATACTTTCATAATAATATAATTAAAAAATTGTTTCTATTTATATGTATAAGTTATACAAAAAGCATCACGTAAGCCTAAAAAAATAAATATACAGAAGAATTTAAAATCATTGTAAAATCAAAATTTAAATTCATGATAAAGAAATACATAATAAATTCAATAGTTGAAATGCATATTTTTGCATTTTTTTGCTATTTGCATGTTTTTTGTTAAATAAAAACATTAAATAAGTTAACTCTATTAGTGACTTGTTCTTAAAAAATGAACTTAAAAAGTACTATTTATTTGAAAATAGTGATGACATCACTGAATAAATCGAAGACATGCACATAATGTGTCGTGCCGAGCCCGAACTTGCTGTATTTTCTTTTGAATACCAAGACTATTTTTAATTGTATTAAATTTATTTAGATTTAATTAAGAATGGAGTATGGGTTCCAAAAATGATCACAGAATTCAATTTTTATACAGTAACAATAATAATACAGCTTATATTACGAACATCGAACGTCCATTTATGAATATTAAAAAAATAACATTCATTTATCCAAATTCAACGGAAATTTATAGTAAAATATTTATAAAGAATGCTCTTAAATTATTATTGAGTATCCATTGAGTCTTTTTGAAATGTCAAATATTTCTATCGATATCTCAAAAAAGAATTGTAATGCTTTCGGACTGTACAATCCTTGACTTTACATTATGCATCTCGAGATTATTTTTATCATTGATTCTGTCCATTAAAGCTTTAAATTTTGCCGTTTAAAAGAAGTTACCAACTAAATACTCGTTTTAATGCATAAGTACGAGGAACTACGGTTTGTCTTTGCATAATATATATACAATTAGTGGTAGCGGCCGGAAGTGGAAAACTGTTCGAGAACCACGTAAGAACCGCGTAAGAACCAAGTCAAGCAATGAAAATTTTAAATGCGTGCTCATTTGACGTCCTTCGCGGCCATATCCAACACAGTGGTAGTCATACGCAGGCGCACCCTTACATTTTGATGCTGAGGACTATAAAGTATATTACGATATAGCACCGCGCAAATTTCTAATTGACTTACTTATTTTAACTTCACCATGGCACTAAAGTCTTGCATGGAACCGAAATGAATGCTAGGGAATCAACTAATTTGTTATTTTTCCTCCATTGGACACAAACTTAGGAACATCTAAGCATCTAAGCACAGATCACTCACATTGTAGTGCACTAAACTTGATGTCAAGGGTCTTATCTAGTTAAAGACGGTAGGAAAATGGTCGAAGAGGAACTTGCTTAATTGGTTTAAGAATAAGATTTTAATGGATGTTTTAATAGTGGATCGCTGTCTTTCCAAGGATCAATATTTTCATTCACGTCTAAACATTATAACCATTTATTGTTAATTTTAATGAATCCATGTTAAATCACGTAATTTTTACGCATAAAGCTCTTTCTCTTGGAATTCTTTAAACTTCTTAATAAACTAAGAAGGTTTTCATAGCAATGTATGAAAATGATATATAATCAATCGATCGTGAGTAATGTTTATAAGATCGTAAAAATTGTTAGGCAAAGGAAAATTTTGAAAATAATCATTATTTAGCTACAATAATATTTTATAATGGTATGTGATAAGCTATTTATAATTTTTTTTGTTAAAGAGGCAAGTTAAAAATTGAAAAAACATATCATCAGTAGTATAAAAATTCGAAGAAAATAATTCAGCTCATGCCAAAGCCGACTCATAATGAGAAATACTGCGCACGCGTGCGTATATGTTGGATCAGTCGATTGAGTATAGAAGTTAGTTTAATAGTCGTAAGAGAATTGCCCATAAGCTCACGAAAAGCTGTAGAGATCGGGTGCGATCTCGTTTACTCCCTATTTCCGCATTGTCGTCAATTCAGTTGCGTGCGCGTTAGACGGTTCGCGTTACCGGAACGAAAAAGAGGGGGGAGGCACATGAGGATATCGATCAGTTCCCTTGTGCACCTGGTATGTACGGCCATTGTGGAATGCGCTGAGCACAGATTATATGCCTCAGCTATTACCCCTCAACGCCATTTTCGTGGTGGTTTCAATCGTATTCTCTCATACAATATGCCTCCTCTCTACGTCCGTTATCTCTAACTCTATTTAGTTTCGTTCTCATATCGGTAGTACATATAATTACTAAGTATGCCTTCATAGTCCATATTCCGTACACGCACGAGTGGCTTATGTCTGCATAGGTACATCCGCATATGCGCACCGCGTGTCACTGTTCGATATACTGATTGCGCTTGCGCATCACTTTGTACACTCTTCTCTTTTTTACTAAGTTTTCTTAAGCGCTGTTAAAATGATTGGAGAATTTCTATTTTTAATTAAATGAAAATAAGTTAGCATGTCTCCAATAAAATCAGTCAATTCAAACTCATAAGTCGTAACGAGCTCCAAGAGGGCCGATGGCCGGCTCGATAAACTTCAATATTAGAAGTCAATAGGTGTTTACGCAATTATATTAATTTATCACTTTACTTTCGGAAGAAAATATTACGGGAAAATGCAGAAGAAAAAAGTCCACAGAATAAATTGATAGACGACAGGTTGGGTTTAAAACGTTTTCGTAAACCGTACATAGAATATATGCACATTAGAAATAGAAAGCAAATTGTTAAATTTATACAAGCGTGAGACTATTATAAAGTTTAAAATGTACCAATAACTAAAACGAGAGTAAATGTAAAATAATGAAAATTTAGTTTACCTCAGTAATACCATAACATGATTTATTTTCTTCCACATTTTTCCACGCAATAAAAAATGGGGAAGAAGGGCAACTGAAATGAAAACTATTAAATTATTAAAAATCCGTCAGTTATTTATTATGATGCATTATCGAGACAGAAAAGTAGATATATAGATGTTTGATGGTTGTGTGGGACACAACTGTTTATAATCAAAAGAAAAGTTTCAGCAAGCCCATCATTAATATAGAAATGAGATTTATTCGCAGAATAAATGTCATGAAAAATATCATGAAAAATAATTAAATAAATCGCGTGAAAATGCAGATATGGATCATTTTGATTGAGGTCTTGATTGCGCATAAAATGAAAGCAAAATCTTGATACCAATAGACAGTGTTTTTAGCGAGATTCATTACTTAGCGATGTGACTGCACAAAATGCATCGGGCTGGACCAAGGTTATCCTAGGGCTCGACAGAAGTAAGACTAAGAAGTTGGTGGAGATCCTTAAGGGTCACGGTAGCCTTAGAGCCCATAAATACAGAATGAGGCTAGGGTCAAACCCATTCTGTAGGTACGGCGGTGGGAACGAGGAGACCCCGAAACACTTGTGCAGTTGTCCGGCACTTCTCGATAAGAGGAAGCGCCTCTTTGGGATGTCCGTCTTGGAGCTCAAGGATGTACAGCCTCGACTCTTTCCTGAGATTCTCAGTCTAGAGGAAGAGTGGTAGGCAGCGTGCAGCAAGCGAGTGATACTAAGGGTATTACCTATGCGTTCGGGGGTACTACTGTAATCGCAGGCCCCGCTCGCGATTATAATTACATTAGCTTAGCCATTATCGTATTTGAAGTGAAAGAGATGACCTATATGAAAAAAAGTTACAGGAAATTGCAAATTTTTCGGACTTGATGCACGGCACTGCAGAATCGTACGCGCGTGTTCAGCACTACATGGTTACTAGGATGGAAGGGATAACACGTCGATAGTATGCCGCTTACTCATGGGCGGGGAGAAAACAAAGAAGCCATAAATAGAAACGCAGTATCGTGAGGAGCAACAAGTCGTTCACTTGTTTCTACCATTAGAAAATTTTCTTGTTCTAATGATGGCTTTGGCAGATGCATTGCAATGTTATACCCCATACGATTCAATCAAGACAGGAGTCTAATATGTATTCTTATAGGAACAATGTATTTTACTCCTTCCTAGCTTAATTTTTCCTCAAAACCTCAATTCTGCAAATTTTATTAGTATCAAGCAACACAATTAACCTGAATCTGGTGCGTTGGGTTATTAATGAGCAGTTGTTGCGCCTGATTAATTTGTATAGTCGAGTTTCCGGAACCCGACGGGGGTCGCGGGGGCGTTGAATTGTTGAAGCCTCCTTGGGGACCTGAACCTTGTCCGGCACCCTGTGATTGGGATATCCTCGGTGGGAGAGGGTAGCCTGGACTTCCGTGGTTGGGCAATGAACCAGGACTCCCGTAAGATGTGTATTGTTGCTTGTAACCCGGGCCTGCTGAACCTAAGATTGCCGAGGATTTTTGGGTTCCAGAGGTCGGCTGCTGGGGTGGAACCGGTCTCTTCCCCATGTCGAATTGCGGCTGCTGACCAAAAACATCCGACTGTTGAGGCTGGAAAGGCATCGAGGCCTGACCGTGTCCTGATCCATTATGCTTGGGGTAACCACCTCCTGACTGTGCTGGACTACCTAAGAAATCTGTAGGTCCGCTACC